>CM069154.1:17329271-17891771 GCA_035221665.1 Okamejei kenojei | reverse complement strand
GCATAGTTTTCTAGTTATGTCTTAGGAAATGTTAATTGATTGTCATCGAAACTGTAATGATCGCTACCGCTTTGTAAAGTGTGAAAATCACTTAATTTGCACAGGTAATAAAATATATGGGAACATGATAAATACATGGGATGGCCTCCTTCTTATATACATTGAAGCATGATGCCGCATTAGTCGATCACATGGAGTCTCAAGTAATCTCCATCGCGTTGTATTTGATGATTCCAAGTTTAGCTTAGAAACAAAGAAACATATGAAAATAGTTGTAGGAGTAGGCCATTCGGCCCTACGAGCCAGCACCGCCATTCAATATGACCTAAAATCGGTACCCCGTTCCTGATTTCCCCGATATCCCTTGATTAATTAAGCTCCAAGAGTTAAATCTAACTCCCTCTTGAAAACATCCAGTGAATTGGCCTCCACTTCCATCGTTAGCAGAGAATTCCACAGATTCACAGCTCTCTGGGTGAAAACGCTTTTCTTTCATCTCAATCCTAAATGGCCTACACCTAACTCTTAAACTATGACCCAAGGTTTTGAATTCCCCGAACATCGGGAACCTTTTTTTCTGCATCTGGCCTGTCCAATCCTTTGAGAATGTTAAATATTTCAATAGGATCTCCTCTCATCCTTTTAAATTCCAGTGTATAAAAGTCCAGTCGATCTATACATTCATCAGATGACAGTCCCTCATCCCAGAAAATTATCTGGTGACCCACATTGCTTTCCCTCAATAGCAATAATGTCCTTCCTCCAATTAGCAGAACAAAACAGCGCAAAATACCCCAGGGTCAGCAGGATGGCGTGCAACTGCATTAGGACCTCCTTGCTCCAAAACTCAAATCCTCTCACAATGAAGGTCAACATGACATTAGCGTTATTCACCGCCTGCTGTACCTGCATCCTTACTTTCTGTGATTCATGTACAAGGGCACCCTGGTTTTGTTGCACCTCCACTTTTCCTAATCTGACACCATTCAGATAATAATCTACCTCTTGTTCTTGAAACCAAGTGGATATCCTTACATCATACTGCATCTGCCACGCATCTTCCCACTTACCCAACCTATCCAAGTCACCCTGCAGTCTTATAGCATCCTCCTCGCAGTTCACATTACCACGAAGCTTGGTGTCATCTGCAAACTTGGAAATGTCACATTTAATTCCCTCTCTAAATCTTTAATACATATCGTAAATAAATGGTGTTTCAACACCGAGCCTTACTGCACCCACTAGGTAGTGCCTGCCATTCGGTAAAGACCGTTAATTGCCAGTCTTTACTTCATGTCTGCCAACCAGTTTTCTATCCATGTCAATACCATACCGGCAATACAATGAGCTCCAATTTTGCACACTAATCTCTTATGTGGGACCAAAGGCGTTTTGAAAGTCTGGAGACACCACATCCACTGCCCCCTCCCCATTACACATTTTCAAATTTTCCAGATCTTTCAATCGTTCTTTCCGGTTTAGTAGGTTGTTTATTGAGTTAATTGTACAAACAAATAGATGAACGTACCAGGCTCACCTTATTCTGCATGCACGTTGTAGCTGGATATTCTGGGCCTGTCTGGTTGGCACCAGATGATATTTAACAACGACGTTCATTGTGATGTCTTGTTTGATTTCTGGATCATTAGCTGATATTGCGGATTTCATGTGAAGTTTTGGCCATTCACTGTCTGGCTTACAGAGAAACACTGGCCCCTTGATCCCTCTCTTACAGCTTAAGAAGCGGTCTGCTGTTAGTCCTCTAGAGGCTTCAGCAGCACGATTTTCCCTTGTGCCAACATATCTCTATTGTGATACATCAGTAGCATCCCTTACAAAAGAAAACTCGTTTACTACAAATGTTTGTAAGCCTTTGGTTTCGTTGTTGGTGTACTTAAGCAATGTTTTGCTAACTGTCCTGTGGATGGATTTGTCCAGTTAAAGCTGCAATTCTTTTCGCAGCATTGCGTTAACTCTGAGAGCTAGGACTGCAGCTGTAAGCTCCATTCTGGGAATCGTCATTGGCTTTAATGGTGCCACTCTGAATTTGCCAATTATGAATGCAACATGCACTACTTTGATCTCGTTTTCCCAGTTATAAATATGAAACAGTACCGTGGCCACTTTCGCTGGCGTCTGAAATGTGGTGCAGGTGTGCATATCTGATTTGACCAAAGCTTGTGAGCTTCAGGCACCGGTCCACTTTAATCTCACCATGTTGTTGAGATTTGCTAACCATCCTGTCCATCGCCGAGGGAAGGCTTGCGGTATGTTTCCATCCCATCCGAGACTTTGTAAGAAAATAGCTCCTGCATAAGCAGCTTAGGTGGAAGAGTAAATGGCGCTAGAATTCCTAAAGGGTCGTACATAGAGCCGACCACAGACAAGATGCACCGTCAAGTGCATGGTCGATCCTGTGCAGCAAGTCTGAGCTTGAACACATCCGTTGCAACGCACAAGTGCAAAGCCAGTGCTCTTTCCATTGGCAGATTGTCTTCGTCCAAGTCCAAATGCCTAATCTCCTTGGTTGTGGTTTATTGTGGAATGGAAGCCAATAGAGCACGGCTATTGCTGATCCACTTTCATAGCATGATTCCTTCCATTTGTCAAAAGGCAGTGAGGCATCTTAGCATTTGAACTGCTTCCTGTTCCAAAGGCATGGACTTATAATAATAATCTACATAGACGAGTTTCTTTACTCTGTTTGTCACATCTGTTGGATAGTGAACTTTGTTGGCTTCGGCAGGCTTCCTTAATGCAATGTTTGCACAACTTGGTGACGGCACTGTCCAAAACGATGTATATTTATCCGGTATTCAACGAGATTTTGCTGCACACCACCCTCGTGCTACAACAGGAATCGCTGATAGCCAATTGATTTTTTGATACCTTGACCTGATGAAACACTGATTTGATGTTAGCCATCAAAGCAACCGGTTCTTGTCTAAATCTGATTAGAAAACCAATCAGTGAGTTGGTAAGGTCTGGACCTTACAGCAGTTGGCAGTTAAGTAATGTTCCTTTGATGACCTATCCACAGTCAAAGCCAAACCTTAAACTTTATTTCCTTGAGTGCAACACTCCGTGATGTGGATGTAACATATTTCTCCATCACTTTGTTTCAGCTGGTCCACTGGTACCATTTCAGCATAACCGTTGTCAATCATATATGTTAGGAAAGATGCATGTGCATCATTAAATGTTTCATCTTGCCAAACATGCGTTTCAGTGTCTGGATGAGCTGCTCGGCAATGCATCGGTTATGTGGCATGCTGGCGTTTTCATTTTTGAAAGGTAAGTTTAGACAATAGTGTTCATCTGTCATCTATTCTGAGCGATTCATAATATCCAAGAAATTTACATCTCAATGGACATTCCCTCTGTTACCTTGCTTGTTCTTTCACTGCGGTCGTCATTGCATTGATTGACCTGTAGCTCCTCTAGATTTACAATGGATATTCGATTGACAGCAGCAAGGCAGCCATTTTCATCTCTGCTGCCGTTGTCTCCTCTCACGCGACCAGAGATGACCTACCCTAGTAGGGTCCTTACATCATACGATCCATCGCCTTGGCTGTCGACCAGCTCCGAAGTTTCCAATGCCTTTGAAGCATTTGTCCCGATGAGTACGTTAATGCCAGTTTCTATTTCAGGAATCATGATACCATTCACGTAAGGCCATGGTATCAGATATTCCTGCCTAGGAAAGATTAGCTTGGTAACGGGAATGGTTTTATGTGTGAACACATCATATAGATGAATACAATTGTCTTTGTCCAGACTATATGTTTGGAAATCTGAGATATGATGACTGATCACTGAGGAACTGAGTGAAATCCAGGTTAGCCGGGACGTGGTGTTAGGTAAATTGAATGGATTCAAGGCCGATAAATCCCCTGGGCCAGATAGGCTGCATCCCACAATACTTAAGGAAGTAGCCCCGGAAATACTGGATACATTAGTGAGAATTTTTCAAATCTCTTTACATTCTGGAGTAGTTCCTGAGGATTGGAGCGTAGCTAATGTAACCCTCTTTTTAAAAAGGGAGGGAGAGAGAAAACGGGGAATTTCTGACCAGTTAGTCTAACATCGGTAGTGGGGAAAATGCTAGAGTCCGTTAGTAAAGATGGGATAGCAGCACCTTTGGACAGTGGGGAAAACATTGGACAAAGTCAGCATGGATTTAAGAAAGGTAAATCATGTCTGACGAATCTTATAGGATTTTTCGAGGATGTAACTAAAAGAGTGGATAAGGAAGAACATGTGGATGTGTTATATCTAGACTTGCTGAAGGATTTCGACAAGGGCCCGCATAAGAGATTCACATTAAAACCTAAAGCACACGGTATTGGCGGGTCACGGGTCATTTTCGGAATGGCAGGCAGTGAGTAGTGGGGTACCGCAAGGCTCAGTGCTGGGACCCCAGCTATTTACAATGTATATTAATGATCTGGATGAGGGAATTGAATGCAACATCTCCAAGTTTGCGGATGATACGAAGCTGGGGGGCAGTGTTAGCTGTGAGGAGGATTGTAGAAGGCTGCAAGGTGACTTCGATAGGTTGGGTGAGTTGGCAAATGCATGGCAGATGCAGTATAATGTGGATACATGTGAGGTTGTCTACATTTGCGGCAAAAACAGGATGGTTAACTATTATCTGAACGGTAGACGATTAGGAAAAGGGGAGATGCAACGAGACATGGGTGTCATGGTACACCAGTCATTGAAAGTATGCATGCCGGTGCAGCAGGCTGTGAATAAAACGAATGGTATGTTGGCATTCATAGCAAAAGGATTAGAGTACAAGAGCAGGGAGGTTCTACTGCAGTTGTACAGGGTCTTGGTGAGGCCACACCTGGAGTATTGCGTACAGTTTTGGTCTCCTGATCTGAGGAAAGACATTCTTGCCATAGAGTGAGTACAGAGAAGATTCACCAGGCAGATTCCTGGGATGGCAGGACTTTCATATGAAAAAGACTGGATAGACTCGGTTTGTACTCGCTGGAATTTTGGAGATTGAGGGGGGATCTTATAGAGACTTAAAACATTCTTAAGGGGTTCGACAGGCTAGATGCAGGAAGATTGTTCCCGATGTTGGGGAACTCCAGAACAAGGGGTCACAATTTAAGGATAAGGGGGAAGTATTTTTGGACCGGGATGAGAAGATAATTTTTCACACAGAGAATGGTGAGTCTGTAGAATTCTCTGCCACAGAAGGTAGTTGAGGCCAGTCCATTGGCTGTATTTAAGAGGGAGTTAGATAGCTAAAGGGATCAGGGGGTATGGACAGAAGCAGGTACAGGATCATATTGAATGGCGGTGCAGGCTCGAAGGGCCGAATGGCCTACTCCTGCACCTATTTTCTATGATTCTACGATTCTATGCTCACAGGCTTCACTTGTTTCATGTTACGGAAGGGAATATTGGTCTTTCGTCCTGTAATTTTCAGCTTTCTCATCAAGCTTTCTGTACAAAATATTGAAGAACTTCCATGATCCAAAAATACGCATCCATGTATCACTGTTTTCCTCTTGTGGGTCTTTACCTGCATTGGTACAATGGAGAAGTTGCAGGATCCATCTCCGGCCCCAATATGCCGACACGTATGAGGTGAGATAACAGCTTTACTCACAAATGGTTTCTCATTCTGTTCTGTTTATTCTGGTTTATTCTATTTGTCATTTTGTTCAATACGAAGTATTGATTTTGGCTGCACACATCACAAGTCAAACGACTCTAGCAGTCTTTGCTGATGTGTCCTATTTTCAAACATCCAAAACCGACTCCCTTCTTCTTTAAGAAGTCTATCTTTCTCAATGCCCCTTATTCTGAACTATGGACACCGTCCCAATGCCTGACCACATCTGATTTTTATATTTTTATTATAGAAACAAAATAATAAGAAAGTACATTATTTTGCAATGATGAAAATACATGATATTGATGATATATTCGTACTGTTAATAATATTAGTATTATTATTGATTATAAATTTTAAGATTATGTATTTTATATAATTGAGAATACATGGTACTAGTAATACATTCATAATATTAGTAATATACTCGTACTGTTGATAATATTTGTATTGTCACTGATTTTGAAATGTAGGACCATATTTTTTATAATTGAAAATACATAATACTAGTAACACCTTCATGATATTCATTATATATTCATACTGTTAATAATATTTGTATTATCATTGATTTTAAAATTTAAAATTATATATTTTATATAATTGAAAATACATGATACTAATAATACTTTCATGAAAATTAGTAATATTTATATTCGTATTGATATTAAAAGTTTAAGATTATGTGTTTCTATACATTTTTCTATTTTTTTATAAAAGTATGAAAAATAGAGGAAAAGAGTGTGAAAAGTTTGATGGAGAATGGAGTATTAATCATTAATCCGTCCTTGGAGATATATTCATGATTTATTATATATATTTCTTCATCCATTCAAATATTCAGGCCTCAGTCAAGCCCTCGTGCCGAACCATTATGACCCTGTGAATATTTAATATATGGAGACCAAATCTTTCTCAAGAGATCTAACCTGTCCATTAGGACAAGCCTCAATCTCCCCAGATGAAGTGTCTCCGACATTTCTGTGTTCCACATTTTGATTGTTGGGGATGTAGGGCCTTTCCAAAATTTTAATATGAATTTTTTCCCAATTATTAAACCATAGTCGATAAAAGTTCTTTGGTTCATTGTTATTAGTTGGTCAGTTTCTAGTATTCCAAGTATTATTAACTTTGGATCAGGAGTCAAAGTTATATTGACAACAGTCGAAATTATCTTAAATATTTCATTCCAGTATTTTGCAATTTTTATACAGTTAGTGAATGAATGTGATAAATTTGCTTCTGAGTTTTGACATTTATCACATATAGAGGATACTTTTGGAAAAATGTTATGTAATTTAGATTTGGAATAATGTAATCTATGTAGTATTTTAAACTGTATAAGGGAATGTTTAGCATTTAACGAGCAATGATGTATATGTTGTAGACTTTCATCCCATATTTCTGGCCTTATAATTTTGCCTATTTCATTTTCCCAAGACTGTCTATATATTTCTGTTGATGGAACATCACTTTCCAATAGAATATTGTATATATATGATATTTTTTCCGTGTTTGTATGTTTATTCAAGCATTCATCTAAAATTTCTGTCTTTCTATTTCTAAGTTCTTGTGTATTGGCAGAAACATAATTTCTGATTTGTAAATATCTAAAATATTCTTTATTGTGTAGTCCATAAATTTGTTGTAACTCTTGAAATGAAAGGAAAGAGTTTTCCTTATAAAGATCACCCATCTTAGTAATTCCTTTATTTTTCCATTGTAAAAAAGCCTTATCCATCATTGAAGGTTTGAACGTAACATTATTGGCGATGGTAAGACCTAATGGTATAGATTTTAGTTTTAATGTTTTCTTTATTTGTTTCCAGATGCGGATTCCGTTTTCTATTATCGGATTTTCACTATAAATTTTCTTAGCTACGTTAGTGTTAGCAAATATTATAGAGCTAATTTCAAATGGAGAACAATCTTATTTTTCCATATTTAAACAATTTGGTTTATTATCTATTTCTTCTAGCCAAAAATTCATATTTTTAATATTGACTGCCCAGTAATAAAACATAAGATTTGCTAATGCTAATCCTCCATTTATTTTAGGTTTACTTAAATGTTTTTTATTTATTCTATGGCTCTTGTAATCCCAGATAAAGTTAGTAATTAGAGAATCTACTTTTTTGAAAAAATTATTAGGAAGATATATCGGAATTAATTGAAATAGATATAGTAATTGTGGGAGAAAAATCATTTTTATTGCATTAATTTTACCTAACATTGAAATAGGTAAGCTTTTCCAGTATAAAATATTCTTATTTAATTTATTCAATAATGGGGGGAAGTTAAATTTAAATAAAGAGTCAAATATTTTTGTTACGAAAATCCCAAGATATTTAATATTTTCGTTTGTTATCTTAAAAGGGAATTGTTGTAATATATGTAAGTTATTCACCGTTATTGGCATGAGTTCACTTTTATTCCAATTAATACTGTTCCTGAGAAAGATCCGAATTCCGTTATTAGTTTTAACAAATTTCGGATACTTATTTCTGGTTCAGTGATATAAAGTAATACATCATCCGCATATAAGGAGATTTTATTTTTAGTGTCTCTAGTATCATATCCATGTATTTCCGGATGTAATCTCACCCTCTGGGCGAGAGGTTCTATTGCGAGTGCAAACAATAAAGGTGATAAAGGACAACCTTGTCTACAACCTCGAGATAAACTGAATTTAGTTGATAACATTCGGTTTGTTGTTATTCTAGCTGTTGGATTTGTATATAACAATTTAATCCAAGTAGTAAACTTCTCTCCCAATTTGAAAGCTTCCATAACCGAAAATAGGTAGGGCCATGCCACTTGATCAAAAGCTTTTTCTGCGTCAAGCGAAATGACTACTAAGTCTTTTTTATTACTTCTTTTCGAATATATAATATTGAATAACCGTCTTAGATTGTATGAGGAATATCTTGTTGGTATAAATCCTGTTTGATTCGGGATGGATTAATTCGTTGACAACTGAATTTAGCCTTTGTGCTTGTATTTTTGCTAATATCTTTTGATCAGTATTTAATAGAGCTATTGCTCTATATGACCCTGGTTCATCCAAATCTTTATTGATTTTAGGTATAAGTGTTATAACAGATTCATTCAACGTTTCTGGTAATTTCTGTTGTGTGTATATCTGTTCATATAATGATTTCAAACGTGGAACCATATGATCATGAAATATTTTATACAATTCCGAACCTATACCATCTGGTCCCGGTGTTTTACCATTTTTTAAGGATCTAATAGATTCTTGGATTTCTTTTGTTGAGATATCAGCATTTAGTAATTCTCTATTTTGTAAATCCAATCCTTTCAGGTTACATTTTTTTTAAATGCTTCTATTTCTGTTTTATTTACTGTTGTTTTAGCAGTGTATAAGTTTTTATAATATTGCATAAATCTATCATTAATATCTTTGAGTTGTATTAACAATTCGCCATTATGTGATTTAATCCTATGGATAATTTTTTCAGCTTCAATTTTCCTTAATTGTCGAGCCAATAATTTTTGGGGTTTATCTCCAAATTCGAACTGTAATTGTTTGGTATGTTGATAAAGTTTTACAACTTGATCTGTATATATTTTATTTAATTTATATTTCAATGCTGCAATTTTATTGTGTAATATTATATCTGGTTTTCTTGCATTCTGTATATCTAATTGTTTAATCTCCCTTTCCAAATCTTGTTGTTCCTTCCGAATCTTTTTATTATGGAATGCTTGTGAGGAGATCATGATTCCCCGGAGATATGTTTTGAATGTTTCCCATAATAAGGAGCAAGATATTTCTGGTTGATCATTTGTTTCAAAAAAAATCTTAATTTGAGTTGTGATATATTCCTGAGTAGTTTTATTTTTTTTAAATTTGTGGGTTAAATTTCCACTGTCCCGATTTTTCTGTTTTGCCATTTATTTTAATTTTAAATGTTAATGGCGCATGATCTGAAATTATAATATTATGATATTTGGATTCATAAGTAAGTGAAATAAGTTTTGCGTCCACCAAAAAATAATCTATTCTTGAATACGTTTTATGTACTGGCGAGTAAAAAGAGTATTCTCGTCCAGTAGGGTTTTCTGTTCTCCAAACATCTTTAATGTTAGTCGTTTGCATATATGTGTTTAATAAGTCACTGGAGTGTGATTTAGTTGTTCTTTGCTTTGTAGATCTATCTAAGTAGGGGGTCTAGTGTGCAATTAAAATCTCTTCCAATTATCAAATTATATTGTGTTAATTCCGGAATATTGTTAAGTACTTTCTTAAAAAACAATGGACTATCAAAAGTTGGTCCATATATATTAACAAAAATCATTTTTTCTGTGTTTAATTCTCCTATCACAATAATGTATCTACCATCTCTCAGTTATGGTTGATGTATGCTTAAATAAAGTACCTTTACGAAATAATATTGCTACGCCTCTTGATTTATGCGTAAAAGAAGAGTGATACATTTTATCTATCCATTTAGCTTTCAACATATATTCAGCGTCTTTTTTTAAGTGAGTTTCTTGAATATAAATTACCTCAGCTTTAGTTGCCTTTACATGTGCCAATACTTTTCCTCTCTTTATCGGTTCATTAATACCTTTAACATTCCAACTACAAAACGTTAATCCCTCATTCCCCGTATTCCTTTTTAAGTCTTGCATTTTATGTTTATAGAGGTCTACAATAGAGTCTAAGGATCAGCCCGACAGACCCAACCATACACCCGAACATCGAATAGATGAATTTTAAATCTCGTTTATGTCCCTCACGAATATATCTCCATTGGTCCAATGTGTAACTCCATTCAAACTGAAAAACACAATAGATTGTATAAAATAAGAGTAAAGGATAGTTTAAGAGGTTAGTGGTGTGCTTAAAGATAGAAAAAACTACATATAGAGTAGTTGCAGTTAGTGCTAGCCATACTAGCATGGCTACCCATCTACCGACTTCTGTCGTTGATGTTATTAACTTGACCAGCTCCTAGGTTTAAGGAATTATTATTCCATAATAATATTTTACCGGGGGTATAACATTAAGGGAAAAAATGGTAAAAGAAAAAAGGGAAAAAAGAAAAAGGGTAGGATTAATCAAAAAAGGGGGAAAACAGAAAAAAAATGAGACATTTATCAAATTCTACTGATTAAAGATATAAAAGTGTCTATATCTAGAATTAATTTAAAAATCTAAGTAATATTAAACATGAAAAATGAAAAAGCTATATAAGAAAAAAAAGGATAAAAAATCCCGTAAAACAAAAAGAAAAACTAAAATTCAAGGTAAAAATTGCTGTTATAAGGAAAGATCTCTAAATGAGATCCATCGCTATATTTAACTCTATTCATTAAATAAACATTAGTTGTTAATTATTAGTAGTAGTGATTAGTAGTAGTGAACAATCTTAATTGGTAAAAATAATACTAATAATAATACCGCGTTGTGATTTTAATATTTGTGTTATTTATTTATATTAGTTATGTGATGAGACTAATTATTAATATCCAGATAACGCTTTCCGATCCAAGTTTTTTCTCTCGATTCCATTCGACATTGTCCATTCCGTCCAGTCCAATATTATCTTGTAAGATCTTGCAGGATGTTGACAATCCGTGTAAAATCTCTAAAAGTAGTGAGAGTCAGTATATTTACTTGTAGATATTTTTCAGGTCTTGAGCTGCCGGGCGAATTCCAGTGCTGCTGTTGGGGTGGTTCCGCGTCGTTAAAAGTAACTCTTAAAGTAGCTGGGTAATTCAAACCATATCTCAGGTTTTGCATATCCCTCATGAGACTTTTAGCTTCATTAAATGCTTTCTGTTTCCTGGCAACCTCTGGTGGATAATCTCGGTAGATACTGATCCTTTGTCCTTCAAATATCAGGTTTCTGTTTCTCGAAGCTTTTTGCATAATCTCATCCAGGACAAAGTCATATTGTAGCTTTATAATCATTTGTCTTGGAGGGGCGTTTGGTCTGGTCTGACGTTTGCTGACTCTATGAGCACGAGCTAATAAAGGCGTTTCTTCCAGAGATAGAATACCTTGCAGTAGGTTTGCAGTAAATTCTCGAGGATCTTCATTTTTCTCTCGTCCTTCAGAAATCCCTGCAATTCTCAGATTTTGTCTTCCCTGGCGTCCTTCTAGCTCAGTACATTTCTCTGTTGTTTTAGTCAGCAAGTTCGTTAGACGTTCATTTTCTGTAAGCAGCTTTGCTGTAGTCAAAGCACTTGTATCAGCTAATTCTTCAAGGTTCTTTATACCAGCCGCCTGTTTTTCCAGTACTTCCTCCATAGGATTCATCCTATTTTGAAAGTCTTTTTTAACCTTTCAAGTTTTTTGTCCATCTCCTTTGTCATTTCATTAATTATTTCAGTGAATTCATTCTTCAAATCTTCCGATAATTTATTGATCTTGTTTTTAATATTTAACTTTGTTTCCTGTTGGAATTCTTTCAATTCATTATTCATCTGGTTCATCTGAGTGTTCATCTGGCTGTTCATCTGGTTCATCTGGTTGTTCATCTGGTTTATTTCTTCCCTTAAACCAGCAATCTGTTGAGAAATAAAAGTTTTCAATTCCTCACCTTCCGTTTTTTTTCCCTGTTCTTTTGGATACATCTTCCTGGGAGGAGGTCCTACTCGAGTCCGAGGCTTCAGTTTGGCCTTCTGGCTGTCTCTGCCGGGTGGATCGAGTTTTCCCTTTGTCGGTAGGGCTCCGTGTTGTTGACATAATTAGTAGCGCGCGTCACTCACAACACTCGGTGCAGAAACGGCAGGCAGCAAGCAGCAGGCAGCGGGTAGGTCCCTTAATCCCCCGTTCTTTCCCGTTTTTTTCGTGGCGCTGGCTGGCGTTATCCTCTAGCCCTCCATAGCGCCACCGGAAGTCCTGTTAGGGACCACTTCTGTTAGAGACAAAAAAATAAACTTGAGAATTGATGTTCGAAACTTTCTTTTTCATTCCATTTACTGTCAGATTTTCTTGCACTAGTGTTTCTACAGGTATCACATGTGTTGACATGTTGAGCTTCCTCTTGGACTTGATCTTTCGCTTTTGACAGTTGCAACTGGCCTACCATCCCGGATGTTCAAGAAGTGGATCTAACAGCATGAAGTATACCAGGTTAGAAAATCTAGCTCGATGTCCACGCTGCTCCAGTATCTGACATGCCCTATTTCCTCCACTTGGCTCTGGGCTTGTAAGGCAGTTTTAGAAGGATTGTCTTCATATTGAAAGCAACATACTTTTCCTTCACATAGGTTAGATGTTCCGTAGCATTGCAGCAACGTCTAACGCACAGTGAGAACGTTTGAAATGCTCGATCACTGTCCAGGAAAATGCTTCGTCCGTATATGCATTGGCAATGTTATGTTAATTACAAAAGTGTTCCGTAAGCAGTTATTTTGCTCTCTGATAGCCCAGGCTGGAGGCAAATGTTGACAATTGTAGACTCAGTTTTTTGGATGCTGTCTTGTGTATTGCTCTAGATAATGCAAGCCGTCACTGAAATTATTAATGCATCTTTCCACTACTCTCTCAAATGCAATGATCTAAACCATACTGCAAACAATCACCATCATAAAGAGCAATAACTCTTGGTGGTAAAGTAGAAGAGAGATTTTGTTGAACTAGAAGAGTCATTATGTAACTTTGCCTCTGAATTAGGTTACAGTTATCACCTTTTTTTCCATCATTCCATACAGGCGAGTAGTGCGAGCATACCCCTGCAGACACTTTTGGATATGAGACTGTACAATTTTCCTTTGAACAGAGTATTGTGTTCCATGGTTCATATCATGAGCTCTAACAGATGGTCCAACAACTTGGTGCTGGGAGGAAGATTCAGTTCCCATCAATACTTTCTGTGTCTGTTGCACTTGATCAGATAAGTATTCAATTGCATGTGGATTTACTTTAACTGGTGTTTCCTTTTGAGCATTTCCTTTTCTCAAATAAGAGCTCGTCCCATCAGATTATCTTGAGGTGCTTGTTGATCCCATGGCCTCAAATACTTTGATATTTGCATTGTTTGTTGCCAACTCAGTCTCTGGTTGCAACACTTCTTTCTTTCTTTTCATTTGTTCTTTCCTTCTTTTCTATTGCTCTTCTTCTGCCTGAAGCTCATGCCTTTCCTTCAGGGCAGCAGCCCATTCCATGAGAGCAGCATTTTGTGCCTGAGCTTTAATGCGAGCACAGGACGTTGAAGATGCCCGATATGAAGTACTAGAGTTGTGGCTTGATTTAGGTTCTGAGGCATTTGAAACACAGTCATCAAGGTCCAATGTCACAGTTATTAGGTCCATTTACAACACTTTGTGGTATGGCACATTCAGCAGTGGAGTGTTCAATCGCTGTCCAACATCCGATAATCACACCTTCATATCTTGTATGAAACCAGTAAAAGTTTACATTTTTTGTTGAAACCATTGATTGTGCATTTTAAGCTACTTTTCCGGCAGTGGTAAAATCGCCAATGACTCATGGTTTTCTTTAACTTTATCGTTGATTAATTGAACCAGGTTAGATTGTACTTAATTTGCATTTTCCTTTGATTCCATGAGCTCTTTCGCTATTTCTATTAACGTGTTATCTTGTTTACATCTCCAGTTTCTTGTCTTATGAAAATGTTCAATGCATTTGGCATTGTATCTAATAACCCCTTTTCTTGCATTTTAAAAATATTTTCCAACATCGCCATCTTGTGACTGAGCATAAGATCTGACAACAGACATACCTGTTCACTATCCCTTTAAAATGCGTTCAAGTTAAAGCCGTATACCGAGGGCACAATGTTTCCAAACAGCTTATCTTAAATAGCTTATCGGATAAAGCTTAATGCTGTTCATACCCATTCTCGCTGCGCATTGGCTTTCGACGTTTCCAATCGCCGTCATTCAGATTCGCACAGGTGGCGACAATGTCCAGTTGGTTGGGGATGGCGGTGCCAGGGTTCTGAAATAAAACAATCCCTGATCCACTTGAATGATTCACAAGCTCCCGTTTCACTCACAGAGCAAGTTCTCGCTTAGTTGTAATGGAGATGTTTTCAACTTTTCCACTGTCCACTTTTTCAGTTGTCATTAATATACAGGTACAGTAGGAGTGGTCATACGCAGACCAAATTGAAGAGATCTTTCAGTTATTGCTTCCAATTTAGATGGATGTTGATTGAGGTAGTTATACAAACAAAAAGATGAACGTGCTAGGCTTTCCTAATTCTGCATGCAAGTTGTAGCTAGCTGCTCTGCCCCTGGTCTGCAGAGCACTGTATGCGCTCCCTCCGTGTGACTGCCCCTGCTGTCCCTCTTGACCTTACATATACACCACCGTGTCCCCAAGTGCCCAAAATAATACTGCAGGATATATATAAGCAATTCCAGAAGATTTGTCAAGCATGATTTCTTCTTCATAAATCCATGCTGACTTTGACCGATCTTGTCACTGTTTTCAAAATGCGCTGCTATTACGTCTTTAATGATCGACTCGAGCATCTTCCCAGCTACCGATGTAAGGCTAACACGTCTATAATTCCCCGTTTCCTCTCTCCCTCCTTTCTTCAAAGATGCAGTTACATTGGCTCCCCTCCATTCCACACGAACGGATCCAGAGTCGAGGGAACATTGGATAATAAACGTTGAAGTGCAGCAGGGTGCACCCGGTCTGCTCGTTGCGATATGGAGGATTATTGCACCGCTCTGCGTGCCTTCTACGAATGGACACACGACACTAATAAAACAATGTTCCTTGACCAAATGAATGCTGAATCCCACAAAGCATATATATGATATCAATGCAAATGAAGGTATTTTTTGATTCTTGATTAGAACGATGGTTAAGGGTTACGTGGAGAAGGCAGGAAAATGGGTTTAGGAATCAGAGATCAGGAATGATTGAATGGCTATGGGTTCGATGAAAGGACTGGCCCAATACATCTACTTTATCTTCTGAATTTGTGAACATGTGTATTGGATATTTGAAAACATGTTCAATCCCATGTGTTTAAGTAGCAACTGCAGATGCTGGAAAATTGAAGGTAATCAAAGTGCTGGAGAAACTCAGCGGGTTCAGCATCATATAACCATATAACCATATAACAATTACAGCACGGAAACAGGCCCGCTCGGCCCTTCCAGTCCGTGCCGACCATTTGTTTTCACCTAGTCCCATCTACCTGCACTCAGACCATACCCCTCCATTCCCTTCACGTCCATATACCTATCCACTTTACTCTTAAATGTTAAAATCGATCCTGCCTCCACCACTTCTGCTGGAAGCTGATTCCACACAGCCACCACCCTCTGAGTAAAGAAGTTCCCCCTCACGTTACCCCGCAACCTCTGTCCCTTAATTCTCATGTCATGCCCTCTTGTTTGAAACTTCCCTAACCTCAATGGGAAAAACGTATCCACTGCCTATCCCTTTCATCATTTTAAAGACTTCAATCAAGTCCCCACTTAACCTTCTGCGATCCAAAAAATAAAGACCTAACTTGTTCAACCTTTCTCTGTAACATAGCTGCTGGAACACTGGCAACATTCTAGTAAATCTCCTCTGTACTCTCTCTATTTTGTTGACATCCTTCCTATAACTAGGCGACCACAATTGTACACCAATCATCTATGGAGCGAAGACAGTAGGCAACGTTTCGGCCCGAAACCCTTCTTCAGACTGATGTAGGATGGGGAGGGGGGGAGAAAGGAGAAAGGAAGAGGTGGAGCCTGAGGGTTGAGGGAGAGCTGAGAAGGGGAGGAGACTGCAAGGGCTACCGACAATTCGAAAAGACAATATTTTTGCCGCTAGGGTGCAAACTGCCCAACCGGAATATGAGGTGCTGCTCCTCCAATTTCCGGTGGCGCTCACTCTGGCCATGGAGGAGGCTCAGGACAGAACGGTCTGATTCGGAATGGGAGGGGGAGTTGAAGTGCCGAGCCACCGGGAGATCAGGTTGATGAATGCGGACCGAGCGTAGGTGTTCGGCGAAACGATCGCCATCTAGAGCAACGGATGCAATCGATGAGGTTGGTGAAGATGCAGGTGAACCACTGTCACACCTGGAACGACTGCTTGGGTCCTTGAATGGAGTCGAGGGAGGAGGTAAAGCGACAAGTGTAGCATGTCTTGCGGCTGCAAGAGAATGTGCCCCGGGAGGGGGTGGGGCGGGAGGGAAGGGAAGAGTTGACCTTAGAGTTACGGTGGGAGCGGTCTTTGCGGAATTCAATTCAATTTAATAATGCCATTCAATATTTATTTCATGTCATTTGAACCTCAGTGAGGCTCACACGAAACTTCGTTTCTACAGCCATACAAACCAAACAATTCCGATAAGACACACAAACAATTCAATGCACGCAAACATCCATCACAGTGAATCTCCTCATTGTGATGGAAGGCAACGTCTTTTTCCTCCCCTGTGCGCCATTTTACTCCCGATGATGAAGCCCCAGGCGGGCGATGGTAAGTCCCACGGCCAATTAAGGCCGCGCCGGGCGTTGTACGGCCCCGCTCCAGATCTAAATGACACAAAGTTCGAGCCACCGGTTGGCGTTGGAATGTCCCGCGGACATTAAAGTCGCGCCGGCGATGTTCGGCCCCGCTCGCGGTCGTTCCAACCCTGCGACACCGGCTGAAAAAGTTGCGTTGCCGGAGCTCCAAAGTGCGGTCTCCCACCCGGACCCGCGAGCTCCCGATATCACATTCCACATGCCTGCAGCTGGAGACTCCGAGCTCCGGAGCCGGGCCGCAGCAGCGAGCCACCGACGCTCCCCACGCTCCGAGGCCGGCAAGTGTGCCAGCCAGCGAGGATGGAAAGTCGGCAGTTCCGCAGGCTCTGGGACTTGAGTCCCCAGGCCTTTCCGTCTGAAGGCCGCTTCACGGTGCTAGGCCCCAACGACAACGGAGAAACGACAGGGAAAAGGTCGGTTCTCGCGTGCAGGGAAGAGATTTTAAAAGTTTACCCTGCCTCCCACAAATACACAGTTAAAGACAATATAAATGAGCACGACAACTATATTTAACTAAACTAAAACATTATAAAACACAGATAGACTGTAGGGGCCGCTGCAACGTGAATCGCATCCGGCAACAGGTGGGAGATGGAATATGTGGCGAGGGGTGAGGTCACGTAGGATGTGGCGAAAATGACGGAGGACTATTTTTTGTATGTGACGGCTAATGGCGTGAAAGGTGAGGACTAGGGGGACTCTGCCCTTGTTACAAGTGGGGCGATGTGGAGGGAGAGCAAGTTATGGGGTATGTTAGAGACCCTGGTGAAAGCCTCATCTAAAGTTGGGGACGGGAACCCGTTCCGTGAAGAATGAGGAACACCTCATCCTGGGAGCAGATGCGGTGTAGATGGAGGAATCGTCAGTAGTGGATGGAGGCATTACAGGAAGCAGGTTGGGAAGAAGTTTAGTCTGGATAGCCATGTGAGTCAGTGGGTCTATAGTGGACGTCGGTCAGAAGTCTATCACCTGCGATGGAGATTGTGAGATCAAGAAATGGTAGGGAAGTATCGGAAATGGTCCAGGTGTATTTGACTGCCGGGTGGAAGTTAGCGGTGAAGCAGATGAAGTCAGTCAGTTGTGTGTGTGTGTAGGAGGTAGCACCAAAGCAATCGTCGATGTAGCTGAATTTGAGGTCTGGGAGGGGGCCCTGGTACGCTTCGAACAAGGATTGTTCGATGTACCATACAAAGAGGCAGGCACAGGTGCCCAGAGCTACACCTTGTGTTTGGAGGAAATGGGATGAGTCAATGGAGAAGATACTGAGGGTAAGGAGAGTATCAGTGGACTGCTATAGATTGGTTCTCCGGTCGATGAAGAACCGGACGGCTATGAGACCATCCTGGTGGGGGATGGAGATATAGAGTGATTGGGTGTCCATGGTGAAGATGAGGGGATGGGAGCCAAGAGAATGCAATGCCCGGAGACGACGGAGAGGGTCCGAGGTATCTTGAACATAGGTAGGGAGTGATTTAACCAGGGGGGGGGGGGTGGATGGAGTCAAGTTATGTGGAAATATGTTCGGTAGGGCACGAACAGGCAGTGACAATGGGTCTACCAGGTCAGTCAGGTTTGTGGATTTGGGGGAGAAGTTCAAATCAGGCCATGGGGGGTAGGGGTACGATGAAGTTGCAGGCTCGGGGGGGGGGGGGGGCAGGGAGCAGAGTAATGTCATTGATAGTTCTAGAGATAGTAGCCTGGTGCTCGTCTGCGGGATCATGGTCCTGGGGTCAGTGTCCGAGAGTGACCAGAGGAGGTGTCCGAGAGTTGACGTGTGGTCTCAGCTTTGCAGAGATCGACGCGCAAGATTACCACGGCACAAACTTTGTCGGCAGGCTTCATAACGTAGTCTGGGTTGTTGCGGAGTGAGTCGATGGCTGTACGTTCAAGGGGTGGAGATTGGAGTGAGACAGGGGAGTGGAGAAGTCGAGGCGGTTGATGTCCCGCCGACAATTTTGAATTAAATTGTCAAAAGCCGGTAAGCCATGAGGGGGGGGGGGGGTGTTGTCCACGCGGACGGGGTCTGATGAAGACGGGAAAAGGGATCATCAATAGGGGCGAGGACTCCTTCCCATGCAAGAACGCTGTGAGGCAGACGCGGCACTAGAAGAGCTCCATGTCGTGGTGGGCGCGGAACTCATTGAGGTGGGGACGGAGGGGGACGAAGGTAAGGCCTCTGCTGAGGACCTACCGTTCGGTGTCGGAGAAAGGGAGTTCAGGAGGGGTGGCGAACACACGGCAGGGATGGTGGTTGGGGCCGGAGAAAGGCAGGTGAGTGGACTGAGGTCGAGGCGATGTCTGGTGGGGGTGGGGGTTTGGGTGGTCAGGGGGTGGGGGGGGGGGGCATGAGGACTGTAGTGTGGGTGGGAAAGAGCTGGGGTCACATAGTTTGAGGTGTATAGGGAAGACTCAGTGGAACAGCCCCTGAGGTTAGCAGGAATGGGGAGACTGGCAACAGGACCCAGCGCAGTCAAACTCCCAGGTGTTGAGTTCATATCAAATAACGGGCGAGAATTGCATGATTTATTTTATACATGGACGTATCCTCCGGTTTCACTTTTCAGATAGAATTCACCTAAAGAACAGTATGAAAATTTTAGGCATATCTAAAAAAATCTTACACATCTCTTCCAGAAGTATCTCAAGTTCTGTAAAATAAATATATGGTGTTCCAATTGGTGTTAGGTTTGAGGTTATGGCAACCTTTGAAGCCAGTACACGACCATTACTTCCCATTTTTGATCGATAAAAAATAAATAACTTATACAGATCCAAATCCAACTAATGAAACAAGTTGGAGTGTTATTATCATTCTAAATTAAAGTACGATGACAGACTAACTAATCTTGCACATACCGCTTGCCCAATGCCTTAATAATTGCAGTGGTCTTAACTGACATATACGTAACTTAGGTTGGTTGCGGATATATTTGTGTCTTACCAAAGAAAATGATCAACCAGGAGTAATGGGAAAACGTTATGGTTCACGGAACCCCAATATTCTGGAATTGATCTGTTCAATTTGTGACAAATACGAAAGGAAACATAGCCAGAGGGAAAATAACGTATGGGCAGATGATACAATTATGTTCTTAGGATTGGAGAATTAAACGGCAGGCAAGTTTTTACTTAATATCGAAGTTACTTTTTATTATTCAGTTGTATGGCAAAGACAAATCAATTTTCAATACGGGATGAAGGCACAAGGCGTTGAATAGTAATAAACTGGAAATATTATTAGAAACAGAAAATCGGCTCAATGAAATTTAAGAATGTTTTGGAGTTAGGTAACAAAAATGAACGGAAAGGTGTTCAACAATAAATTGCATTTGATGCAGCAGCAGCAACACGAAGAATTGTAATGTGCACAATCGTGGAATGATACACGTGGCAACAGGCCATTCAACCCAAATGGCCTTGCCAGGGAGTGGACATCCATTCGTATTAATTGAATTTCCCAGCACTTGATTCTGAGCATGCTATGTTAAAGACGTGCGTGCTTATTTCCACATTTCTTGAAAGAAAATGAATGTAAACGATCGGCTTTCAAACGCTCTGGCACACATTTGATTCATGTGCTTACCACTGGAGAAGATTTTCCTCATATTATCTATCTGTAATGTCCAACATCATATCACGGAACAAGCTAGTGATAGATTAAAACCAGCATCTGCAGTTCTTTTCAAGACAATCGAGTGGTGTTCCTGAAAACCGTCTAGTGTTTCCGTGCTCAACAGACGGCCGTGCCCAAGTACCTGAGAATAAGAGGATGGCCCATGGTATCCTAATCTTTCACCTTTTATTAGAGAAAACAATTGCAGAAAATAAACTAATAGAAAGTCTTCATAAACCGATTGGAATAAAAAAGAACTCTCCAGAAAAGTGTAACTGCAAATTTTGCCCGAATATCAAAGGGCATTAAGATGCTGTAACGCTTTGCCGGGGTACGAAAACTTTGCGTTAGCATTTCAAATGAGATTAATGTTGCTCCTGAATACTACTACTACTACTACTTCTTCTTCTTCCTCTTCTTCTTCTTCTTCTTCTTCTTCTTCTTCTTCTTCTTCTTCTTCTTCTTCTTCTTCTTCTTCTTCTTCTTCTTCTTCTTCTTCTTCTTCTTCTTCTTCTTCTTCTTCTTTCTTCTTCTTACTTCTTCTTCTTCTTCTTCTTCTTCTTCTTCTTCTTCTTCTTCTTCTTCTTCTTCTTCTTCTTCTTTCTTCTTCTTCTTCTTCTTCTTCTTCTTCTTCTTCTTCTTCTTCTCGTCCTTCTCTTCTTCTTCTTCTCGTCCTTCTTCTTCCTCGTCTTCTTCTTCTTCTTTTTTCTTTTTCTTCTTCTTCTTCTTCTTCTTCTTCTTCTTCTTCTTCTTCTTCTTCTTCTTCTTCTTCTTCTTCTTCTTCTTCTTCTTCTTCTTCTTCTTCTTCTTCTTCTTCTTCTTCTTCTTCTTCTTCTTCTTCTTCTTCTTCTTCTTCTTCTTCTTCTTCTTCTTCTTCTTCTTCTTCTTCTTCTTCTTCTTCTTCTTCATGTGCACAGTCTAAAGATGTAGGACAACGTGTTCTATTTGATCTTACTTGATTGTGCACGACAGTTTATTGCATTCGTCGAAACTCGGCAGACAACGTAAAGGGCATTAAGATGCTGTAACGCTTTGCCGGGGTAGGAAAACATTGCGTTAGCATTTCAAATGAGATTAATGTTGCTCCTGAATAATAATAATAATAATAATAATAATAATAATAATAATAATAATAATACTACTACTACTTCTTCTTCTTCTTCTTCTTCTTCTTCTTCTTCTTCTTCTTCTTCTTCTTCTTCTTCTTCTTCTTCTTCTTCTTCTTCTTCTTCTTCTTCTTCTTCTCTTCTTCTTCCTTCTTCTTCTTCTTCTTCTTCTTCTTCTTCTTCTTCTTCTTCTTATCCTTTCCTCCCCCTCTCTCCTCCTCCTCCTCCTCCTCCTCCTCCCCTCCTCCTCCTCCTCCTCCTCCTCTCCTCCTTCTTCCTCGTCTTCTTCTTCTTCTTCTTTTTCTTCTTCTTCTTCTTCTTCTTCCTCTTCTTCTTCTTCTTCTTCTTCTTCTTCTTCTTCTTCTTCTTCTTCTTCTTCTTCTTCTCCTTCTTCTTCTTCTTCATGATGTGCACAGTCTAAAGATGTAGGACAACGTGTTCTATTTGATCTTACTTGATTGTGCACGACAGTTTATTGCATTCGTCGAAACTCGGCGGACAACGTGAATGTTGCTATCTTCCACCCCCTTGAAGATCTAAATGCTTCTGAATGTCTAAATCCTCTTCTTCGCATCAGCATAAAGTCATTAAATACAGTCAATGTTTAAACAATAATATAACATAAATAAAATATTGTCTGAACGCAAATTAATGTAAAGCAGCCCATTCCTTTATCAATCTCAGTAATAAACGTGAAATACTTACCGGCGTGTGACACAAAATGGATGGTGCCCTAGATGAGGTCTCAATAATTCATTTATGTTACTGTATATAATGGGGAAATGAGATAGTTCATCACACGCTGATCCGCTCTTATTACTCACCCTCGTTATTTTTTTCCACCGCTCCCTCTGACAAAAAAGAACATATAAACGACTGAACTCCTGAACATCTTCGATAGACGATGCTCCATAGCTTCCTCTTTACCTGCCCATTATTACAGAAAACGGTTGTAGAAATACAACTAACAGAAGGCATCAGCAGCACAATGGGGAACAACGGCCTTGGTGAATCATGCAGATGAGTTGCTGCCAAGTGGACAGCAACATTGGGATACTCGCAATACAAGGTTTCCTTGAGTAATGTTCATTGTGTAAAGAAATGCAATGTTAGGGATCTGAAATCTGAGTTATAGTTTTCTTAACGTATCTTCTTACATTCTGACAAATGTGGTTTATTTCTAAATGCTATGCGTTATAGAAAACATGATACACAATGTATACATGTATTGTGCTCTCAATTGGACGCATTTAGTATAAATTGATACATCTCAACTGGTTGGTAAATTCGGAACACCGTCGACAGCACGGCGATAATTTATTATTATAAAATACGAGAAAGAGTACTTCCGAGGCTCATTTCCCATATTTGACGGTTTTGTGCAATAATCATATATCAAAGCACATCAATCATCCACGATGAGGAACTGAGTTTCACGTTACCTGTACTCAGATAATAGTTAAAAACACTGAATCAAATTCAACGTGGTATTATCTCTGGCAATTGTCCCTTTCAATATGATTAATTAACTGATCGATCAGGTGTAAATCCTAATTATTGTTCTGTCAGTTGAAATAATTCGACTAAATTATTATCAGAAACTACACTCTTTTGCAAGATTTACCAGCGACCGACATTAAGCAAAACACGGCTGTATATTTGTTTATATGGTTCGCGTCGCTGACTCCTCGGTCTGACATATTCAATGTTGACATTTCAACAGTATCACACATACTCATGGATCTGGAACAAAGGTTTGATTTAGTAACTTATACAACACATAGCACCATGTTAATTCTACCATGCTACACCACCAACTAACAGCACAAGTAGGGTTGCGATAATACGAATGGTGTAGTAGTAGGCAGAGCTTATATCAATAAAGCAGCACATTGGTTAGTGAGTAATGTAACCAATCTAAATCTTTCCTTGTAAGAATAACAAGTGAAACAGATCTAAAATGAAGTGATATATATTTATAAGCAATTTACCAGGTGCTGACTGATTATTAATGCGTCCGAAAACTATAATAACTCATGCAACTGAATTCAGGTGGTTCAAACAAAGCGTTGTATCGAAAGGACGGCCTACAAACCCGTCCCGCGCTCGTACAGTTCAGATCCGCATCTCCTCCCTTCACCGGCGACAATGCCGTGGGCCCGGGGCGGCGGGAGCACTGGGGACTCGGGGTACAAATACGGCGAGGCATGCGAGCGGGGCACCGAATGCGGTTGTGAGGGAGCTGGATACACAACCAGGGATGGGTCTGTAGCTACAGGACACGAGGGAAGAGAAAGTCCGTCAGTAGATGGGTAGATCAGACGCGGATCATCAGGATACGAGACTGAAGGACATGGTTCCTTCAGAGAAAGGAGACGTTGACGGCTGCGTTTGTAGATCACTCCGTCTGCATACATCAGGTATGAGCGTGGCTCTTTTGCTGGGCCTGGATGAAACCCAAACGGCCATTGCTCTTGTTGGTTTGAAGACGAACGACTTTGCCACTGGATAGAGGGTTTGCTGAATTTATCGAAAAATCGCCTTTCAGTTGGAGTTCTCTCTGTACAACAAGTGGTGAACGAACCTGTGGCTGTAGTACCTATTTGGGCACAGGCAGTGCAGTACGTGTCTGTCGGAACAGCAGGCGTTGGGACCCAAGTATTGGGACACGGGCAATGTGTCTGAGGTTGAGCAGGTCGAGTTAGACATCTAATTGAGCAAAGTTATAAACCTGTATCAATTTGGTAATCAGAACTTCGGGATTGTCCAAAGTTTCAGCAGGTAACACCTTCTTAATTTTGTGATCCAGAACTGCAGGAGCAAGGTCGAAGCGCTCTGCTAGCTTGGTAGTTTCTGAGCCAGCAATGTTCAGAAGCATAGAGGTACGGTGGTCTGGTGGAACGTTGCGATGAGCAGCACGAATGTAGAAGTTGAAGTCGCGCTCGAAATTCCGCGAACGTTCAGAGAGTCCTGAGTCAAAACTCAGAGGATCAGGTTCACCGAATAAATTGTCCATAGCAACACGAGATATGGGACAAAGCGGGTGAAATAAAACATTGGAAAGTAAAACAAACCGATATACTTAAACGCGGAGTGGTGTGAATACGTCTGACACCATGTTGAGAGGTTTAGTAGTAGGCAGAGCTTATATTAATAAAGCACTACATTAGTTAGTAAGTAATATAACTAATCCAAAAACAGCACCCTCGGTTCATGAACTGAATGGCCGAATAGACCTGAAAGTGGCTATTCATCGTTGTGCAAGCCACAGCTGGCCAATGCGCTAGAACAACAATCAAAACGGGACAAATCTTTCTGTTCTGTCGAATTACGTGCAGGAATTGGTTAACGTATCAGTAACGTTTAAAATTTATGGGCCTGTAATCGCTGGTGTTTACAAAGATGAGGAGGAATCTCATGGAAATTTCCACCGGATTGCGAAAGGCCTAGATAGAGTGGACGTGGAAAGAATGGTTTGCATTGAGGGATTTGCAAGATACAGCCTCAGAATGAAAGTTACGCTCTGATTACGGCTAGCATTGCCTTCCACGACAAGCTCGATAATATGGCCAGAGTTGTCTTTCGAGGCAGGCTCAGAATACGGCCGGTGCAGTTTTAAGGCACGCCAGTAGTATGGCCATATTTGCATTCGAGACAGGCACGTAATTATGGCAGGCATGGCATTTTCATTGTGAAAGATGGAGGATGTCAGTTCATATGTCATTTAAATCACATATGCAACATAGCTTTTCACTATATGGAATTTCTCTACTGTCTAACTACTAATTTACTTACGATCGTTATGGCATGCATCGATCTCAAAGATGCATACTATTTAGGTCCCATTCACAGGAGATCACCGGAGACATTTGAAATTGATCTGGAGGATATTTCTAACGCTGTGTTTTTGCTGAAATGAACTGATTTCATCCATCCAGTCAAATTTAAGTTGATACCAACTGGAAGTTAATGTTTATCGGATTTACCTTTAACTATTAATTTACATGTGACTCCGCCCTGGGGCAACAGATTGGAATCAATTGACTCTGTAACAACCTTATTATCTAGCAGTCTTCTATTTATCAAGTGTAATTGGCAATATAGCAGCTGTGTTTCAGCTGTGCAATTGGGACTTGCATTATCAGAACTTTCAACGTGCAAGTAGTAACCTCTCAAGTGCCATATTGGTCATTGTTAACAGACCTGTGCTATTATCAACTGAAGCTACCAAATTCACAATGGTGGTCGAACTATATTCAGCATACCTCCAGTAGTTTCGGTCACATATTCTTCAGTTATATTACTTACAGATGCTAGAGCTCAAAGATGGAAAATCACGAATGCCATCTCTAGTAACGAAGGTGGATGGGATTTGCATGAATCACCAATTCTTCAGTTATTAGTGTAAACTACCTATACACATTAGGTGCATCAAATGGGTTAAAGGGTTATTGTGCGAATATGCACAACCTGCATGCTCCGTTCCAAGTTGATAGACTGCGGTGGTGGCATATGTTAGTCACATGGATGCAATAAAGTATAAGTCTCCTGTCATAATTTACCCAACCTTTTATGGCGCTGCTGTATCATCATGCAAAATCAATGACAACCGTGTTTGGATGTTGGACCACAAAGCATTTTAGGATCGATTGGGTGCTCGATGGCACCCAGTATCGATATGTTTGCATGCAGGCTCATTCTCGCTACACGGGGGAGGAATGTTCTTTTATATGGTTCTCCATTTTACCTCATCAGTCGGGGCTTACAGTAACTTAGCAAGATCCCGCACTCATGTCTGTCGTATTGTCTGACTGGCCTACGCCGCCAGGCTTTCCCAAAAATGCTGGGAATAATAATATATCCCTATATGGTGTTCTAAATGTAAAGCATTACTGGTTCAGCCAGGGATTCGTGGAAACGGCCTCTACATGATTAATCAATTCATTGCTTTACATAATCTGAGAAGACCGCTCCTGCGGCTCGGGCTGTCAGACTGATCCATGTATGTCTCACTGCAGAGCACAGGGATAGCACCAAAAGAGCAGTGCTTTGCCTCTTCAGAAGATGGGAAACATTTTATGTTTAAATGTTATATTACATATATACGGGACGGACACTAACGTCTTAGAGTTCATGTTCTATGCGTCTTTGACAATAAATTAGGTTATAGTCCCATTAACTGTACCCAACGTTCTTCTCATCACAGTTGCTGCAGCAAGTGGGACCCGCTCTCTCGGGTTTAACCCTCTGGTGTCCAGTATTTAGGATATCATTAACACACGTTCTTCCAGACCAAAGTACACGGAAGTATGGGATATTGACATTGTGTTAACATTTATTCACCATGGGGATCCAGCTATATCTCTATCTTTGGTTCACCTCTCATAGGTAGGTTATTCCCTGGCGCTGCCCTCAGTGCACAGGTCGAGTCGACAGAATGGACAGGATCGTTACATCTGCAATATCATAATCCATGTATACATGCACCTTTGGTTACATGTGGTCACAAATTTACAACATTACGTCAAGGTCATTTAGAGCCTTAGAGAATCTGACACTAGTTCAGACCATTGCAGGTTGTTATGTGATGTTTTTGGCTCATACAGGAGTAGATCCTGATTTCTAATCTCGCTCCACCAGGGCTGCTGCAACACCAGCAACAAGGGTTATGTGCGGTGCCCTGGACCGCATCATGTCAACTGCAGGATGGTCTAACGAACGAGGCATCCAACATTTTATTTATTTATTTATTTTTTAATTATTTTATATAGAAACAAAATAACAACCAGTTACATTATATTTCAATAGTAAAAATACATAGTCTTAATAATTGATTCATACTAATAATATTATTTATACTGTATTATCCTTAATTATAAATTTCAAAGTTGTATATTTTATATAATTAGAAATACATAATACTAATAATACATTTATAATATTAGCATTATACTCGTACTATTAGTAATTTTCATTTTATCTCTAATTTTTTAGGTATAAGGCCAAATTTTTATGATATTATATGATACAAAAAAGTTAGTAAAACAATAATTTCCATTATTTCTTCCTAATGTTAACAATATTTATCTTATCCCTAAATTTGAATTTAAAATTATTGTACATTAAAAGTACATAATTTTATATAATTAAAAATATAAAATACTAAAAATACTAATAATACTAATAATATTCTCATAAATCTAATAATATTTATATTCGTACTAATAATAAGATAATGTGTTTTCTATATTGTTTTTTAATTTTTTTATATAGATATAAAAAATAGAAAAGTTAAGAAATAGAATAAAGAGTAAGAAAAGGTTTGATGGAGAATAAAATTTCGTCATTAATCCGTCCTTATAGATATATTCATGATTTATTATATGTATTTCTTCATCCATTCAAATATCCAGGCCTCAGTCCCAGGTTCTCCGTTCGCGCCGAACCATTATGACCCTGTAAATATTCAATATATGGAGACCAAATCCATCTGAAGAGATCTAACCTATCCATAAGGACAAGCCCCAATGTCTCCAAATGGAGTGTCTCCGACATTTCTATATTCCACATTTTGATTGTTGGGAATGCAGGGCCTTTCCAAAATTTTAATATTAATTTTTTTCCCAATTATTAAACCATAGGTCAATAAAAGTTCTTTGATTCATTGTTATTAATTGGTCAGTTTCAATTATTCCAAGTATAATTAACTTTGGGGTCAGGGGTTATATTTATATTGATAACGGTCGAAAATTATTTTTAAATATTTCCTTCCAGTATTCTACAATTTTTTATGCAGTTAGTAAATGAGTGTGTCAAATTGCCTTCTGAAATTTGACAATTTGTCACATAATTGGAGATATACTTTGGAAAAATATTATGTAATTAGATTTAGGAGTAATGTAATCTATGTAATATTTTAAACTGTATAAGAGAATGTTTAGCGTTTAATGAACAATAATGTATATGTTGTAAACTTTCATCCCATATTTCTGGTCTTATTATTTGGCCTAATTCCTTTTTCCCCCAAGATCTTCTGTATATTTCTGTTGATGGGGTATCATTTTCCAATAAAATAGTATATATATATATATGATATCATTTTTTCATATTTGGATTGTTTATTCAAACATTCATCTAAAAAAGTTGTATTTTTCCTATTTCTAAATTCATATATATTTGCAGAGGCATAGTTTCTAATTTGTAAAATATCTGAAATATTCTTTATTATGGTAGCCCATAAATTTGTTGCAACTCTTGAAATGAAAGAAAAGTGTTTTCGTTATAAAGATCACCCATCTTAGAAATTCCTTTATTTTTCCATTGTAAAAAAGCCTTTAATCCAAAAATTGAAGGTTTTAAACATAAAAATTATTAACAATCTTAAGACTTAATGGTAATAGATTTTAGTTTTAATGCTTTCTTTATTTGTTTTCCATATGCGGATTCCATTTTCTATTATCGGATTTTCACTATAAACCTTTCTTAGCTACATTAATATTAGCAAATATTATAGAACTAATTTCAAATGGAGAAACAGTATTCTTCTTCCACATTTAAACCAATTTGGTTTATTGTCTATTTCTCCTAACCAAAAAGTTCATATTTTTAACTATTAACCAACTGCCCAGTAATAAAACATCAAGTTTGGTAACGCTAATCCTCCATCTTATTTTAGATTACATAAAGTGTTTTAAATTTATTACATGGTCCTTAAAATCCCAAATGAAATTCGTAATATAAATATCTACCTTTTTTTAAAAATATTTTTGGAAGATATTAAAATCGGGATTAATTGAATAAATATACTCATTGTGGGAAGAAAAATCATTGTGTATGTGCAATAGATTTTCCCATCACTTATCATCGAGATTAGGTAAATCTTTTCCAATATGAAAAATTCTTATTAATTTATATCAATATGTGGGAAATTAGAGTTACATAGAATTAAATCTTTTTGTAACAATCAAATCCAAGATATTTTAATATTTCATATGTTATACCTTTTAATAAGCAAATTGTTGAAATATTGAAAACTAATTCAGAGTTTATATTGGCATAAAGTTCTTTAAATCCAATGAAGTATACTGTATTCCCTGAAAGAGATATACCGATTCCGTTAATAAGTATAACAAAATTTTCGAATACCTAATACTGATTGAGGTGCTAAAAAGTAATACAACAATCTGCATAATAAGAAATATTTTATTTCTTATATCTGCGCTATCATATCCAATATTTTCCCGGGTGTATCTGTTACCCTCTGAGCATGTGGTTCTATTGCTAGCCAAACAATAAAAGGTGAATTCAAGGGCAAAAATGCCTACAAGCACGTGATAAATAAAATTTAATTGAGAACGCGATACGATTTGCTTTTTGTTATTCTAGCCTATTGGGATATGCATAAAATAATTAAAATTCCAAGTCATAAACTCATCTCCTAGAGTTTAAAAAAAAAGCTATTATCCATCACTCGAAAATAACAAAGGCATTCCATTGTGACACAAAGCCTCTGCATGCACAAGCGAAATTAACTACTAAGTCTTTTTTTAAGCACTATCTTCTTTTTCGAATAATTAAAAACAATCGTCTTAGATTATATGAAGAAAAGCTTTTTGGTATAAATATTCCAGTTGATCTCCGGATGTATTAAAAATCATTAACAACTGAACTCAATCTTTTTGCTAATCTATTTAGATTTTTGTTCATTAGATCATTTTGATCTGTATTTAATAGAGCTATATGCTCTATATGATCCTGTGTCGACAAATCTTTTTTAATTTTAGGTATGAGTGTTATAAATAGATTCGTGTTTCCATCGTCTCTGGAAGCTTCTGTTCTGATATATATCTGTTCATTAATGATTTTTAGATATGGGGACTATATAATCATGAAATGTTTTTATAAAATTCCCGAAACCTATACCATCAGGTTTCCCGGTGTTTTCCGTTTTATAATACGATCTAATAGATTCTTTGATTTCATTTATTGAATATCAGCATTTTAATAATTTTCTATTTTTGTAAATCCTGTCCTTTCAAGTTAATTTTTTTTATAAATGATCTATTTCTATTTTATTCCTTGTTGTTTTAGCAGTGTATAAAATTTTTATAATATTGCATAAATCTTATTAATATCTTTAGGTTGTATTAATAAGTCAGTTTTGTGATTTATTCCTATGTATTAATTTTTTCCGCTTCAATTTTCTTAATTGTCGAGCCAGCAGGTTTTCGGGGCTTTATATCCCCCAAATTCAAACTGTAATTGTTTAGTATGTTGTTAAAAATTTTATACTTGATCTGTAGATATTTTATTTAATTTATATTTCATTATACTATTTTATTATGTAATATCGTATTGTTTTATTGCATTTGTTATCTAATTTCCTAATATCTTTTCTAGGATCTTGTTGTTCTTTCGAAACTTTTTATTGTCAAATGGCTTGTGAAGAAATCATTATTCTCGAAAGATATTCCTTAAGGTTTCCCATACTTAAGGAACGCGATATCTATGGTGATCATTTATTTCAAAAAAAATAATTTGAGTCTATGATATATTCCTGAGTGGCTTTGGTTTTTTAAAAATTTGTGGATGAAATTTCCACTGTCCTAAATTTTTATTTTATTATTAATTTTAATTTTAAATTTACTGGGGGGCATGATCTGAGATTATTATTTATCATTATTTTAGCTTAATAAGTACGTGAAATAAGTGTGCTCACCAAAAAATAATCTATTCATTGAGTAAGTTTTATGCACTGGGGAGTAAAAAGAAGATTCTCGTCATGTACGGTTTCTGTTCTCAACATCTTTAATATTAGTCGTTGGCATATATGCATTTAGCAAATCACTAGAATGATGATTGTTTTTTCTTTGTTTTTGTAGATTGTCTAAGTAAGGGTCTAATGTACAGTTGAAATCTCCACCAATTATCAAATATATTGCGTTAATTCCGGTTTTTATTAAAACTTTTTAAAAAACAATGGGACTATCGACATTAGGTCCCATATTTATTTAACAATAATCACTTTTTCTGTATTTAATTCTCCTATCACAATAATATATCTACATCTTTATCATCTTTGAGTTGATATATGTTTAAACAAGGTACTTTACGAAATAATATTGCTACACTCTTGATTTATGTGTAAAAGAAGAATGATATATTTTATCTATCCATTAGCTTTCAACTGTTTTCCGCTTCTTATTTTTAGGTGTCTCTGAATGTAAATTACATCAGCTTTACTTGCCTATAAATATGTCATACTTTTCCTTCTTTATCGGTCATTAATACCTTTAACAATCCAACTGCAGAATGTTAATCCCTCATTCCCCGTATTTCTTTTTAAGTCTTGCATTTTAGTTGTATGGGATCTACAGGATCTAAGGTATCAGCGACGATAGACCCAACCTTACCCTGAACCCTGAAAGGATTTAAATTTAAATCTCTTTTTTGCCCCTCATGAATTTATCTCCTTGGTAATTATATTACTCCAATCAACCAAAGATTACTATAGTATATAAAGATTGACTAAAAATAAATGAGGTAATGTGTGTAGAAGTAAAAAAGAACTACATCTAGAATGATGATTGTTTGTGCAGCCATATTAAGATGGCTATACATCTACGATTCCGTCATCGATGTTATTAATACGACCAGCTCCTGGGAATTAGGGGAATTATTATTCCTTAACAATATTTTAACGGGGGTATATATATAGATAATAAAAAACAACGAGGGGGAATGATAATAAAAAACAGCGATGGGGAGAGAGAAAGAAAAAAGAGGAAGTATTAAAAAATTAATCTTTATAAATATCAATAATCTAAAGCTAACTTAAAAATCTAAATATATTAGACATAAAAATACAATAGGTATATAAAAAAGAAGAATAACATACAATTAATTCAATTCAAAAAGGAAAAATTAGTTATTAATTATTAGTACTAGTGATTAATACTAGTGAACATTCTCTATTAATAAAAAAAAGGGTTGGAAAGGAAAAAAATAATAATAACACGTTTTATAATCTTAATGTGTGTGTTAATTATTTATATTAGTTATATATGTTAGAAAACTAATCTACAATGTCCGTTTATCCAAATAACGTTTGTCGAATCTGTTTTATTCCTCTCCATTCCGTTCGTCATTGTCTTATTCCATAAGTCCAATTCATCTTGAGAGTCTCAGTAAATATTAAAAGTCCATTGTTGAATATCTTGAGGAATGATAAAGTTCAGTATAATTATTGCTTGTAGGTACTCTTCAAGTCTTGAGCTGCTGAGCAAATTCAATGCTGGCGGTTGGGGTCTTGAAAAGTATTCCAAATCTTATAAGAAACTCTAAGTCGCTTGGGTAATTCAAACCGTATCACCAGATTTTTACTTCCACGCATAAGGACTTTTTGGCTCATTGAATGCTTTTCGTTTCCTGGCGACCTCTGGTGGATAGTCTCGATAGTACTAATCCTTTGACTTCAAAGGTCAAGTTTTTAGTTTTCGAAGCTTTTCGCATTAATCTCATCCTAACAAAATCAAATTGTACCTGTATAATATTTGTCTGGGAGGAGCGTTGGGTCTGGTCTGGACGTTACTGGACTCTGTGAGTCACGAGCTAATAAAGGCATATCTTCCAGAGGATAGACTTCTTTGAGTAATTTAGCAGTGACTCTCGAGGGCCGTCGATATTTCTCTAGACCCTCAGAATTCCTACCCACTTCCTCCCCCGCTTATGCCTTAGATATCCTTCTAGCTCAGTACATTTCTCTGCTGTTTTAAAGTCGCATGCGTCATCAGGTCGTTCGTTTTCTGTAAAACAACAGAGGTTCGCTGTAGTCAAAGATTCTCTCAGCTGTTTGCTCAAGGTTCTTTATTTCAGCCATCTGTTTGTTTCTGTATTTCTTCCAATAGGATTAATCTATTATCAATGTCTTTTTAAACTTTTCCCGTTTTTTCTCCATCTTTTTCTCCATGACGTTAAACATTCAATAAATTCTTCCTTTAATTCATCCGACATTTTCTTAAAACCTTTTTTCATTATTTAACTTGTTTCTTGTTTTAATTCCATCAGTGATTTTTCATTGATTCAGCTGAGTATCATCAAACTATTGATTTTGATTGATTTTTCCATTACATCTTTTATTTCTCCCTTTAATTCTTCCTTTAAGCTAACATTGATGAGAAATAAAGATTTTCAGTTCCTCACTTCCATTTTTGTCCTGGTTTTTTGGACACATCTTCTAGGGATCGAGTCTACTCGACTCCGAGCTTCTCTTGGGCCCTTCTGCCGGGTCTGCTGGCCGGGTTGGTCGACCTTTACTCTTGTCGTAGGCTCCGTGAGACCGACATAGTTCGTCGCGCGCCTGATGACGTCACTCGGCACAGTCGGTGAAGAAACAGCAAGCAGATTGTTGCAGGCAGCCGGTAAGTCTTTTAAAACCCCCGTTTTTTACAATTTTTTTGCGGAGCTGGCTGGCGCTATACTCTAGGGCTCCATAACGCCACCGGAAGTCCCAACATTTTATTTTAACCCATTGCCGGACCAGGGGTATTTGCCGACTCTATTTAGATTATATTTTATATTTTCCCCTCGGATGAGAGCGGTTACTGTTATTATTGTGTGTTCATTTATCAGCATCAGCATGTTTTTAAATCTATGTCATGTATGTATGCATTATGAATGTTTCCCTTTGCTGTGGTCAACTGATGCAGTCGTGCTTGTGTGGACTAGTTTTTTCACGGCATGAAATCACAGAGCTTCAAAATCTTCACGTAGTGACTCACGTGTCTGAAATAAAATAGTATGATTTAACGAGAACTTACCAGTTTGAAGTTTGACCGCTATTTTATGAGGAGTTACGATGAGCGATTATGTGCACTCTGCTCCCGACCCTCGCAAAATAACGATCTTTCTGTAAGTTCTAGTCAACTCTAATCTTACTATTTTAGTTCAACAACTCTTTTCTGTGATTTCACACCGCTGCTTTGAAGATTGTTGCGCATGCGTGGGGACGGCCTTCTTCACGCAATCGGTCATTGTAACTCCTCATAAAATAATGAACAAACTTCTAACTGGTAAATTCTCGTGTATTCTTACAATTACCCCAGATATCGATAAATTATTTAACAATGTTTAGTTTTGTTTATTTTTCTAGATACAGTGTTGAACCAGGCCCGTCGGCCCACCGAGTCTGCCCTGACGATTGGTCACCAGTACAATATCCTACACACTTGGCGTACTTCACATAAGCCAATGAATGTACAAACGATCCCGACGTAGGAAGGAAACCGTATCAGCCAGTGAAAATCCACGCGGTCACAGCTACAGTCTGTACAGACTGCACCTGTAGTCAGGAACGAACCTGAGTCTCTGACGAATATGCCGACCTATCTTTGCACCGCTGAACTAATACAGCGCGGTTCTCGCCGCTACATATGTACGAATAGTCGATTGTACTCACAAGGAATGGAAATATGAGACCATCTGCTTTCCTCCTGTGCTGGAGTTTACGAGGTTAAAAACGAAGTCTACTTATTCTCACGAATATACCATTACCATCGTTTCATAGAAACATAGAAACACAGAAATTAGGTGCAGGAGCAGGCCATTCGGCCCTTCTAGCCTGCACCACCATTCAATACGATCATGGCTGATCATCCAAAGATTTCGGTGGGCCGTCGACGGATACCTGTTTTTCTGTGAGAGTAATTCGTGAGATAATAAGCACATACACCTGACTTTTTTTCTCACCTCCATTCTTTGCCTCTTCTCTGAGTCTCTTTACTTCTGAAACTTAATAGCGATTGTACATGGTCGAAACAGACAGTTAGTACAGTTTGCATTGCTCTTCGCGCTTCTCCTGCAAGACGCATTAAATAAGCTTATTACTGCACCAGACATGACAATAAGAATATTTCAAGATTGAAAATGTTGCATAATAGCAGGCTGTAACTCCCCTTTGATGAATTTTCAGAATAAATCTCCACGCGCATATGTTTCACACTCTTATTAGGTAGTACATTGTTAATAGGTGAGCATTCGCAGATCACTTGCTTGAAGGATTACAACAACATAAACACGTATGAACTGATTCTACATGACAATGCTATCACCCAAGATTATGTAATCTGATTCAGGGTCCCTTTCCCCGCCCCATATATGGTGTAGATATCATAGGACCAAACTTATCCAATCATGCGCGCGCGTGTGTGTGCGCGCGCATGTGTGTGCGTGTGTATATGTGTGTCTGACTCCCTGTGAGCGCGCCGTGTGTTTGAGCTGGTGCATAGCAATCTCAAGATAGAGAGTAGAGAGTCAATTTCATAGAAGGACAGGCCGATATTTAGCCATCTCATGAGTTGCAGAGTAATAAAATTGGGAAGATCCGTGCATTTGCATCAGGGCAACAATGTACGCGTGTGAGGGAGACTGTGCATGCTAGCTCCCGCAGTCAATTGAACTATACACAGCAGAGATGAAGGATGATATAATCATTTAAAAGAAAGGGCAAAGCTTGGAAATGTAGCATTACGTTATTTGGATCTCTCTATATTGCGCAGTGGAATGATTCTAGACATCGATATTCCACATGTTTATGCAAAACATATTATTCTCATTACGATGGAGCGCTTTAATCATCTACAATAAGGACCTCGAAATTATTATTTTAGAGGTATTGTCAGAACTCCCGTGGATTTTGAGGTAACAGCAGCAAAGAGAAGCAGCAAAAAGTAGTGATTGGCTCTAGCACTAGTGGGAGGAGAGTTAGAAGTGAGTCAGAGGGAGGAAACCGAGGAATCTGGTATGTAAATTCGTAAATTAGGCATTTTATCAGTCAATATAAGCATGACGGCTCTGAGGGAGCGGCAGTGAGGGAGCGTCGTTGTGAGGGAAGTGCCCTGTGAGTAAATTGTGAATCTTTGGCTCGAGAATCTTCGGCGAGGAGGCTGAGGAGAGGTGGCTACGCATAAAGCTCTGAGGACGGAATGCTTCGAACACATGTCGGGGCAGATGAGACAGTGTGAGGCTTGCAGAATGTGGGAGCCCAGGGTCACGGATGGAGCCTCTGGCTGATACAAATGTGGCAAGTGCGTCCCGCCTCAGCTCCTAAAGGGCCGTGTTGGGGCACTGGAGAAGAAGCTGGATGACCTCAGGCCATCCTGAGAGTTTTCTGGACAGGACCTACAGTGGGCTAGTCGCGCCCAGGATACGGGAAGAACCAAGGTTTATGACGGGGAGAAAGTGTGGAAATCGTGAAATGCAGAAGACCCAGGTTGCTGTTCCTCATGAAAACTGGTACGCACTCTGGGGAATTGTCCGGGGAAACGATGTTTCTAGTCCTAGCAGCAGTCACGTCGGGACTGTCCTACAGATGGGACTCGACCGACGTCGGTCAGAGCCCTACTGGTGGGTGACTCCATTGTCCGAGGAGCGGACAGCAGATTCTGTGGCGGCAGATGAGATGCGAGGATGGTCTGTTGCCTACCTAGTGCCAGGGTTCCGGATGTCACGAGCGTATTCTCGAGAGAGAAGATGAACAGCCGGCAGTAGTTGTGCGCGTAGGCACAAACGACATCGGGATGAAGGAGAAGGAGTTTTTCCAACGTGCCTTCAGAGAGTTGGGAAGAGGACTGAAATGCCGAACTTCTAGGGTGGTTACTTCTGGATTGATTACAGTACCTCGTGCTAGTGAGGACAGGAACATGGAGATAGGGGATCTGAATGTGTGGCAGTGGAGCTAGTATTTAGATTTATAGACCACTGTGATCTCTTCTAGGGTAGGGAGTGACCTATACGAAAAGGACGGGTTATAGTCTTTTCTGGAGGGGATCGACATTTTTTCAGGCAGGGTTGCTAGGGCTACACGTGTGGGTTTAAACTAAATAGTGGGGTGGGGAGAGAATTGACAAATTGGCAGTATAATGACGGATTTGAAGGGGAAGTGACTACAGGAAAAATTTAAAAAGATTCTCGAATTAATGGGAAAGAATGCTCTAGAATGCAGAATAGAGTAAGGTCAGGGCCAATTGCGAGAGGGGCCAAGGGTGCTTTGAATACGCAGGTCAACGTGATGTATATGAATTCGATAAATATAAGGAATAAATTGGACGAGCTTGAGGCTCAGTTAGAAAATGGCAAGTATGACGTTGTGGGAATCACTGACACATGGCTCCAAGAGGGCCAGGGCTGGTAAATCAATATTCAAGGGTATACCTCCTATCTAAAAGACAGACAGGTGGGCATAGGGGTTGGGGTTGCCCTGTTTCTGAGAAATGAAATTCAGACCCTTGCAAGGGGTGACATTGAAACAGGATGTGTGGAGCCAGTACATCAGGTCAGGATAGAACAAGGGTAAAATGACCATAATAAGACTAATCTACAGGCTCCCAAACATTAACCTGGACATACGGCGCAAGTTGGATCAGGAATTAAAATTTCTATGTAGCAACAGTAATGCTGTGGTTGTTATACGAGATTTCATCATGCAGGTAGACTGGGAAAATGAACTTGGTGCTGGACACCAGGAAATAGACTTTGTAGATTGCCTTCGTGATGGATTCTTATAACAGCTTGTATTGGAGCCGACCAGTGAGACGGCAATTCTGGATTTTGTGTTATGTAATTAACCGGATTTGATAAAGGACCTCGAGTTTAATTAGCCATTCGGAGGCAGTGACCATAAATGGTCTGTTCAATCTAAATTTGAAGGGGGGGAAGGGTAGATCGGCGGTGTCAGTGTTGCAGTTGAATAAAGGGGCCTAAGGGGCCATGAGGGAGGAGTTGGCAAAAGTTGACTGGAAAGATACACTGGCAGGGATGACAGTGGAACAAAAATGGCAGGTATTTCTAGGAATAACACAGAAGATGCAGGATCAGTTCATTCATAGGAGGATTAAAGATACCAAGGGAAACAAGGGACTACCATGGCTGACAAGGGACGTCAAGAACATTATAAACATGAAAGCAAAGAAGTATAACGTTGCAAAGAAGTGCGGGAAGCAGGAGGATCGTGTAATGTTCAAAGAACAACAGAATATACGCATAAAAGAGAATAAGGGAAGAAAAGATGTGGAACGAAGAGGTAATTAGCCAAAAATATAAATCAGGATAGTCAAAGCTTCCTTAGGTATGTGAAGAGGAAACACAATAGTTAAGACCGACGTTGGACGCTTTGAAGACCGAAAAAGGTGAATTTATTATGGGGAACAAGGCAATGGCAGATGAGATGAACAGGTACTGTGTATGTCTTCACTAAGGAGTACACAAACAATCTTCCTGATTTAGTGGTGGCCAGAGGATCTGGGGTGACGGGGGAACCGAAGGAAATCCTCATTAGGCAGGACATGGTTTTGGTTAGACTGATGGTACTTAAGCCTGATAAATCCCCAGGGCCTGATGGTCTACATTCCACGGTATTTAAGGAAGTGACTCTAGAAATCGTGGATGCATTGGTGATAATTTTCCAATGTTCTATAGACTCAGGACCAGTTAGCAGGACGGCAGCTAACGCTATCCCACAAGAAAGGCGGTTGAGAGAAATCAGGGAATTATACACCAGTTAGACTGATATCGGTGGTGGAGAAGATGCTGGAGTCAATTATAAAAGATGAGATAGCCGCACATTTGGAGAGCAGTAACATGATTGGTCCATGGTCATCATGGATATCCGAAGGGGATATCATGCTTGACTAATCTTCTGGAATTCTTTGATGAAACTACTAGGAACATGGACAAGGGAGAGCTAGTGGATGTAGTGTACCTGGACTTTCAGAAAGCATTTGATAAGGTCCCCTATAGGGGAATAGTGGGCAAAATTATGTCACATGGTATTGGGGGTAGAACGCTGACATTGATAGAGAAGTGGTTGGCAGACCGGAAGCAAAGACTAGGGGTTAACGGGGTCCCTTTCAGAATGACATGCAGTGACTTGTGGGGTACCGCAAAGCTCGGTGCTGGGCCCGCAGCTATTTACAATGTACATCAATGATTTGGATGAAGGGATTCAAAGTAACATTAGGAACTTTGCAGATGCCACAAAGCTGGGTGGCAGTGTGAACTGTGAGGAGGATGCTATGAGAAGGCAGGGTGAACTGGACAGGCTGGGGGGGTGGGCAGATGCATGGCAGATGAATTTCAATGCGGATAAATGTGAGGTTATCCACTTTGGTAGCAAAAACAGGAAGGCAGATTACTATCTAAATGACGTCAAGTTGGGAAAAGAGGAAGTAGAACGGGATCTGGGTTGTCCTTGTACATCAGTCTATGAATGTAAGCATGCACGTACAGCAGGCAGTGAAGAAAGCGAATGGCATGTTAGCCTTCATAACAAGAGGATTCGAATATGGGAGCAAATAAGTCCTTCTGCAGTTGCACAGAACCCTAATTCAGACCACACCTGGAGTATTGTGTGCAGTTTGGTTTCCCTAATTTGAGGAACAACGTTCTTGCTATTGAGGGAGTGCAGCGTAGATTTACAAGGTTAATTCCCCGGATGGCGGGGCAGTCATATGCTGAGAGAATGGAGCAGCTGGGCTTGTACACTCTGCAGTTTAGAAGGATGAGAGGATCTCATTGAAACACATAAGATTGTTAAGGGTTTGGACACACTAGAGGCAGGAACCCGGTTACCGATGTTGGGTGAGTCCAGAACCAGGGCCCACAGTTTAAGAATAAGGAGTAAGTCATTTGGAAGGGAGACGAGCAAACACTTTTTCTCACAGAGAGTGATGAGTTTGAGGAATTCTCTGCCTCAGAGAGCGATGGAGGCAGTATCACTGGGCGCTTTGAAGAGAGAGCTAGATAGGGTTCAAAATAGCGGAGTCATGGGTATGGGGAGAAGGCACGAACGTGGTGCTGATTGGGGATTACCATCCATGATCACATTGAATGGCGGTGCTTGCTTGAAGGGACGAATAACCTATTCCTGCACCTATTGTCTAATGTCTATAATGAGGATACTATCTCTGCGAATCCTCTATCCCTTCAGCATATAATATTATTAAAGCATTTCTACTGTGTTTTTATTCAAAGGAACAAATGCATAAATATCTGCATAAACCCTCCAATGAAAAAGACACACGTAACGAGAGCGTGCCAACCGGACAAATTGGAAGACAATAACGTTGAATAAACTATACTTTCCACGCGACCGACAAACGGTGTTTTGCAAATTATGGACACTGGAGTGTAATTTAAAAATTTTAACTATGTCCGTATGAATGTACAAAAAATATGAGCAATTTCAAGTAATTTCTCCGAATGCATCAATATCATTAAACAGCGCACATCCCCGACGTGAAGCAATGACTGAGCGGCTGGAGCACACCCAACGGTTTATTACGTTGCGAAATGCCCAACATTTCTTCTGAGACTAGCAACCATAAGTTGCATTCCAATAGTGAACGGAAGTGTGCCTTTTGAGTCCCATCTCTCAAAACGTTAAAGATTTTTAAATGTTTCTCGGCCTCTTACTATAGTCCCTTTGCACTCCAGAACATGCTCCGAATTGAGCTCCACCTATCTATTTGCAGGTAACATCGTTGTAGTGACTCAGATCTCGAACTGACGAGCTGAAATACAGGAAGGAGATAGGGACTATAGCATATGTCGTCAGGAGCACAAGCTCTCTCTCTCTCTCTCTCTCAATGGTAACGAAACGATGGTGAAATGCATTGACATTACTAAACGGTCTGTTGCACGTGGCTCAGCCAGAATGAATGATGCTGAAGTGCAGATGTGCATGTGCTTCGGTGGCTGAGGTAGATATCAATAATAATCCGTCCTGCTTTAATCACATTGAAGTTATTGCAAAGAAAACAAACCGTTGCCTTTATTCCACAAGGATATGGAGAAGAAACAGTGTCAGTTGGAGTCGGGAAAGGAATATATAATGCGCGCTATGTGTATCCCTTCCGGTTTTATATGTAATGGTGCTACGATTATTTCATGGATGTTTAGGATAAGTGTAAACCAGGATCCGGACAGCCGTTGTTCATGTGTTGAATCAATCGCCTGCAGCTTTTTTTAACGTAGTGGATACTTACATTGTTAGCAGATTAGTTATGCATACTGACCTTGTAATTGGTGACAGTTGGCTATTGTTTGCGGGAACTAAAGTTGAGCCTAATCTGTCCTAATGCTGTCGCACTCTATTCTTCCCCCGGGTATTTGCCCCTTTGTTTTTCCTCTTACACTTGTCTACGGTATCTGGTACTCATGCACAGTGTGATTTGTTTGGATAGCACGCAAACCAACGTGAGCTATATCTCGGTCTCGATGCACAATTCGACAATGAACCAATACATATATTAATTGTATTACAATCATTCAAGCAGCGATCACTGAATTGTCCAATATACCCTTACCGCAATATTACTGACTCATTACATGAATTAATTGAGACATATACGCTCCTATATTTAAATATTGCACAAACAAATGCGAGGCAGTGATAAAGCTAAGCAGATATATTGTTACAATTGAAACTAGGTTGTGACATGCAAATTATGTGCAAATTGAAGTCATGTGATCTAGGGAGCGGGAACAGATGCAGAACGAGAAACCTGTGGAAACCATTTTCAATAGCTGGAAAAAATCAAAGAGAATTGCGACACAACGAGCCTGCATTTTTATCTTGAAGATAGACTTCTGTATAATTCTGAGGACGACCTACAACTTAGAAACATAGAAAATAGGTGCAGCTGGAGGCCATTCGCCCCTCCGAGCCAGCACCGCCATTCATTATGATCATGGCTGATCGTCCCCAATCAAGTGCTATAGATGCCTTCATCAGGCACCGAAGACTTAAATACTCACCAAAAGATTAATTTGTAAGACAGATGCTAGTGAAAACGAATGAGTAATCACATTGCAAACTTAAATATTTATCATTGTTTAAAAGTATTATTAACTTGTTATATACAATTGGAACGGCAGGGTGGTTGGCGTCTCAACAGAAAATGCTGCAATGAACGTAGTCGTTCTAGCGCCACTAAATAACTGGTAAGGTCAGCTCCAAGACGATGAATGGGCTCGCCAGATGTAGATAAAAAATATATCCTGGTGTTCAACAGAGTGTTAAAGAATGCTAATGAGAAGTACATAGCCAACTACGTTCAAATCTGTACAGGAGAGAAGGGAAGATACAACAGCTGGACTTTTGAGCAATAGTGTTGACGGCGGTGCAGCTGTCGAGTTGGTGCCTGAGAGCGAATGCAGCGACGGAGACATGGGTTCGATCCCGACTGCGGGTGCTGACTGTACGGAGTTTCTGCTTTCCTTGTTGGGTTTTTCAGAGATATTTCGTTTACACCCTCACATCAATGACGTATACGTTTGTAGGTTAATTGGTTTCGTAAATTTAAACAGTATTCCTCCTGGATGTAGGATAGTGTTAATGTGCGCGGATGGTTGGTCGGTGCGGGCTCGGTGGGCCGAAGGGCCAGTTAGCGCGCTGTATCTCTAAATTAAAACCAAACTAAAGGAGGACGACAGAGATAAGCCAACATTGTTCGTAGATTTGTTTGAAGAACAACTCGAACGAAAGACCAACCATTGCATTCACAGCTACACTTTACAAAGACTTGTGCAACTCAGTGATGAATCTGTCGATGATTATCTCACATAGCTGAGGAACATTGCATGCAAATGTAAGTTTATAGATACGGAGCAGATAAACTAGAGAGTGGTTGACAAATTCACACGGGGAACAATCTTAAAGAGATAAAGAATTCTCGATTTGGAGGGGGTGAGCAATTGACCAGCCAAACTGCATTAACTTAGCTACAAACAGGAAAGTGTGTTTAATGTCTCTTGCATGCAGGACAGTAAATGCAGTGAAGGACTATAAACAATATAAACCGAGCCATCAACGATCCGAGAAGATGTCACAACTACCAACCAAAAGTAAAGGGTAAATACGCAGGAATTGCGGCAGTCCGCATGTGTTCGGTGATAAAATCATCGGCCCAGACGTTGGAACCACTTGTGCGAAGTGTGGGAGCAGAACTACTGCCAAGCAGTTTGAAGAGCTGGACAAAAACCACAGCGAATGAAAAAGAAAGGGATAATACGAACGTACGATCAACACGTTGAAGGTGTTCCCTCTGCTCAACATTTGGATTCAACGTTAGAATTTCGATGCTAAGTATCAACGTAAAGAGATCTTTACAAAAGGCAGCATTCAGAAGAACAACAAAAAAATAATCCTGATATATAAGGGTGGCACTGTTCCACAGGGAAATATCATGCCTTTGCACGTCTTCAGACAGGTGTATCCTGAAATATGGGATCAGAGAGGGCTGCAAAGACTAGGCACTCTGCAGCAGAACAAAACAATTGATCTGCTTATGGAGGCACATTATTAAACCATCTAGGAAGTTCACGGTCTCTTGCACACGGGAAAAGCAACAGGTTAACTGTACCTCTTCGTGCCTAATATTGATGGACCATCAATACTGGGACTGTCATGCTTGCCAGAATGTAAACGTCATGTACCTACACTGCGAGATCAACGACACATCAACGTGTACTTTCCAAATTGAAGATAACACACTTCTTAGAAACAAAAATGAACTCATGGCTATGTGTCCTGAGTATTTTGAATACACCATCAGCTTTTGTGAGAAATACGAGTACCCAACTAGCCTAGCTCTAGAAGTGAGACCAGTTATCCATCCTGCACGCAGAATTCCACTCGTACTGAAAGACAACGCAAAGCTATTTATGAATAATGTAATGGAAATGAGTCATTGCCAACGGTGATACACCAACAGGTCCCGTCAACTAAATCTTATTGAAATAAAGGTACAGTTGCAGACCATGGAGATGACTTGATCCTCGTGATATTCAAGAGACACATGAAGAGAGATCAATACTCTTGAAGAAAAAGCTCCTTCATCCACCATTGGAGAAAAAGCTCCTTCATCCACTCTTGAAGAAAAAGTTCCTTCTTTAGCTGAAGCAAAGATGTTGACCGAGCTGGATGCAAGGAATTTATATTGTAATATTAAGATCAACGAACAATCATTGATGCGCACTAATTTTATTACTGCTTGAAGATTATTCTAATTTCACCCATTCACATTTGGTCCTCGTGTGAGCCAAGATGTATTCCAACGGACAATATATTAGATCTGCAATAGACTGCAAAGGAGCAGTTGGAAATCTCTGACATCCATATATTTGGACAAGATGACAAAGTCACTGACAACAACCTTCTTGGGGCAATGGAGAGATGGCCTGGCATAAAATTGATTACTGAGAAGTGTATCGTTAAACTATCAGAATGTTCGTTACTTGGTTTGAATTACACGGCAGGCTCCGTCAATCCAATCGAGGATAACGTGAGAGTCAACAGTGAAATAAAGACACCAAGTGACAAGAAATAACAGCGAAACTTACTCGGACTAATACAATAGATGGGCTATTTCATCCGCACACTCGCAGGCCACATGCCAATCTATGAAATATGTTGCAAGCGAATTTTGATTCCCCATGGCTACGTTCCAATAACACGTTCACAACAGACTCAAAGCATTGATTACTAGTTATACAACACTACTCTACTACTATAGGAGAAAGCCTCTCACTCAACAAAAAGACGCATCTTAGAAAGCAGTGGTTACTACTCTACATCAAGAGCGTTGCCCGATTACATTCACTGCGAAGGTTATAGCACAAGTGGAAACAAGGTACGCAAACATCTAAAGGCTGTCAGTTACGGATGTGAAAAGTTGAATACCTAGATGTATGCAAGAAAATTCGAAATTAAGATTGCCCATCGTCCGCTGGGCCAAAATCAAGAAAAAAAATCTATGTTCAGCACCAGCCAGACTTCAAAGAATCTTCTTCATGTTTCAGACCTATGATTTCACCCTGAGATACAAACCAGTAACGGGCTTGTGGGTTTCCGAAAACGTATCTCATCTATCACCATACGAAAAGCACAAGATGGAAGATCTTCAAGTCAAAATCCACAACGTCATGAATGCGACGCCAGCAAAATTTCAGCCAAATCAGAAATGAGATTAGCAGAGATGAAGAGTTGCAGCTGCTCACTCAAATAAGCGTTATGAGAATGTTCAGAAATAATCAAAGTTCCAGCCAGATATATAGCCATCTTGGTTTATTAGACATCACACATAGTAGAATATGACGTAATGCTCACTAGTTCAAGAATCATTGTGCCGACCTCAATGCATCAATAACCTCTCCAGAAGATCCACGAAGGCCAAATGGAAATGGAGAGTGCGAGCTGACGGTTACGTCAGCTGTCTATAATTTTAACATTTAGAAACAAATATAAAATACAGTGTCCTAATGTGGTATATAACAGAAGAAGACGAACGAAGAACAGAAGTAGGTCATGATACCCAGTGAGACTCCACAACGGTCATGCCTCACATTGGGAATGGCTGTATTTTGCACATACAAACAAGAATGGTACTTGATTTTATCCTGCTACTACTCAACGTTCCCAATCATCAGAAAACTGAAAGACCAGAGGGCTTCCACGCCAGCTGTATCAGCACTGTTTACTAAGCAAGGGGTATCTCAGAAGGAGATAATGGGGCCCAGTTTTCGTTGAAATGAAATTTGGCAGAGGAATACGGGCTAATAACCAGCATCTAATCCAAAAACTATCCAAAGTACACTGGTTCATAGAAAGACAGCTCATAACAATGAAGCACATATTTCATCAAATGCCGAGTAACCAGGGAAGATCCGAATCTTGCCTTGTCGACACTCAAGAAACACCAATGAAAACTAACACGAAGTCACTAGCAAAGTTACTGAATGCACAAAGTACAAAACAAGCAACCAAAGGAAAATACGACCTGCAAACTACCACAAGGAATTCCGACATCTTTTGACGGATGCTCAAACTGAAGGAAGACAAAAATGTTTCTCCAACATTTTTGTCTTCCTTCGGTTTAAGCATCAGTCAAACGATGCCGTAATACATCGGTCGAGACCGTTCTTCAGACTGATGTGGGTGTGTGGGGGGGGGCGAGAAAAAGAATGGAAGAGGCGGAGACAGTGGGCTGTGGGAGAGCTGGGAAGGGGAGGGGAACGAGGGAGAATGCAAGGACTACCTGCAATTGGAGAAGTCAATGTTCATAATGATGGGGTGTAAACTACCCAAGCGAAGTATGAGGTGCTGTTGCTCCAATTTGCGGTGGGACTTACTCTGGCATTGGAGGAGACCCAGGCCAGAAAGGTCGGATTCGGAATGGGAGGGGAAGTTGAAGTGCTGAGCCATCGGGAGATGACATTGTTTAATGCGAACTGAGCGGAGGTGTTGGGCGAAGCGATCGCCAAGCCAAAGCATTGTCTCCCCGATGTAGAGCAGTTGGCAGCTAAAACTGCGGATGCAGTAGATGAGGTTTGAGGAGGTGCATGTGAACCTCTGCCTCTCCTGGAAAGACTGCTTGCGTCCATGGATGGAGTCGAGGGGGGAGGTAAAGCGACAAGTGTATCATTTCCAGCGGTTGCAAGGGAAAATAGCAGGGTTTTTTTCCCCCAATACTCTACCCCCAATACCATATGCTAGTCTCCCGTGCGGGACGTTACCAAAGGCTTTCTGAAAGTCAAGATTCACTACATCCACTGGAACCCCTTCATCCTTTTTACTTGGCACATCCTCAACAAATTCCAGAATTGTGTCAAGCATGATTTCCCTTTCATAAATCCATGTTGACTTGGACGAATCCTTTTACTGCTATCCAAATGCCCCATTATTACCTCTTTAATAATTGACTCCAACATCTTTCCCACCACCGAAGTCAGGCTAACTGGTCTGTAATTACGAGTTTTCTCTCCCGCTTCTTTCTTGAAAAGTGCGAGAAACATTAGCTTTCTTCCAAAGCACAGGAACTGATACTGAATCTACTGAACATTGGAAAATGATCACCAATGCGTCCACCATTTCTAGAGGCATCCCCCTGAGGACCCTGGGATGCAGACCATCAGGCCCAGGAGATTTATCATCCTCAGTCACATTCGCGTACCCAATAAAATTATTTCCCACCTAAAGAAAATTTATTTCAGTTCCTCTATCTCCTTATATTCACTGTCCTCCGGTACATCTGGGAGATTGTTTGTGTCTTCCTTTGTGTCCGAAGTACCTATTCAACTCTTCTTCCATTTCCTTGATGCCCATAATAATTTCACCCATGTCTGCCTTCAAGGGACTCACATTTGACTTTGCTACTCTTTTTCCACAAACATATCTAAAGAAGCCTGTATTGGCCCTCTTATATTCTTGGCCAGCTTCCCTTCATACGTCATCTTTTCAGCCCGTATTGCCCGTTATGTTTCCTTCTGTTGTCCTATGAAAGTTTCCCAATCCTCTGGCTTCCGCTACTCTTTGCTGTGTTATACATTTTTTATTTTAATTTTATTCTATCTCCAACTTCTAATGTCAGCCACGGTTGCGTCCTACTACCCTTAGTATCTTTCTTCCTTTTTGGAATGAAATGATCCTGCGTTTTCCGGATTATGCCTAGAAGTTCCTGCCATTCCTGTTCCACCACCATTCCTGCTAGTCTCCCTTTCGGAGGCATTCAACAAACTCTCTTCTTGGGGTCCTGAACCAACCTCATTTTCCCAGTCTACCTGCATATTGAAATCCACCAACACCACAGTAGCATTACGTTTGATACATGCCAGTTTTAACTCATGCTGCAACTTACACCCTACATCCCGGCTACTATTTTGGGGTCTGTAGATAACACCATTTATCGTCTTCTTGCCTTTACAATTCCTCACCAAAATCCACATTTATTGTCTTCTTGCCTTTACAATTCCTCAACACAATCCACAGTGACTCTACCTCGTCAGCCCCTCTGTCTTCCTCCTTTATCTGGTCGATAGACATCAAGGCAAATCAAAACATAACAAGAAAATATGTTTTTTTTATTGCTTGTTGTGTCAGAGGGATTTGTTCGGGTGACGTTCAGTATTTATGATTTTAAAGGCCATATTCGGATATTCTTTGTGTGGTTTATCTACCCTCAAGAATCACATAACTTTTTTTAGAGTATGTTTCATTTGCATATTCTTCCCCATGATCAGCTGAAGTATATGGCATTGGATCATTGTATATGCTCATTGATAAATGCGGTAGAGCGCACAGAGACTACACACAATGATACACTGAATAACGTTCTCGACCCGAAACGTTACTCATTCCTTCTCTACAGAGATGCTGCCTGCCCCGCTGAGTTAATCTAGAATTTTGTTTCCACCTTTGATGAATGCAGTAGCAGATGGATCATAATTACATACCAGATGAAAAGACCAGAATTGGGCATTTTGAAAGTCATATGTGCTGATTATTGTAAACAATTCGAAATTGAATTAATGCAGAAAAATACATGGGTATTTACCAAGCTTCGATTCTTGCGTGCTTTCGTCTTCAATTGCAAAATTTTAACTCATGTGTTAAGTGAGTACATTTAGAAAGAAACCTAATATTATCGCCAGCGAGAAAGCTTTTCCGCGTAATTACAGCGCAGACATACAGTAATTGTGCTATATTTCCAAAGAAGTTATAAGATCTTGATGATGAACCATGCCACATCACATCCAGTCAACAATAAACATTTCATGGAATAGCTATGTTTGACTCGTGTCCACATCAAGCCTGCAAGGTGTTTGCACTTTTGCACTTGGACTTCGATGCTATGGTGCCAATAATCGGACTGAGCTATATTTAATCAAATTATATGCAACAAATTTCTGTATAAACGCTTCATGATTAGCGTCGTCTGTAATTGTCATGCCTTGTTTGTCCATTGATTCCAAATCTATGCTGAACCATCAATAATTAAAATATTCACGGCGTAAATGAATTGGAAGATAACGAGAGTTAACATCCATCTTCAATTGTCATTTAGCTCATAGCAAAGAGGACGAGGGCAAGCCTTTCAATATTTTAGAGCAAGAGGGACGGATAGACCAGTGAGTGAATTTCCGACAGGTCAAATCCAATGTTTAGTGTAGTTTCGAGATACAGCGCGAAAATAGGTCCTTCGTTCATTCGAGTCACACCAGCCTGCAATCCGCGCATTCTAACTCCATCCTACACACGCTAGGAACACTTTACATTGATACCTAGCCTACTAAGCTACAAATCTGTATTGCTTTGGAGTGTGGGAGGATAACAAATATCTGGAACAAAACCCACGAAAGTGCAGACGATAGTGTACAAACCCCGTACTGCCAAGCACTTGTTGACAGGATCAAATCCACGACTCTGGCGATGCAAGGCAGTATGTTATGAAGGTATAACATACTTTGAAATGGGAAAGTACATCTACATCTTCCTGAGAAGGCTTGAGAAAAGCGGAATATTCCCATCAACTACACTAACGTCTACAAATGCGCATTAAAATGCATTTTATCGGGATGCGTCATAGCATGGTTTGGGAAAAACTTCATCCAAAAGCGCTAGAATTAGCAGAGACACGTGGACGAGGCTAGACAATCAGGCATACCGTCCTCCCCTCCCTTAACTCCAGCTACACAACACGTTGCCTCGGGACGGAGGCCAGTGCAATCAAGGACGAAACATACCCCGGGAACGTCCATCTACCCGCGCCGTCATCAGTCAAGTGGCACAGATGTGCGAAAATGCATAGTTCCAGATTCAACGACAGATTTGTTTTAACACCTGTTATCAGGCAACTGAACCATCCTAATACCAACTGGAGAACGGTCCTGACGAAGCATCAACATCATTGGAGAGACTTGGACGCTTTTTAATCGGACTGTACGCGATCTCATCCCGCACCAAAAGCTATTTGATTTGTTGTATCTATAAACTGTGGACGACTTGATTGTAACAGTTTGGTCTTTCCGCAGACTGGATAGCATGCAACAAATAAACTTGTCACTGTCCCTCTGAAATTGTGACCATAAACTGCACGGAATGAATGAACTTGATACATCGAGATAAAAATGTAAAGTCAGATGTGTGCAGAATATAAACGGGTAGGTAATGGAAACACATATCAGTGAACTCGAGTGGCTTCGATGTTCCAGGAGAGAAAATGATGCGATTATGTGGAACGTTCACTTGTTATTGTTGTAGCAAAATAGCGGGCCGAAGACACAGAAGCCATAAGCTGAGTGTGTTAGTAATTCAAGTGAGCAACAATTGTGAGATATAACCGGCCTTCAAGATTAAAAGGAAGTATTCTGCAAAACGGTCACACACGCGATGACTGGGATCTTGAACATAGACAACTACGAGCGCCAAAATCAATAAAGTAATTTGGAGGGCATGTGGGTTATTTATTAACTAATTTGGTAGTACATTTTATAACGGATCATTTTACGATAGGGATATATCAAAAAGCGGTGTGCTTAGTAACTTTGTCAGCGCCGTAGGTGGCTGTTATTTTATTACTGTATATGCAAGCAAAGAATCTCACTGTGCCGAGTCACATGTGACAATAAAGTATTCCTATTCGTATTCCTATTGCTACTTTGATTGCGTTGTATTGTAATGAAAGAAGGAAAGATATCACCAATGAGGTAGCATATTTGGTTAGCAAACAGGAATTAAAGTGAGACTAGAATTGGCAGTGAGTGCAATTACTCCAATACTGAGAACTATGCCGTAAAAAAGCTGGAGATGATGAGGATCTTGAATGAGTTTGTAACATGTTGTTGTTAACATACTAAACGAAGAAACACATATTTAAGGAAATATCTGAAAGCTCCAATCGAAATAGCTATGTACTGTGAGGACGTTTATAGGTTTGTACAAGCCATGTGCCTGAACCACTTTGTCGGTAGATCGTCAGCTTCCTGACACGCATGAAGCAGCATGTGAGGCTAGGAAAACACATCTCGGACCCACAAACGCTCAGCATAGGAGCACCGCGAAGCTGCGTACTCTCTACTTCTCCTCTCATCACTCTACACCAACGACCGCACCTCCACAGACACCTCTTTCAAGCTTCTCAAGTTTGCCGACGACACAACCATGATTGGACTGAATCAGGATGAGTCTGCCTACAGACAGGAAGTGTCCTGGTGTCCTGATGCCACCGCAACAAGCGAGGACTCAAAGCTCTTAAGACAGTGGAATTGAGTGTAGACTTTAGGAGAGCTCCCTCTACCCTCACCCCACTCACCATCAAAAATACCACAGTCATATCTGTGGATTATTTAAGTTCCTGGGAACTATCATCTCCAAGGACCTTAAGTGGGAGGCTAGCATCGATTCTGCAGTCAAAAAGGAACAACAGAGGATGTACTTCCTACGGCAGCAGAGGAAGCACAATCTGCCACAGGTAATGATGTTCCAATTCTACACGGCCATCGTAGAGTCAGTTATCACCACCTCCATCATGGTCTGGTTTGGCTCAACCGCCAAACACGATACCTGGAGTCTGCAGCGAATCGTCCGATTAGCAGAAAAGGATATTGACTGCAACCTTCCCTCCGTTGATGAACTGTACACATGCAAAGGCCAGGAAGCGAGTGGGCAAGATATCTCTGACCACGCTCACCCTGGCTACAAACAATTTGAATCACTTCCCTCAGGAAGGCGACTCCGGACTGTCAAATCTGCCACAGCCAGACATAAAAACTGTTGTTTTTTAAATCCACGTGTAGGTGCTCCAATCATCAGCCAAACATGTGTAGCCTCCCTTTGATCTGGTATTTTGTTGATTCACAAAGAAACCTAGAAAATAGGTGAAGGAGGAGGCCATTCTGCCATTCGAGCCAGCGCCGCCATTCATTGTGATTATGGCTGATCGTCCCCTATCAATAACCCATGCCTGCCTTCTCCCCATATCCCTTGATTCCTCTAGCCACTAGAGCCCTATCTAACTCTCGCTTAAATCTATCCAGTGACTTGGCCCCCATTGCCCTCTGTGGCTGGGAATTCCATAAATACACAACTCCCTGGGTGAAAACGTTTTTTGCTCACCTCAGTCTTGAATGACATTCCATTTATTCTAACACTGTGGCCCCTGGTTCTGGACTCGCCCAACATTGGGAACATGTTTTCCAGCATCTAACTTGTCCAATCCTTTCATAATGTTATATGTTTCTATAAGATGCCCCCTCATCCTTCTAAACTCCAGTGAATACAAGCCGTCTTTTCAATCTTTCCTCATATGACAGTCCCGCCATCCCAGAGATCAATCTCGTGAACCTACGATGCACTGTCTCAATCACAAGGATATCCTTCCTCAAATTAGGAGACAAAAACTGCGCACAATACTCCAGATGTGGTCTCACCAGAGCCCTATACAACTGCAGAAGAACCTCTTTACACCTATACTGAAATCGTCTTCTTATGAATGATGCCTTATGCTTGATCAACGGTGTTTTATTTTTAATGTGTTATTATTATTAATGTATAGTGTTTTCTGACTTATTTATAACTGTCACTGTATGCAATGTTATTACTTGTGGGCGGAGCACCAAGGAAAATTCCTTGTACGTGAATTATAGGCCAATAAACGTTCTTTCTTAGATAGCAGATATTAGTAGTAAGCACAAGGTAGTGATTGTGGGAGATTTCAATTTTCCAAAAATAGACTGGGAAACACATTCTGTAAATGGGCTGGATGGTTTGGAGTTTGTAAAATGTGTGCAGGATAGTTTTTTTGCAGCAGGACATAGAGGTATCGACCAGAGAAGGGGCAGTGCTGGACCTCCTGTTAGGAAATGAGGCAGGTCAGGTGACGGAGGTATGCGTTGGTGAGCACTTCGGGACCAGTGATCACAATACCATTAGTTTCAAAATAATTATGGAGAGAGTCAGAACTGGACCTAGGATGGAGATTTTTGATTGGAGAAAGGCTAACTTTGAGGGAATGCGTAAGGATTTTAAAGGAGTGAATTGGGACACTTTGTTTCATGGGAAGGATGTAGAAGAGAAATGGAGGACATTTAAAGGGGAAATTGTAAAAATACAGAATCTTTATGTCCCTGTTAGGTTGAAAGGAAATAGTAAAAATTGGAAAGAGCCATGGTTTTCAAGGGTAAATGGACACGTTTCGAAAAAAGATAGATATCTACAATAATTATAGGAGGCATGGAGTAAATGAGGTGCTAGAGGAGTATACAGAATGTAAAAAAGAATCTTAAGAAAAAAATTAGGAAGGCTAAAAGAAGATATGAGGTTGCTTTGGCAAGAAAGGTGAAAGTAAATCCAAAGGGTTTCTACAGCTGTATTAATAGGAAAAGGATAACGAGGGATAAAATTGGACAATTAGAGAACCAGAATGGACAGCTATCTGCAGAGCCAAAAGAGATGGGGGAGATATTGAACAATTTCTTTTTTTTGGTATTCACCAAGGAGAAGGATATTGAACTCGGTGAGTTAAGGGGAAAAATTAGAGTGGCTATGGAAACTATGAGATTCAAAGAGGAGGAAGTACTGACACTTTTGAAAAATACAAAAGTGTATAAGTCTCCAGGTCCTGACAGGATATTCCCTAGGACATTGAGGGAAGTTAGTGTAGAAATAGCAGGAGCTATGACAGAAATATTTCAAATGTCATTAGAAACGGGAATAATGCCGGAGGATTGGCGTACTGCGCATGTTGTTCCATTGTTTAAAAAGGGTTAAAAGAATAAACCTAGCAATTATAGACCTATTAGTTTGACGTCAGTGGTGGGCAAATTAATGGAAAGGATACTTAGAGATAATATATATAAGCATCTGGATAAACAGGGTCTGATCAGGAACAGTCAACCTGGATTTGTGCCGGGAAGGTCATGTTTGACAAACCTTCTTGAATTTTTTGAAGCGGTAACTAGGGAAATTGATGAGGGTAAAGCAGTGGATGTTGTCTATATGGATTTCAGTAAGGCCTTTGACAAGGTTCCCCATGGAAGGTTGGTTAAGAAGGTTCAATTTTGGGTGTTAATGGCGGAGTAGCAAGATGGATTCAACAGTTGCTGAATGGGAGATGTCAGAGAGTAATGATGGATGGCTGTTTATCAGGTTGGAAGCCGGTGACCTGTGGGGTGCCTCAGGGATCTGTGTTGGGTCCACTGTTGTTTGTCATGTACATCAATGATCTGGATGATGGGGTGGTAAATTGGATAAGTAAGTATGCAGATGATACTAAGATAGGTGGTGTTGTGGATAATGAAGTAGATTTTCAAAGTCTACAGAGAGATTTGGGCCATTTGGAAAAGTGGGCTGAAAGATGGCAGATGGAGTTTAATGCTGATAAGTGTGAAGTGCTACATCTTGGCAGGACAAATCAAAATAGGACGTACGTGGTAAATGGTAGGGAATTGAGGAATGCTGTGGAACAGAGGGATCTTGGAATAACTGTGCATAGTTCCCTGAAGGTGGAATCGCATGTAGATAGGGTGGTAAAGAAAGCCTTTGGTGTGCTGGCCTTTATATATCAGAGCATGGAATATAGGAGTAGGGAAGTAATGTTAAAATTGTACAAGGCATTGGTAAGACCAATTCTGGAGTATGGTGTACAATTTTTGGTCGCCTAGTTATAGGAAGGATGTCAACAAAATAGAGAGAGTACAGAGGAGATTTACTAGAATGTTGCCAGGGTTCCAGCAACTGTGTTACACAGAAAGGTTGAACAAGTTAGGTCTTTATTCTTTGGAGCGCAGAAGGTTAAGGGGGGACTTGATTGAGGTCTTTAAAATGATGAAAGGGATACACAGAGTTGACGTGGATACGTTTTTCCCATTGAAGGCAGGGAAGATTAAAACAAGAGGGCATGATATGAGAATTAAGGGACAGAGGTTTTGGGGTAACGTGAGGGGGAACTTCTTTACTCACAGGGTGGTGGCTGTGTGGAATCAGCTTCCAGCAGAAGTGGTGGAGGCAAGATCGATTTTAACATTTAGGAGTAAAGTGGATAGGTATATGGACGTGAAGGGAATGGAGGGGTGTGGTCTGTGTGCAGGTACATGGGACTAGGGGAAAACAAATGGTCGGCACGGACTGGAAGGGCCGAGAGGGCCTGTTTCCGTGCTGTAATTGTTATATGGTTATATATGGTTACTTACTTACATACTTAATTACATAGAAATAACAAGCACAGTCCAACAGAACCGTTAGAAAACTAACAGAGGCGACATTTTCTGTCCATGAAAGGACGGCTTAATTTCCAATTCATTTGGCGGTCTGCGATATTTCATATGATGCCCAAAGAATACGCTTCCCTTGTCATTGGGGCTTAACTGAAACAACATACACTGAAAAGTCCAAAATATTTTAATTCGGCTTACCTAATTTGCTACTGTAATTCTAAAATCATCTGACAGTGCTCTGTAATACGTACGGCTAAACTGCAGGACAATATAAAAGTATTCATGCTTGTTGTAGATGCAGCGAATCTACTGCATTCTATATGAGTCTTACTTACCATCAATTTTATTGTGAATGTTTTGCTCTGAAGAGATGAGGAATAATATAGGAATAATCAAACAGGGTAATGTTATTGACCATTTTTGCAATTGAAATGAGAAAAAGATATACAGTCTGATTCAGTTAATGCATAGTTAACATTTTAGGAAAAGCAAATAGAACAAAGACAAATAATTTGACTGGGGTATTATATATGTTGCTTCGCTTACCCAGCTGAAACCGATAAATCTTTTCCTCTAATAAACACATGATTTAAACATTCAGATTGTTATGTGACACAGCACTAGAACGCGAAAGCCCTCATCACGAAATTCTGCTGTGTTTGTGTGCAAGTTAGATGTCGCACCGGATGAATATTGTTAGTTTTCAGGACAAATTCTAGGTCGGAGAATAACTCCTTACATCCATGAGTATATCACGTGTGGCTCAATTTACAACCAAAATGCATGTTAAAGTGGTCTATACGCTAATTGAAACGGTGACATGTTAATAAATATATATGTTATGACAGTCATTAATGCTTATGTATGAGATTTGAAGCTAACCATATGCTGATATTTAGCTATATATTACTATGCTATACATGAGTGACAAAGTTATTTCAGAGACAAGGGTCCTGAATCTAAAAGAAAGTAACTTTAATGGTATGAGACGAGAATTGGCTCGGACACACGCACACATCGTACTTAACGGGATGATGGTGGATATGCAATGGTAAAGATTTCAAGATGGCATAGATTAATTACAACAAATTTTCATCCCTGACTGGCGGACAAGTAAAATAGGGAAGGCGGCTCAACCGTAGCTAAGGGAGGAATTAGAGATGGTGTTAAATCCATGGAAGAGGCATATCAATTCAACTGACGAAGCAGCAAACCGGAGGACTGGGAGAAATTTATAATTCAACAGAGGATGACAAGGTGGTTATTTAAGAGGGAAAATAAAGCATGAAATAACGCTTGCCGGAAAAATAAAAATTGACTGTAAACTCTTCTATACATATATGTGAAGAGGAAAAGATTGGTGAAGGCAAATGAAGGTTGCTTAGAAACACAAACAGGGGAATTCATTAGGGAAAACAAGGAAATGGCAAACCAGTTAAAAAGTACTGATTCTGTCTTCACTAAGGAAGACACAAACAATCTCCCAGAAATAATATGAGTCCGAGAATTTAGCATGAGGGTGGAACTGAAGAACATCCACATTAGTCACGAAATGGTGTTAGGCAAACTGTTTGGAATGAAGGAAGATAAATCCCCAGAGCCGGATAGTGCATCCCATAGTCAAGGACAGGCCCGATAATTGATGGATGCATTGTTGATTATTTTCCAATATTTTATTGAATCTGCATCAGTCCCCGCGGAATAGAGCGTAGGTAATGTAAATGCACATTGAAGAAAGGAGGGAGAGAGAAAACAGGGAGTTATGTACTAGTTAGCCTGACATCCGTAGTGGAGAAGCTGCGTGAGCGAGTCTTAAAGATGTAATAGCAGCGCATTTGCAAAACAATAAGAGGATTAGTCAAAGTCAGCATGGCTTTTTGAAAGTGAAATCATGCTTAACTAATCTTCTGGATTTTTTTGAGGCTGCAATAAGTAGAAGAGATAAGGGAGAGGCAGTGGATGTGATGTATCTGGACATTCAAAAAGCCTATGACAAGATCCAACACAGAATAGAGTGCAAAATTAGACCGCATGTTAATCGGTAGGTTATTGACATGGAAACATAATTGGTTGGCAGACAGGAAACAAATAGTAGGAAGTAAGGTGTCATTTTTTCAACGGCAGGAAGTGACTGGCGGGATGCCGCAATATTCAGTGCTGGGGCCCAGGTTATTTGCAATATGTATACGAATTTAACGAAGGAGTTAACATGTAACCTCTCCAGGTTTGCGGATGACACAAAGCTCATTTAAGTATAAGCTGCGAGGAGGATGCTATGATGTTGGAGAGTGACTTGTATAGGTTGGGTGAGTGTGCAAGTGATTGTGTAATGTGGAAGTGTAATGTAGATGCAGTGTAATGTGGATACCGACGAGGTTATCCACTTTGGTGGCAAGAACAAGAAGGCAGACTTGAATGGTGTCAAATTATGAAAAGGGGAGATACAAAGAGACCTGGGTGTTCTCGCACATCAGTCACTGAAATTAAGAATGCAGGTAGGGCCATACTGAAGAAAGCAAATGGCATATTGGCCCTCATAGCGTGAGGATATGAGTACAGTTTACAAATACAAAGGCCAAGATGTTAAAAGTCCAAAGTGCCAAATATCAATTTACTCCCGATGGTGATGGAAGCCTTCTGCACTCATCCATGCTTCTCCGATGTTGAGAAAGGCTACGCAGACAAGTAATTGGGGATATGAAGTGGGTAGCTACTTTCATCGACGTTTCGCTGATTGAACCCACGACGTCTCCAGTAGGCTCTGCGGTGCATTCTGGCGTCCCAAAACCACCCCCCTCGGCATCTGTCTATTCGGCTATTTGGAAGACCAAATGTCGTATTATCTATTCAGCCAGGGCCACTGGCTACAGCGCTGTGCCATCCGTGATGTTTCTTTGATGGCCTTGCTTAGGGCTTGTCCGCTGATCCCCAGGCCCTTCAACAGTCTTAAGGTAGATGTTGCCACAAATCCTCAAACTCCAGATCTTAGCTCTCCAGCCCCGCTGTTCTCCCTCCGCTGCAAGCTCTGTATATAACCAAATAACCACATAACAAATACAGCACGGAAACAGGCCCTCTCGGACCTTCCAGTCCGTGCCGACCATTTGTTTTCCCCTAGTCCATTCTATCTGCACTCAGACCATACCCCTCCATTCCCTTCACGTCCATATACCTATCCACTTCACTCTTAAATGTTAAAATCGATCCTGCCTCCACCACTTCTGCTGGAAGCTCATTCCACACAGCCACCACCCTCTGAGTAAAGAAGTTCCCCCTCACGTTACCCCAAAACTTCTGTCCCTTAATTCTCATGTCATGCCCTCTTGTTTGAATCTTCCCTGCCCTCAATGGGAAAAACGTATCCACGTCAACTCTGTCTATCCCTTTCATCATTTTAAAGACCTCAATCAAGTCCCCCCTTAACCTTCTGCGCTCCAAAGAATAAAGACCTAACTTGTTCAACCTTTCTCTGTAACATAGTAGCTGGAACCCTGGCAACATTCCTAGTAAATCTCCTCTGTACTCTCTCTATTTTGTTGACATCCTTCCTATAACTAGGCGACCAAAATTGTACACCATACTCCAGAATTGGTCTTACCAATGCCTTGTACAATTTTAACATTACTTCCCTACTCCTATATTCAATGCTCTGATTTCTAAAGGCCAGCACACCAAAGGCTTTCTTTACCACCCTATCTAAATGCGATTCCACCTTCAGAAAACTATGCACAGTTATTCCTAGATCCCTCTGCTCGCAGTTTCTTTCTTTCGAATGACAAGGTGATCCTACTGCAGTTGTACAAGCCCCTGCTGAGACCTCACCTGTAGTCTGTGTGCAGTTTGGGTCTCCAAATTTGAGGAATGACATTCTTGCTAAGTAGCGATGCAGCACTTGTTCACCAGGTTAATTCAGGCGATGGTGGGATGGCGGGACCGACATATAGAAGCATAGAATCATAGAAAATAGGTGCAGGAGTTGGCCATTCGGCCCTTCGAGCCTGCAACGCTATTCGATATGATCATGGCTGATCATCCAACTCAGTATCCTGTACCTGCCTTCTCTCCATTCCCCATGATCCCTTTTACCACAAGGGCCACATATAACTCCCTCTTAAATATAGCCTATGAACTAGCACGAACTACCTTCTGTGGCAGAGAATTTCACAGATTCACCACTCTCTGTGCGAAAAATGTTTTTTTCATCTCGGTCATAAAATACGTCACACATATCCTTAAACTGTAATCCCTTGTTCTGGACTTCCCCAACATCGGGAACAATCTCCCTGCATCTATCCTGTCCAACCTGTTAAGAATTACAGAGTTGACGTGGATACGTTTTTCCCATTGAGGGTAGGGAAGATTCAAACAAGAGGGCATGACATGAGAATTAAGGGACAGAGGTTTCGGGGTAACGTGAGGGGGAACTTCTTTACTCAGGTGGCTGTGTGGAATCAGCTTCCAGCAGAAGTGGTGGAGGCAGGATCGATTTTAACATTTAAGAGTAAAGTAGATAGGTATATGGACGTGAAGGGAATGGAGGGGTATGGTCTGAGTGCAGGTAGATGGGAATAGGGGAAAACAAATGGTCGGCACGGACTGGAAGGGCCGAGAGGGCCTGTTTCCGTGCTGTAATTGTTATATGGTTATATTGTTATATGGTTAATTTTGTAAGTATCTCTAAGATCCCCCCTCAATCTTCTAAATTCTAGCGAGTACAAGCAAATTCGATCCAGTCTCAAATCATATGAAAGTCCTGCCATCCCAGGAATCAGTCTGTTGAACCTTATCTGTACCTCCTCGATGGCAAGAATGTCTTTCCTCAGATTTGGAGACCAAAGCTGTACACAATGCCAGGTGTGGTCTCACCAAGGCCCAGTGGAACTGCAGTAAAACCTCACGGCTCCCATACTCAAATACTTTTGCTATGCATGCTAACATAACATTCGCTTTCTTCACTGCCTGCCGCACCTGCATGCCTACTTTTCTATGACTGGTGTACATGACACACAGGTCTCGTTGCATCACTCCTTTTCCTAATCGGCCACCATTCAGAAATAGTCGAATGTCCTGTTCTTGCCACCAAAGTGGATAACCTCACATTTATACAAATTATAGTGCATCTGCCATGCTTTTGCCCACTAACCCAACCTATCCATGTCACCTTGCAACCTCCTAGCATGCTCCTCACAGCTAACACTGCCCCCAGCTTCGTGTCATCCGCAAACCTGGAGATGTTGCATTCAATTCCCTCGTCCAAATCATTAAGTATGTTATGTAAATATCTGGGGTCCCAGCACTAAGCCTTGCGCTATGCCACTAGTCGCTGCCTGCCATTCTGTAACTCACCCGTTTACTCCTACCCTTTGCTTCCTGTCAGCCAGCCAGTTCTCTATCCACATCAATACTGAACCCCAATACCGTGTGCTTTATGTTTGTATACTAATCTCTTATGTGGGACCTTGTCGAAAGCCTTCTGAAAGTCCATATATCACACATCCACTGGTTCTCCCTTATCCACTCTACTAGTTACATCCTCGAAAAATTCTATAAGATTCGTTAGACACGATTTACCTTTCATAAATCCATGCTGACTTTGTTCAATGATGTCACCACTTTCCAAATGTGCTGCTATCCCATCTTTAATAACTTACTGTAGCATTTTCCCCACTACCGATGTCAGACAAACTGGTCTGTAAATTCCCCATTTTCTGTCTCCATCCCTTTTTAAAAAGTTGGGTTCCATTATTCCTTAAGCACTTTGAGATGCACCCTACCTGGCCCTGGGGATGTATCGGCCTTTAATCCAGTCAATTTACCTAACACCATCCCCGACAAACCTGGATTTCACTCAGTTCCTCCATTTCATTTGACCCCATTTCATTTGACCCCCGGTCCCCCGCTATTTTTTATTATGTCGTCCTTAGTGAAGACAGAACCAAAGTAGTTCTTTAGTTGGTTTGCCATGCGCTTGCTCCCCATGATCAATTCACCTGTTTCTGGCTGCAAGGGACCTACATTTGTTTTAATCCTTTTTCTCTTCACTTATCTATAACAACGTTTGCAGTCAGTTTTTTATGTTCCCTGTCAGTTTTCTTTCATAATCTATTTTCCTTTTCCTAATTAAGCCATTTGTCCTCTTCTGCTGGACACTGAATTTCTACCAGTCCTCTGGTAGGCTGATTTTTCTCGATCTAATTTGTGTGCTTCATCTGTTGATACTATCGCTGATTTCCCTTCTTATACACAGATGCACTACCTTCCCTGATGTATTATTTTGCTAAACTGGGATGAATAATTGTTGTAATTCATCCATGCAGTCTTTCAATGCCTTCCATTGCATATCCACCACCATTATTAATCAATGACCAGTCTATCTTGGCCAATTTACGTCTCATTCCCTCAAAATTACCTTTCTTTAAGTTCAGAACAATTGTTTCTGAAATAACAATGTAACTCTCCATCCTAATGAAGAACTCAACCATATGATGGTCACTCTTGCCCAAGGGGCCACGCACAATTAGACTGCTAATAAACCCTTCCTCATTACTCACTATCCAGCAAGAATAGCGTACTCAGTCGCTGGTTCCTCTACATTTTGCTTTAGAAAACTATCCCGCATACATACCAACAAATCCCCTTCCTCAGCACCCCTGACAATTTGATTCACCCAATCGTTATGTAGATTGAAGTCACCTAATATAACAGTTTTAACTTTGTTGCAGGCATTTGTAATTTGCTGTTTCATGCCATCCTCAACTGCACTCGTACTGTTAGGTGGCCTGTACACAACTCCCACTGGCGTTTTCTGCACCTTAGTGTTTCACAGCTCTTCCCATATCAATTCTACATCCTCCAAGCTAATGTCCTTCCTTTCTATTGCGTTAATCTGTTCTTTAACAGGCAAAGCTACCCCACCTCCTTTTACTTTCTGTCTATCCCTCCTGAATATTGAACATCCCTCGATGTTCAGCTCCCAGCCTTGGTCACCCTGGAGCCATGTCTCCGTGATCCCAAGTATATCATATTCATTAATAACCTCTGCACATTCAACTCATCCACCTTATTACGAATGCTCCTTGTATTGAGACACAATCCATTCAGGCTTGTCTATACAACACTCTTACGCCTCATACAATTATGTTGAGAAGTGGTCCTTTTTGATTTTTGCCCTGGATTTGACTGCCTGCAACTTTTACTTTTCACCTTGCTACCTATTGCTTCTACCCTCATTTTACAGCCCCCCCCCCCCCCCGTATCTCTGATCATGCTCCCACCCCTATTCCTCATTGGATTAAATCCTCCCGACAGCACTAGCAAACACTCCCCCAATGATATTGGTTCCATTCCAGCCCAGGTGCAGGCCGTCCTGTTTGTACTGGTCCCACCTGACCCAGAACTGGTTCCAATGCCCTAGTAATTTGAATCCCTCCCCCTTGCACCGTTTTTCAAGCCACGTATTCATCTGCAATATCCTCCTATTTTTACTCTGACTAGCACGTGGCACTGGTAGTAATCCAGAGATTATTACCTTTGAGGTCCTACTTTTAAGTTTATCTCCTACCTCCATAAATTCACCTTGTAGGACCTCATCCCGTATTTTACCTATATAATTGATGCCAATGTGCACCACAACAACTGGCTGTTCACCCCCCCCCCCCTCTAGAATGTTCTGCAGCCGCTCAGTGACATCCCTGACCATTGCACCAGGGAGGCAACATACCATCTTGGAGTCTCGTTTGCGGCCGCAGAAACGACTTACAATTGAATCCCCTATTTCTATAGCCCTTCCACTTTTTTTCCTCCCCTCCTGTGCCGCAGAGCCCCCGACGGTGCCATGAAAATGGCTGCTGCTGCCTTCCCCTGATGAGCCATCTCCGCCAACAGTGTCCAAAATGGTATATCTGTTTAGGAGGGAGATGGCAGAAGGGGACACCCGCACTACCTGTGTACTGCTACGCTGGCTAGTGGCCACTCGTTCCCTTTCGTTCCGCTTAAATTTTACCTGCGGTGTGGCGAAATCACTGTACGTACTATCCACGATTGTCTCAGCATCGTGGATGCTCCAGTCTGAATCGAAACGCAGCACCAAACGTTCAATGCATTCTGCCAGGAGCTGCAGCTGGACACACTTCCAGCACACGAAGTCATCAGGGACACTGACAATATCCCTGATCTCCCACATGTTGCAGGATTAGCAAACCATGGGGCCTATCTCAGCTGATATGGCTTACCCCCAAATGAAATCAACTCACACATTATACAAATCTTAATCCTTTAAACTGACCCTTTACTAAACCCTTAACTCACTGAACCCTTAACTCGCTGAGCCCTTAACTCACTGTACCCTTAACTCACTGTACCCTAAGCACACTGAACCCTTAGATCACTGAACCCTTAGCTCACTGAACCCTTATTTCACTGAACCCTTAACTCACTGAACACTTAACTGACTGAACACTTAACTGACTGAACCCCTATACTCACTCTACCCTTAACTCATTGTATCCTTAACTCACTGAACACTTAGCTCACTGTACTCTTAACCAATCTTTGCCCTTAACAAGAAAGCTTAAATTTTAAACCCGGGGTTGCTCCCAATCAGCTACATCCTCTAATTCGCTTCCACCCATCGGCGGCATATTCCAGACCACATTTTTGAAGTGTGCTCTAACGTTACAGAGTGGGTACTCCTCCCGCTTCACCGGCTCATGGGCCTCTGTAAAACAAATCCCCGCGCTCCGTTTTTAAACTCACAGCCCAGTCGCTGCTCCTCCCGCTCCAATGGCTCCTGGGCCACTGTGAAACAAAGCCCCGCGCTTCGTTTTTAAACTCACCGCCCGGACGCTGCTCCACCCGCTGCAAGGGCTCCTGAGCATCTGTAAAACAAAGCCCCGCGCTCCGTTTTTAAACTCACAGCCCGGACGCTGCTCGTCCCGCTCCAACGGCTCCTGGGCCTCATCATTCATTCATATGATTCATATGATGAAAGAATGGTTCGACTGGGCTTATATTCACTGATACTTAGAAGGATGTGAGCGGAACTTATAGAATCATAGATTTATGTGGTTGTCAAACAATGGAAAATAATAGGCAGTAAATAGTTACAGCTATTAATACCGCATAGATTTGAACCAAAACAATTTCGAAAATAGTGTTCTCTTACGAACCTCCATTTACACGAATTCCTAATCCGTTATTAACGTTTTTCCTTATCTTTTAATTATTGGACGTTACTTGCATGTCAGAAATGCTGTTATCCATGCAAGTTGCACTTGATATTCGTGATTTGCCACATCCTTGAATCTCAACCATCCTCCCTCGAAAGGTATTCGAGGTCGTCATCGGCCGCGGAACGGGTGTGGTGGGGGGGGGGGGGGGGGGGGCTGCAGACCCTCCACGTTTTTGGCGATACATGCTTCGTAACCCGAAATTATCCAGCTCGCAGGCGTATTCTTCTATTCTTCTGTGGACCTTCGACATCTATAATCTCAGAACAAGCGCACATTGAGAGCGGCAAAACCACGTCCAGCCGTGGCGGAAACCGACTGCCCCCCAAAAGCCGCCATCCGCTCCGCTCAACGGCCAATCACAGCATTGCTCACAGTCGAGATATGGGTCAGTAAACGAGGCGTCGTGATTAGCTGCTGAGCGTAAAGCCAAGAGGGGGGAGGGAGAGAGTGAGAGGGAGCCGGCCCTAGAGGGAGGGAGAATATGCCCCGAGAGGGAGGGAGAGTCGATCCCGAGAGGACAGGAGATTCGGCCCCGAGAGGGAGGGAGAGTCGACCCCGAGAGGGATCGAGATTCGGCCCCGAGAGGGACGGAGAGTCGATCCGAGAGGGAGCGAGATTCGGTCCGAGAGGGTGGGGGAGACGGCCCGAGAGGCTGGGAGAGGCTGCCCAAGAGGGAGGGCGAGTCGGCCCCGAGAGAAAGAGAGAGTCACTCCCGAGATAGAGAGAGAGAGAGGGTCGGCCCCGAGAGGGAGGGGTAGAGAGAGAGGATGTGGGGTGAGGGCGACAATTTTGCCCCCCACTTTTTGATTTTGTGATGGCCTGCATTATCCCCCAGCTTTTGGAGGTCGAGCAAAACAAGAAATACTAATTGTGCAACCCTCACACACCCCCGCCCCCGGCTCGGTCGCTCCGCTCCCACACCAAGTACCCCGAGGCCGGTGATCAGTGATCGCTCAGTCCCCCACTTTCAAAAACGTTCCACTGCCCCTGTTGGAAACATTGAAACATAGAAATCAGGTGCTGGAGCAGGCCATTCGGCCCTTCGAGCCTGCACCGCAATTCAATATGATCATGGCTGGTCATCCATCTCAGTATCCTGTACCTGCCTTCTCTCCATACCCCTGATCCCTTCAGCCACAAGGGCCACATCCAACTCCCTCTTAAATATGGCCAACGAACTAGCATCAACTACCTTCTGTGGCAGATAATTCCACAGATTCACCACTCTCTGTGTGAAAAACGATGTTAACTGAGGAGTTCCAGAATATGGAACAAAGGAAGATGTGAACAAGTGTTGCTTTCAGGGTCGACTCTGAAATAACGGAAGGGTTGGGCTCCCCTGCACAATGTTATGTTATCGAGTGTTTTCGTCTTTCTTTGTGGTGGCGCTTGGTCAACATTGTGGCAAGGACTGTGTTGTTTGGAGCGGTTGCGTGACTGGTCGCACTTTCAATGACATTAATGATGGACATACAATGCAGAACAGTACAGCACAGGAAGAGGTCCATTGAATAGAATTGGTTATGTTGAACTCTATGGTAAATTAAACTAATCCCCTTTGGTCGCATGTGATGCAAACGTCCCCATTCCTCGCCGGCATGTGCTGGCTTAAAACTACTCTAAATCCTCTATAGCATATGCTTCCATAATAAAAACAGGAAATGATTTGTCTCTATTCAGATTAACGGTTTAATTCCTGAGAATTTATTTATATCGTCATATATCCGTCCGATTGTTATATGTATTTGCTCTTAGTTTGGCACTGCTTAAGTGGATTGTTTCAATTAATATTAATGCGGCCTAATAGCTTAACCGGTTCGCAGCTTGCTTATGTATCAAATGGATCAAACGCAGGCAGGTGGGTCTAGTGTAGCGGAGACATGTTGGCAGGTGTGGGCAAGTAGGGTCGAAGGACCTGTTTCCACGCTGTATCGCTATATAGTAAAGTAAAGTAAAGTATCCTTTATTGTCATTCAGACCTTTCGGTCTGAACTGAATTTCGTTACCTTGCAGTCATAACATAATCAAGTACACAGCACAAGATGTTAAGAAGTCCCTTGTGCCAGTAGCTGGGGAGCAATTCACGATATTCATTGATTACTGAGAGTGGTTGACGCTCAACATCGGGGGGGGGGGGGGCGTTCGGGGATACGTATACGTATATCTTGGCCTGGGTAACCTTCAGGACAGTTGGGCATAGGACACATCATCAATAGTGTACCCTTGCATCACTGGGTGTTTCGGACTTTTAACGCTATACACCCTCCACAAGGGCGGCCCGCTGCAGGATGATCAGCCCTCAGGGCATGTCCCGTGTCAAACTACCCCAAAGTTTCACCATGAAACACTAAGGGGCAGAAAACGCTAGTGGGTGTTGTGTACAGGCCACCTAACAGTAGTAGTGAAGTTGGGGATGACATCTAACAGGAAATTAGAAATGCGAGCAAAGAAGGTGAAACCGTTATAATGGGTGACTTCAATCTACATATAGATTGGGTGAATCAAATTGGCAGGGGTGCTGAGAAAGAGGATTTCTTGGAATGTATGCGGGATAGTTTTCTAAACCAACATGTGGAGGAACCAACGAGAGAGCAGGCTATTCTAGACTGGATATTGAGTAATGAGGAATGGTTAGTTAGCAGCCTTGTTGTACGTGGCCCCTTGGGCAAGAGTGACCATAATATGGTTGAGTTGCTTCATTAGGATGGAGAGTGACATTGTTTTCAGAAACACGGGTCCTGAACTTATAGAAAGGTAGCTTTGAGGGTATGGGACGTGAATTGGCCAAGATCGACTGGCAATTGATTCTTGAAGGGTTGACGGTGGATATGCAATGGAAGGCATTTAAAGACTGCATGGATGAACTACAACAATTGTTCATCCCAGTATAGCAAAATAATAAATCAGGGAAGGTGGTGCATCCGTGGATAACGAGGGAAATCAGGGATAGTATCAAAGAAAAAGATGAAGCGTACAAATTAGCCAGAAAAAGCAGCCTAAACGAGGACTGGTAGAAATTCAGAGACGAACAGGGGAGGACAAAGGGCTTAACTAGGAAAGGGAAATGGAGTATGAAAGAAAACTGGCACGAAACATAAAAACTGACTGCAAAAGTTTGTATCGATACGTGAAGCGCAAAAGATTAATTAAAACAAATGTAGGTCCCTTGCAGTCTGAAACGGGTGAATTGATCATGGGGAACAAGGACATGGCAGACGAATTGAATAATTACTTTGGTTCTGTCTTCACTAAGGAAGACATACATAATTTGCCGGAAGTAGCAGGGGATCGCGGGTCAAACAAGATGGAGGAAATTAGTGAAATCCAGGTTAGCAGGAAAGTGGTATTAGGTAAATTGAATGGATTAAAGGCCGATAAATCCCCCAGGGCCAGATAGGCTGCATCCCAGGGTACTTAAGGAAGTAGCCCCAGAAATAGCAGATGCCTTAGTGATAATTTTTCAAAACTCTTTAGATTCTCAGGTAGTTCATGAGGATTGGAGGGTAGCTAATGTAACCCCACTTTTTAAAAAGGGAGGGTGAGATAAAACGGGAAAATACAGACCAGTTAGTCTATCATCGGCAGTGGGGAAACTGCTAGAGTCAATTATTAAAGATGGGATAGCAGCACATTTGGAAAGCGGTGAAATCATTGGACAAAGTCAGCATGGATTTACGAAGGGTAAATCATGTCTGACGAGTCTTATTGATTTTTTTGAGGATGTAACTAGTAGAGTGGATAAGGGAGAAGCAGTGGATGTGTTATATCTGGACTTTCAGAAGGCTTTCGACAAGGTCCCACACAAGAGATTGGTATACAAACTTAACGTACACGGTATTGGTGGTTCAGTATTGACGTGGATAGAGAACTGGCTGGCAGACAGGATGCAAAGAGTAGGAGTGAACGGGTCCTTTTCAGGATGGCAGACAGTGACTAGTGGGGTGCCGCAAGGTTCAGTGCTGGGATCCCAGCTATTTACAATATACATTAATGATGTGGACGAGGGAATTAAATGCAACATCTCGAAGTTTGCGGATGACACGAAGCTGGTGGGCAGTGTTAGCTGTGAGGAGGAAGCTAGGAGACTGCAAGATGACTTGGATAGACTGGGTGAGTGGGCAAATGCATGGCAGGTGCAGTATAATGTGGATAAATGTGAGGTTATCCACTTTGGTGGCAAAAACAGGAAGGTAGACTATTATTTGAATGGTGGCCGATTAGGAAAAGGGGAGATGCAGCGAGACCTGGGTGTCATGGTACACCAGTCATTGAAAGTAGGCATGCAGGTGCAGCAGGCTGTGAAGAAAGCGAATGGTATGTTGGCATTCATAGCAAAATGTTTTGAGTACAAGAGCAGGGAGATTCTACTGCAGTTGTATAGGGTCTTGATGAGGCCACACCTGGAGTATTGCGTACAGTTTTGGTCTCCTAATCTGAGGAAATACATTCTTGCCATTGAGGGAGTACAGAGAAGGTTCACCAGACTGATTCCTGGGATGTCACGACTTCCATATGAAGAAAGACTGGATAGACTCAGCTTGTACTCGCTGGAATTTAGAAGATTGAGGGGTGATCTCATAGAGACTTACAAAATTCTTAAGTGGTTCGACAAGCTAGATGCAGGAAGATTGTTCCCGACGTTGGGGAAGTCCAGGACAAGGGGTCACAGTTTAAGGATAAGGGGGAAGTCTTTTAGGACCGAGATGAGAAAATGTTTTTTCACACAGCGAGTGGTGAATCTGCGGAATTCTCTGCGACAGAAGGTAGTTGAGGCCAGTTCGTTGGCCATATTTAAAAGGGAGTTGGATGTGGCCCTTGTGACTGAAGGGATCAGAGGGTATAGAGAGAAGGCAGGTACAGGATATTGAGTTGGATGAACAGCCATGATCATATTGAATGTTGGTGCAAGCTCGAAGGGCCGAATGACCTGCTCCTGCACCTAATTTCTATGTGTCTATGTTTCTATGACGTACTTGGGGACCAGCATGGGTCTTTCCGCTTGATCTGAATCCAACTGCTGCTTCTTTCAGCCGCGTCTGAGAGTGATCTATGGTCTTCCGCAGAGCCTGACCGTGGATTCCATGCTCCTTCAGCAGTCTGATGGTAGATGACGCAACAAATCCTCTGCATCCCACTTCAACTGGATAGACATTGGTGTTCCAGCCACGCTGCGTTGCTCTGCTGCAAGCTCTGCGTAGCGCAGCTTCTTACGATCATGGGCCTCCTCAACATAATTATCCCATGGAACTGTGAGCTCTATGATGTAAGCAGTCTGGCCTGAGGTTGGTTGAAGCAAGTTCAGGTGGAAAGATTAGTTTTCGGCCGATGTCCGCCAACATCCTCCAATCATGGGCCCTGCATTGGTTTCCTTCTTCTGATCTGGTGGAAGGATGTTTAGGTGTTTTCTGTCCTTCTCGGGCAAAGGGTTTTGCCCTTAAGTGTGGGGGGGGGGGCAACAACCCTTGTCCTTGAGACTTGCTCTTTGTCCTTGAGACTTGCGTTGTACCATCTGCCCAGTCTTTTTACTGGCTGCTCAGACACTGTTGGTATTGTGTCGTCACCGATGCAGAACCTTGTATCGCTAGGCACCCCCTTAACTATGGAGGTGCTTCGAGATTTACTTGGTTTGATTTTCATTCGGGTCCACTTGATGTTCTCCTGCAGCTTTCTAAGTAGCAGCTTGCTGCATGCTGCAGTAGTGGTTATTGTTGTCAAGACGTCAATGTATGCTCTGATGGGTGGCAGACGGAGCCCAGCACTGGTTCGTTCACTGCCCACCACCCATTTTGAGGCCCTGATAATGACTTCCATGGCCATTATAAAGACCAAGGGTGAGTGTGCAGCCTGCCATAATGCCTACTTCGAAGCGCTGCCATGTTGTACTGAATTCAGCTGTTGTGAATCACAGCTGCAGGTCTTGGAAATAGTTATTGACCAGTGTGGTGATGAGCTCTGGTACATGGAAAAAAGGCAAAAGATTCCCAAAGGAGTTCATGGGGAACTGAACCAAATGCATTGGCCAGATCGAGGAAGATCACATGTAGGTCTCTGTTGTCCTTCTTAGCTACTTGGATCTGGTGCCAGATCATGCTTGTATCCTCCAAGTAGCCCGAAAATTCTGGAATTCCTGTTCTCTGTACAGATGTATCAATGCACTTGTTTGAGACCAGATAGGTGGATAGCCTTTGTGATACAATGCTGAAAAATATTTTTCCCTCGACGTTGAGGAGACATATTGGCCGTAATTGGCTGATGTCTGACGCATCCTTTTCTTTAGGTATTAGTACGCCGCCGGCCGTTCGCCACGCCTTGGGTATTGTTTGCTTCTTCCACACCACCCTCATTTGCTTCCCTAGAAAGCGTAACACATCCGGTGCGTTCTTGTAGAGCTTGTATGGTACTCCGTTTGCCCTGGAGCTGATGCTGCTTTTGCTCGCTGGACAGTGTTCTCTACCTCTTTCCATTTCGGAGGGCTGATGTCCAGGTTGAATTCAGGTGGTTGAATAGGCGGGATGTTATGTGGGATGACTAACTGCTCATGCCTTTTCGTGTCTTGATGTGCCTTTTTCGGGTGTTCCTCCAATTCTCCTTTTGATGATTTCATTGTTCCACTTTTTTTCTTTGCGAAGAGGTCTTTGATGAACTTGAAAGGGGCTTTGTAGAACCGTGTTCTTGTGTGTTCTTTCTTCTTGCGAAGTTTCCTCATGTTCTCTGCGTTTCGCAAGGTTGACAATCGGCTCTTGACGTCCTCTTGGAGTAGCATGAGTCCTACTCTCTCTGCGTCAGTTGCTTTTTTCCATTGCTTTTTCCACTGTCTCCTCTCTCTGATTAGCCTCTCGATCTCCTGCTGCCTCCTGGACTTGATTGTTCTTGGCAATTGATTTCCACCTCTCCCTTTACTCACCCCAAACCGTTTCTTCCCCATAGCTGTAGATTGTGTTGCCCATCCTTTCAAGCTTTTCCACTGCTGTGCCCACTTGTTGCTCCAAGATATGTATAAGGTCACTGTTGAAAGTCTCCCACTCTTTCTTTTCAACAGCTTTGGGCCATTTCATACCAGGTTTGTGCCCTTTGATCTTTCCCTCCAATGGAGGTCTTTGTAGTTGTTGCGTGGGATTTTCCACCAGCATTTCTGTGTTTGTATCACCATCTTCAGTGACATGTGTGCTGATGCTCTGCGAACTTTGGTTTGTGTCCTGTCGCTGTGCTTCATTCGACTGATTTGACTGGTTGCTTTGTAAGAAGTACTGGTCAATGCGAGGTCCATGTCTCTGCTCTCTCAATCACTTTTTCCTCCCTTGGTGGATCTTCAAGCCCATCATTGATGTTCTTTCCTCCCAACCACAGATGCACACCTGAAGTTTGTGTCCCGCAGCTGTTGTCGATGTCTCATGTGCCATGCTCTCCTTGTCCGTGGTCGTTTCCGTTCCTGGTTCTGTATCCGTTTTATCAATCGGTGAGCCATCTTGCGCCCCCGCTCTCGCAGGCTCTAGGGGAATTTCGTTACCTTGTATTATAACACATAATAAAAAACAAAACACAGAATAAACACATATTTAACATCCACCACGGTGAATTCACCAAGCACCTCTTCACTATGGTGGAAGACAAAAGTCTTAAAGTCTTTGTCTTCCTCACTCCTTGATCTCCCGCTGCGCTGGGGCGATCCAGGCCTCCGATGTTATCGTCCACTAGGTCCGGGGCCGACCCTCCGAAGCCGGGCTGCCGCCACCGCCATCGGCGGAACGCTGGAACACCGCCACAGCTCTGAAGCAGGGTCTGCCGCTGGAACGCTGGAGCCCCGCAGCGCGGAAGCCGGGTCGCTGCTCGAACGCCACCGCTGGAACGGCGCAACTCTGAAGCCGGTTCGCCTCTGGAACGCCGCTGGAGCACCGCAGCTCTGAAGCCGGGTTGCCGCTGGAGTACCGCAGCTCTGAAGCAGGGTCGCCACTGGAGCACTGCAGCTCTGAAGCCGGGTCGCCGCTGGAGCACCGCAGCTCTGAAGCCGGGTCGCCGCTGCAGCACCGCAGCTCTGTACCGGGTCGCCGCTGGAGCACCGCACCTCTAAAGCCGGGTCGCCGCTGGAGCACCGCAGCTCTGAAGGCCGGGTCGCCGCTGGAGCACCGCAGCTCTGAAGCCGTGCCAGCGCTGGAGCACAGCCACCGCTGGAAGCTGGAACGCCGCCATAGCTCCGAGGCCGCAAGCTCCGCGGTTCCGAGGCTGTTGAAGGAGGGAGAGAAGCAGCATAATGGACAATATTGGTCGGTTAGCCTAACTTCAATTATTGGGAGTATTTACAGTCTATTATAAAGGATAATGTTTCCGAATGTTTCGAAGCACGCGACAAAATAGGCCGAATTCATCTAAAGGGGACGAGAGCACACGATATGAATGCGAATGCACTCGCATGGATGGCATGATGGCAGAAAGCAAAGAGTAGCAAAACGTTTTTTTTTTCTCGTTGGCTGCCAGTGACGAGCGCTGTTCCGCAGGGATCGGTGGCGCGTCCGCCACTCGTCACGTTGTATATCAATGATTTGGGAGAGGTAATCGAAGGCGTTGTGGCCTAGCCTGCAGATAAACGAACATAGATGGAGGAGCAGGAAGTGTGGAGAAAGCAGGGAGTTGGACAGTTTCGGAGAATGGGAAAGGAAGTGGCAGATGCCATACAATAGACAATAGGTGCAAGAGTAAGGCCATTAGGCCCTTCGAGCCAGCACCGCCATTCAATATGATCTTGGCTCATCATCCCCAATCAGTACCCCATTCCTTCTCCCCATATCCCCCGACTCTACTACTTTTAACAGTCCTATCTAGCTCTCTCTTGAACGCATATAGCATAGCAAGTATAGAATCACAAATTTTGATAGTAGAAATAAAGGCATAGAGACTAATCTCAAATGCAGACGGAATTGAGAAATCGCAGGTGCAAAGGGAATTCTGAGTGCAGACAGGTTTAAAAAAAATACATAGGAAAGTTTAATCGATAGAAAAGAAGACAAATAAAATGCTAGCATTATATCGAGATGACGTGTATGCAAAACAGGAATGAAATGTTGCCACTTTATAAGGCACTGTTGACAGCGCATGTGTGATATTGTGGAGAGAAACAAAATGTTGGAGTGACTCCGCGTGACAGGCAGCATCTCTGGAGAGAAGAAATGGGTAACGTTCAGTGTGGAGACCCTTCTTCAGACGAACGCTTTTGTGATCCATATCTGAAGAAGGATGTGACGACGATGCAATGGATCCAGTGTAGGATTACTAGAATGATCCCATTAATGTTTTGGGTGCACATATGATGAGCGTTTTGACGCTACTGGACCTGTGCTCGCTTGGATGTAATAGGATGAGGGGTGACCTCATTGCAACCTACCGAATAGTGAAATACCTGGTGAGAATGGATGTGGGGAGCATGTTTCCACTAGTGGTAGAGTCTAATACAAGATACCAAAGCGTCACTATTACAGGACGTAATTTTTGAAAGAATGTGAGATGGATTTAGTTAGTCAGAGGACGATGAATCCGTGGAATTAATTGCCACAGAAGGTTCTGGAGACCAAGTTAATGGATATTTCAGCGGCAGTGACTGGCCGATTCTTGAATAGTCCGAGTCCCGGGGATTATGGGGAGAAGGCAGGAAAATGTGTTTGAGAATGAAACATCGATCAGTCATGAATGAATGCCGGTGTATACTTGATGCGCCGAATGGCGAAATCTGCTCCTACGACTTATGAAATTATGTTCCACATGGTCCTCACTTCCATTTATACACACCCAGTGATCTCGTTTGTTATTTTCGCTTATTTAGATAGCAGGAGATAGCAGATATTAGTAGTAAGCACAAGGCAGTGATTGTGGGAGATTTCAATTTCCCAAAAATAGACTGGGAAACACATTCTGTAAATGGGCTGGATGGTTTGGAGTTTGTAAAATGTGCGCAGGATAGTTTTTTTGCAGCAGTACATAGAGGTACCGACCAGAGAAGGGGCAGTGCTGGATCTCCTGTTAGGAAATGAGGCAGGACAGGTGACGGAGGTATGCGTTGGTGAGCACTTCGGGACCAGTGATCACAATACCATTAGTTTCAATATAATTATGGAGCGAGTCAGAACAGGACCTAGAGTGGAGATTTTTGATTGGAGAAAGGCTAACTTTGAGGGAATGCGTGACGATTTTAAAGGAGTGAATTGGGACACTTTGTTTCATGGGAAGGATGTAGAAGAGAAATGGAGGACATTTAAAGGGGAAATTGTAAGAGTACCGAATCTTTATGTCCCTGTTAGGTTGAAAGGAAATAGTAAAAATTGGAAAGAGCCATGGTTTTCAAGGGAAATTAGACACTTGTTTCGAAAAAAAAAAGAGAGATATCTACAAGAATTATAGGAGGCATGGAGTAAATGAGGTGCTAGAGGAGTATAAAGAATGTAAAAAGAATCTTAAGAAAGAAATTAGGAAGGCTGAAAGAAGATATGAGGTTGCTTTGGCAAGAAAGGTGAAAGTAAATCCAAAGGGTTTCTACAGCTATATTAATAGCAAAAGGATAACGAGGGATAAAATTGGACCATTAGAGAACCAGAATGGACAGCTATCTGCAGAGCCAAAAGAGATGGGGGAGATATTGAGCAATTTCTTTTCTTCGGTATTCACCAAGGAGAAGGATATTGAACTCTGTGAGGTAAGGGAAAAAAGTAGAGTAGCTATGGAAACTATGAGATTCAAAGAGGAGGAAGTACTGACACTTTGAAAAATATAAAGGTGGATAAGTCTCCAGGTCCTGACAGGATATTCCCTAGGACATTGAGGGAAGTTAGTGTAGAAATAGCAGGAGCTATGACAGAAATATTTCAAATGTCATTAGAAACGGGAATAGTGCCGGAGGATTGGCGTACTGCGCATGTTGTTCCATTGTTTAAAAAGGGTTCAAAGAATAAACCTAGCAATTATAGACCTATTAGTTTGACGTCAGTGGTGGGTAAATTAATGGAAAGGATACTTAGAGATAATATATATAAGCATCTGGATAAACAGGGTCTGATCAGGAACAGTCAACATGGATTTGTGCCTGGAAGGTCATGTTTGGCAAACCTTCTTGAATTTTTTGAAGGGGTAACTAGGGAAATTGATGAGGGTAAAGCAGTGGATGTTGTCTATATGGATTTCAGTAAGGCCTTTGACAAGGTTCCCCATGGAAGGTTGGTTCAGAAGGTTCAATTGTTGGGTGTTAATGGCGGAGTAGCAAGATGGATTCAACAGTGGCTGAATGGGAGATGTCAGAGAGTAATGGTGGATGGCTGTTTGTCAGGTTGGAAGCCGGTGACCAGTGGGGTGCCTCAGGGATCTGTGTGGGGTCCACTGTTGTTTGTCATGTACATCAATGATCTGGATGATGGGGTGGAAAATTGGATAAGTAAGTATGCAGATGATACTAAGATAGGTGGTTTTGTGGATAATGAAGTAGATTTTCAAAGTGTACAGAGAGATTTGGGCCATTTGGAAAAGTGGGCTGAAAGATGGCAGATGGAGTTTAATGCTGATAAGTGTGAAGTGCTACATCTTGGCAGGACAAATCAAAATAGGACGTACATGGTAAATGGTAGGGAATTGAGGAATGCTGTGGAACAGAGGGATCTAGGAATAGCTGTGCATAGTTCCCTGAAGGTAGAATCGCATGTAGATAGGGTGGTAAAGAAAGCCTTTCGTGTGCTGGCCTTTATAAATCAGAGCATTGAATATAGGAGTAGGGAAGTAATGTTAAAATTGTACAAGGCATTGGTAAGACCAATTCTGGAGTATGGTGTACAATTTTGGTCGCCTATTTATAGGAAGGATGTCAACAAAATAGAGAGAGTACAGAGGAGACTTACTAGAATGTTGCCAGGGTTCCAGCAACTATGTTACAGAGAAAGGTTGAACAAGTTAGGTCTTTATTCTTTGGAGCGCAGAAGGTTAAGGGGGGACTTGATTGAGGTCTTTAAAATGATGAAAGGGATAGACAGAGTTGACGTGGATAAGCTTTTCCCATTGAGGGTAGGGAAGATTCAAACAAGAGGGCATGACATGAGAATTAAGGGACAGAAGTTTAGGGGTAACGTGAGGGGGAACTTCTTTACTCAGAGGGTGGTGGCTGTGTGGAATGAGCTTCCAGCAGAGGTGGTGGAGGCAGGATCGATTTTAACATTTAAAAGTAAAGTGGATAGGTATATGGACGTGAAGGGAATGGAGGGGTATGGTCTGAGTGCAGGTAGATGGGACTAGGGGAAAACAAACGGTCGGCACGGACTGGAAGGGCCGAGAGGGCCTGTCTCCGTGCTGTAATTGTTATATGGTTTATATGGTTATATGGTTATTTAGATTCAGCCGTTTTAGGCGATAAATGTTAATGGTACCCCGGAGAAAATGACGCTTTACGATATGTTTTTACAGGAAGTGCACCGGCATCCTCGTCGAACAAAGTTAATTAAAGTCTAGGTAATCATATATTTCAACTATTTGATTATATTAAAATGTTTGAAGATTGCATGACTGAATTTTTCTCACCTGCAGCTCGCAGAGTCTCTTTCAATTGTCGAATTTCTTAAAAATTAAAAAAAACAAGTATTATAGAGGTGGTGTAGCAAAAATGATTATTTTCCTTCGTCATGTCCCATCTCTGATCTGTTTAAATGTTGTGTTTCCTTCCCCGGTTACTTAGCGTTCAGCGAAGAAAACAACCCATGTGTTTATCATTTTGCGCTAAACTGGTTCATATACACCAGTTAGTTGGCCAAAATATTTCCAGAAAGTCATCGTTATATGTCATTCGATCTCTTTACATATGATGACAAGTTTCACGACCGTGTGTCTCTTTATACATCGCACAAACATAAATGAACCAAACGCGCATGGGAGGAAAAGAACATGGAAAACAACGAGACTGTCCAACACTTTACTGAGAAATTGTATAGCGAGGTCCTTCAAAATGTTTTGTCTCCATATCCTAAGTTATAAATTATTGCAACATAATCAAAATAAAGAAATTAATTTTGCCCATTGAGATGTTCTCTAATATGTTGATCAAAAAGGGTTGGCAATAGAACTGAAATGACTTTATATTTCCTCAAATGAAAGTGAAAAGGAATTATTTACGTTAAACGAACTTTACGTTAATTATTCACTCACACATCATTAGAAACAACAAGCAGATTCCTGGGATTTACAAAATAAATATGAAGGTAACTGATCATTGACGTTATGACACAATTACCTTTATCTTTCTCCACTTGCGATTTTGCTAATAAAACGAATATTTTGTTAATATTTTAACTGCAGTTGAATATTATCCATGAAAATATGATCATGTGCAACTCCAATTTGAAAGGAACACGATAAACAATGGCTTCCATTTCAACGTCTACCAGCAGAGTGTATCGATTGAAGATAGACTACGCAAACATGTGCTTCGACCCTACATTCTTCGGATCCATGGTGCCTGTGAAATCTGTGTCCTCGCTCCTCCAATCTCATCTACTGTTTACAGCTGAAGCAGAGCTTCACTTGCACCACAGACCTTATCATCTGTATCCACTATTCCAGGTGTGAACACCTGGACGTCGACGAGACAAAGCTCAGGGTCGGCGATCATGTCGCTGAATACCTCCACTCAGTCCACCTTTTACTCCCTGATATCCCGGTTACAATACACTTAAATCTCCCTCCCATTCCCAATACGACCTTTCTATCCTGAGCCTCCTCCATTGTCAGAGTGAGGCCCAGCACAAACAGCACCTCATATTTCGCTTGGATAGGTTACATCCCAGCGATGTAAATATTGACTTACCTAACTTCAAATAGCCCTTGCTTGATCTCTCTCTCTCTCTCTCTCAACCCCTTCCCCTTCCCATTTCGCTCACCGCTCTCAATGTCTCCGACTGCATTCTATCCCTTTCCCGCCCACTTACCTGTCATCAGTCTGAAGAAGGGTCCCGACGCGACACGCACCCATTCTTTTTCACGTGAAACGTTGCCTGTCGCGCTGAGTTACTCCAGCATTTTGTGTCTACCTATGTGTTCTCACTGCATCTATATTATCTCAGTTGCTTCCTCTAAACCTTAAACACTAAGAAAATGTTACCGCAGCAATAAGCTAAAAGCTCACTCGTCCCCTTTTCCAGTGACTAGAATAGAATTGAATAGAATTGAATAGAATAGAATAGAATAGAATAGAATAGAATTGAATAGAATATAATAGAATAGAATAGAATAGAATAGAATAGAATAGAATAGAACAGAATAGAATAGAATAGAATAGAGTAGAATAGAATGCCTTTTATTGTCATTCAAACAAACAAAAGTTTGAACGAAATTTCGGTCCCTGCAGTCATAACAGCAAAACAAATATACATAATTAACACTGTTTTACACAAACATCCGTGACAGTGAATTCCCGCACACCTCCTCACTGTGATGGAGGGCAAAATACATATCTCTTCCCTGTTTTTTTCTCTCGCGGTCAGGAAGTCAAATTGCTGCATCGAGGTGATCGAGGCTCTTGATGTTAGAGCCCCCAGCGGGCGATGGTAGGTCCCGCGGCCGATGAAGGTGCGCCGGGAGATGAAAGGCCCTGCGACTGGCTCATTCAAAGCCTACGATTCGGGGCGCGTCAAGTTGCCGTTGCGGGAGCTCCCGAAAAACGGTCTCCTACCAGGGACCTGCGAGCTCCCGATGTTAATGTCCACAGGGCCTGCGGCCGAAGCCTCTGAAGCTCCGAAGTCGGGTCGCAGCCAATCCGTCACCACAGCCTCCGAAGTCAGCAAGCTCCGTGATGTACGTCCACAGGCTCTGAGATCCGAGCCAGTTCGACGCAGCCAGCTCCACGATGTGTGACACCAGCGAAACGGAGACACGACAAGGAAAAGGTCGCGTTCCCGTTCAAGGAAGAGATTGAAAAATTCCCCCACCCTCCCCCCACCTTCCCCCCACACCGCCCTCCACATATACACAACTAAAAATAAACCAAAAACATGCCCCTAACAATACAAAAAAAAAGACAAAAATAAAACAAAAAACGGACTGCAGGCGAGCCGCAACTGCTAAGGCAATCCCGCCAATTCCTGATGTATTTCCGAAGTCGCATTTACAATAGTCACTCTGCGATGAGGTGAATGGTAGCACAGGACCGCTCACTAGTTGTTGATTGGATTAGTCAGCTGCCTGCTAACAGCTGGTAAGAAACTCTCCCTGGTTCTGGGGGTGTGCACGTGTACCATTTAAATGATGGGAGAGAGAAAGAGTGTTTGACCGGCGTCTCGTACATTATTACGATGATGGCCTAGCTGAACCAGTGTGAAGTGGAGGAGGAAGTAATTATTTAGTACTTCGGAGCTTCGGAGGCTTCGGCCGCAGGCCCTGTGTTTGTTAGTGTGATGGTCTCGGCTGCGTCCATAATTCTCTGCCATGTCTCCGGGACTTGGAAGGGGCTGTTGATTAACCACCGTGTGATGCATGCTGATAAAATGTTGTCTACGGCGCCACTCTAGAGGTTTGTGAGCGATCTTCGGGAGATGCCTAACTTCGTAAGAATTCTAAGGAAGTAAGGGCGATGCTGTGCTTTTTTTTGCCTATTGGTTCGATATTACAAGTTCATGGCAAGTTACTGGTGACGTTTACTCCGAGGGATATGACGCTTTCAATCATCTCAACTTCAGCACCGCCAATGTATACCGCGTAGCTCTACTAGTTTGCTTCCTAAGACCGATATTTCCATTGTGTTTATGATATTGCGTGAAATGTCGTTGTCTTGACATCATGTCTTTAACATCCTTCCTGTACTATTCCTTGTCATTATTTGATATCCGACCCATTACCTTGAGTCCGTCCCCGAATTTGTAAATTGATTTGGGTTTTTACTTGGCTGCGTATTCGTGGGTATACAAGGAGGAAAAAGGGGGCTCAGAACGCATCAATACTGGGCACCAGTGTTGAGGATACCAGTGGAGGAGTATTTTCCTGATTGTGATATGTTGGTCGAGAAGTACATGATCCAGTTGCTGAAATGGTGCTGACCCCATTCCATGAGTTTGATGATGAGCCAGGGTGGGAGAATGGTTTCCAACGCAGTCCAGTAGCTTACGAATAGAGGTCTGTGTCACACGTGTCTCTCGTATTTAGGTCTTCCAGGGATGAGTGTGGAACAGCGAGATGGTGTCAGCCGCAGACCAGTTGTGGCATTGGGTTAACTACAGTTGGTCAAGGTTGCTTGGTTGGCTGGTCTTACTGCGTCCCATAACCGACCTCTCGAATCTCTTAATGATATTGTGTGGTTCGCAATAAGGCATGAGACCTTGCTTTGTTTTCGGCACCGGGTCGATAGCTGTCTCCTTGTGCAGGTGGGTATACCGGATCGGAGGAGGGAAAGATTAAAGAGATCGGTGCATACTCCCGCCAGATAAACCACGCAATCCCTAATGAGGCAGCAAGGAATTACGTCTGGGACAGTCGCTTTCATGAGTTCACCTTCCGGAAGGCCGTTCTCACATCTGCAGCAGTAACGCTGCACACCGTATCTAGTAGAACATAGTTAATCAAACCGTGGGACTTCTGTTCAAAGCGAACATAAAAGCGCACTGCTCAGAAGGTAGGGTCGCACTTTCACCAGTCATGTTGCCTGCCTTCACTTTATTGCCGGTTATAATATCCATAGCTTGCCACATTCTGCGGCTGTCCAAATGATTATACTGTGACTCAGGTTTGCCCGCTATAATCTTTTGTTCTAAACATGTTTCCGTTTATCCTGAAACCTGTGCACAGTGAACGGTTGGACTGTCGCCATGCGGAGTCATAACACAGAGAAGATTGACATTAAAAAAAAACTTTTCACTATACATTGGTATACACGACAATAAACTAAACTAGACTAACCTATACTGTGGTGTGGGAAGAAGCTGTGTGTGTCAAACGCGGTACGTAGGTGAGCATCCGAACTCCACACAAGCAGCACGGAAAATGAGGCTCCAACTAAGGTATGTGCTACCGTACCTCTGCATGTTTAATCGCTGCGCCGCCCTTTCTCTTGCAGGAGATATGCTCTCGTAATGGACAGTCATCGAGGCGATATAATGCGAACATCATATAGATATATTGACCATCTTGAATAGTCCATTCTAACGTGATTCATAAAATGTCTGTTAGTTCACCGATTTGGAATACAAATTGGTAATAGTTGCACAACGGGGGAAAAAAAACGACACTTTAAGATAATTCGCCTTTGTCCTTTTTTATATTATAGTGTATACGACCTGACTAAAGCTCCGATAATTTCACAGTAAATTTTGCATTTAATTTAAATGCTTACAGACTCTTTGCTGATCACGCCATTTTACAATAAATGAAATCCCACGGGGATCCCAATACATCCAGCAGCCAGCAAGTTACTCTTCAAGGACGCACCGTACCCTATGCAGATTCTCATAAATATTCTGCGTTTTATACGGTAATCTGGTCTCCATCCACATGGCATATATGTCCTGCTTGATTGGTTAAACATCGATGATAATGTTTCGCATATCTTCAACAGAATAGCTTCGTTGGACGTAATTGAAAGGAGGTAATTGATGGAATTCCCCAGAAGCCTGCTGATCTGCAAGTGTTCACACTCCCTTGTACGAAATATGACCAGCATTCAACATACCGACTGATTCAACTGCATCGGTATCGTATTGTAATTTGAAAGAACAATATTTGAATAATGCTGACGACAGTCAACCCCAATGTTATAGCAAAAACGGTAACCTGACCATGCAATAATTTACAGAGAACAATCTGACACGAATATATTTCCCCTTCGATCCTATGTACTTCTGACTGACAATCTACACTACGTAATGCAACACCTATAGCTGCATTGCAAATTTTGGTTGCAGGATACCGCTTGGTTTAGTTTATTTTTGCGGAAGATCCAGCACTTTGTCGACTACGTTATTTGAATAGTTCATGGAGTGTGTTCAACCACATTCATTTGAGGGTCGTTAACAGAACACAAAACATCTTATCGATCTTGCACCGTATAGCTAATATAGTTGTATAGCTAATCTCTTATTCCCCTTCGACAAGAATTGAACCTCGCTATCCCGACTTGCTCCCCCATTCGTGGGCTAGAATTACAGTTTTCTCCATGGCTATGATAAAATCGAATGCTGCTTATTTATGGGGTTGCGATTTGTATAAGTAACTACAGCAATAACAATTAAAAGAGGGATTGCGAAATAGTTTCAAGAAGGTTAAATTCAGGGGGAAATCTACAGGACGATTACGGCAGTACATTAGCAATTAGAAGATTGTAATGGCAAGGGAATGCCTATGCTAGTTACACCAAAAAAAAAAAAACACCATTTCCGAAACACTCAGCCGTTCAAACAGCATCTCAGGAGACCGTAGATATGTGAAGTCCTGTGTGTGCACCATTCATTAGACTTTACCATTTGTCCGGGAGATGTATAATCTCGTCTATTCAACACAGTCAGTTTATTCAATACCAATTACATTTTCATGAAAAATCTAAATATATTGTACTGGAGGTAGGCAGAGGTTAACTCCTTTGTCCATGACATGTTTGTTTTTGCGATAAACAAATCATGCGCATGAAAAATGAAATAAATAATGTTTCGCCATCATGTTTCATGCCTCAATGCGACACATGAGACTAAATACCCGCCTTCCGCGTTATGCCATGAAAAATAAACGGATCCTTACATAATTCCTGGAAGAGTTCATCTGCATCTGAATAATAATAATAATAATAATAATAATAATAATAATAATAATAATAATAATAATAATAATAATAATAATAATAATAATAATAATAATAATAATAATAATAATAATAATTTTTATAATAATAATGATAATATAACAATAATAATAATAATAATAAGTGTTATTATTATTATTATTATTATTATTATTATTATTATTATTATTATTATTATTATTATTATTATTATTATAACGATAATAAACCATTTGTACAACCATATAACCATATAACAATTACAGCACGGAAACAGGCCCTCTCGGCCCTTCCAGTCCGTGCCGACCATTTGTTTTCCCCTAATCCCATCTACCTGCACTCAGACCATACCCCTCCATTCCCTTCATGTCCATATACCTATCCACTTTACTCGTAAATGTTAAACTCGATCCTGCCTCCACCACTTCTGCTGGAAGCTGATTCCACACAGCCACCACCCTCTGAGTAAAGAAGTTCCCCCTCACGTTACCCCGAAACCTCTGTCCCTTAATTCTCATGTCATGCCCTCTTGTTTGAATCTTCCCTACCCTCAATGGGAAAAAGGTATCCATGTCAACTCTGTCTATCCCTTTCATCATTTTTAAAGACCTCAATCAAGTCCCCCCTTAACCTTCTGCGCTCCAAAGAATAAAGACCTAACTTGTTCAACCTTTCTCTGTAAAATAGTTGCTGGAACCCTGGCAACATTCTAGTAAATCTCCTCTGTACTCTCTCTATTTTGTTGACATCCTTCCTATAACTAGGCGACCAAAATTGTACACCATACTCCAGAATTGGTCTTACCAATGCCTTGTACAATTTTAACATTACTTCCCTACTCCTATATTCAATGCTCTGATTTATAAAGGCCAGCACACGAAAGGCTTTCTTTACCACCCTATCTACATGCGATTCCACCTTCAGGGAACTATGCACAGCTATTCCTAGATCCCTCTGTTCCACAGCATTCCTCAATTCCCTACCATTTACCATGTACGTCCTATTTTGATTTGTCCTGCCAAGATGTAGCACTTCACACTTATCAGCATTAAACTCCATCTGCCATCTTTCAGCCCACTTTTCCAAATGGCCCAAATCTCTCTGTAGACTTTGAAAATCTACCTCATTATCCACAACACCACCTATCTTAGTATCATCTGTATACTTACTTATCAAATTTTCCACCCCATCATACAGATCATTGATGTACATGACAAACAACAGTGGACCCAACACAGATCCCTGAGGCACCCCACTGGTCACCGGCTTCCAACCTGAGAAACATCCATCCACCATTACTCTCTGACATCTCCCATTCAGCCACTGTTGAATCCATCTTGCTACTCCGCCATTAACACCCAAAGACTGAACCTTCTTAACCAACCTTCCATGGGGAACCTTGTCAAAGGCCTTACTGAAATATAAATAGACAACATCCACTGCTTTACCCTCATCAATTTCCCTAGTTACCGCTTCAAAAAATTCAAGAAAGTTTGTCAAACATGACCTTCCAGGCACAAATCCATGTTGACTGTTCCTGATCAGACCCTGTTTATCCAGATGCTTATATATATTATCTCTAAGTATCCATTCCATTAATGTGCCCACCACTGACGTCAAACTAATAGGTCTATAATTGCTAGGTTTATTCTTTGAACCCTTTTTAAACAATGGAACAACATGCGCAGTACGCCAATCCTCCGGCACTATTCCCGTTTCTAATGACATTTGAAATATTTCTGTCATAGCTCCTGCTATTTCTACACTAACTTCCCTCAATGTCCTAGGGAATATCCTGTCAGGACCTGGAGACTTATCCACTTTTATATTTTTCAAAAGTGCCAGTACTTCCTCCTCTTTGAATCTCATAGTTTCCATATCTACTCTACTCTTTCCCCTTAACTCACCGAGTTCAATATCCTTCTCCTTGGTGAATACCGAAGAAAATAAATTGTTCAATATCTCCCCCATCTCTTTTGGCTCTGCAGATAGCTGTCCATTCTGGTTCTCTAATGGTCCAATTTTATCCCTCGTTATCCTTTTGTTATTAATATAGCTGTAGAAACCCTTTGGGTTTCCGTTCACCTTTATTGCCAAACCAATCTCATATCTTCTTTTAGCCTTCCTAATTTCTTTCTTAAGACTCTTTTTACATTCTTTATACTCCTCTAGCACCTCATTTACTCCATGCCTCCTATAATTATTGTAGATATCTCTCTTCTTTCGAAACAAGTGTCCAATTTCCCTTGAAAACCATGGCTCTTTCCAATTTTTACTATTTCCTTTCAACCTAACAGGGACATAAAGATTCTGTACTCTTACAATTTCCCCTTTAAATGTCCTCCATTTCTCTTCTACATCCTTCCCATGAAACAAAGTGTCCCAATTCACTCCTTTAAAATCCTTACGCATTCCCTCAAAGTTAGCCTTTCTCCAATCAAAAATCTGTACCCTAGGTCCAGTTCTGACTCTCTCCATAATTATATTGAAACTAATGGTATTGTGATCACTGGTCCCGAAGTGCTCACCAACGCATACCTCCGTCACGTGACCTGCCTCATTTCCTAACAAGAGGTCCAGCACTGCCCCTTCTCTGGTCGATACCTCTATGTACTGCTGCAAAAAAAACTATCCTGCACACATTTTACAAACTCCAAACCATCCAGCCCATTTACAGAATGTGTTTCCCAGTCTATTTTTGGAAAATTGAAATCTCCCACAATCACTACCTTGTGCTTACTACTAATATCTGCTATCTCCTTACATATTTGCTCTTCCAATTCACGCTCCCCATTTGGCGGTCTATAATACACCCCTAAAAGTGTTGCTACACCGTTCCCACTTCTCAGTTCCACCCAAATAGCCTCCCTAGATGAGCCCTCTAATCTATCCTGCCAAAGCACTGCTGTAATATCTTCTCTGACAAGCAATGCAACACCTCCCCCTCTTGTCCCTCCAATAGAACATGTACATCGGACTGTTGTTCATCAACTGCAATGTGCCGACATCATCATTCCCTGTAAACCTCGTCATACTCGGAACTTATTTTCTGCTAGTCTCAATGCAGTTGGATCATCGACATCGTCGCTAAGGACACACATGCAGACTTCAATTAACAAGCATTGGTAAAAACATTTCATTTCGTCTCTGAACTGCGGCATTCAAGGTTGCGTGTGGACGACTTACCTCTACTATGTAATGGCACCAGTCCAACTCCAACTGTACATTATTCGAAAATAACCCCGTTCTTGGTGTATAACGCGTAAAAGTACCTCAGAATGCAGAAGGGAGATTGATCATCTGATTGATTTGTGCCAAAGCAACACACATGCTTTGCCGTTAGCGATACATTCGATTTTGAGAGGGTATAGAGGAGATATGCAAGAATGGTTCCTGGATTAATGGAATCAGAAATGGTCGTCTTAATGTAGACTGGGCAATAGCAACAAAATGGACAATGTTCGGTTCAGTCGTTGGGACATAAGAGGGTGACGGCAGACCTCATGCATGTATCAAGTTACACATGGAATTAATGAGAGGGATATATAGAATTGTCACAATTTCCTTTCTCCAGGGTGAACTTGTTAAAAACAAGGGGTGCGATGTGCGCAGCAAGTTTTTATTCATAGCAGAGAATGGTGGATGCGTGGAACGGACTGCTGGCTAGCTGATAGAGTCAGATGTGATACTGGTGTTGTGAATATGCATACGAGAGGCAGGGAGTTATGGTATACGGTCACGCGGAGGCATTTTATGATTGCATTATGTTCGACGTGAGCATTGTTGGCTTTAGTCCAGTCCCCCGTGCTTTAACTGAGTATGAAGCACGACAGATGAACTGATTGCGCATCTCAGCTGCGTAAGCCCCGCATCAATCAACCTGGCTCCATCGATGGGACGGCGGTGGATGTATCCAATAATCTCAAATTATTTGCCTGCACATTTCTGAAGATATACGGTGGAGACCGCACATTAATGCTGTTGCGTAGACACGCTCATAAACACGTCTACTTCATCGGAATTGTGATTACATTTGTCATGGCACCCAATATACTCGGAAAGGCTTACACGCTAGCTGGCTCGTTCCATCATGTCCTGGTTCGGTAACGCAAGTACTAAGAACGAAGGAGGCAGTACAAAAAGATGCACATAGTCCGATCTATGTCGCCCATTGGTCTACCGACCTACAAAGGGATGCACGGAAAACATTACATCAGGATGGCAGATAATGTCAAGAAAACCCGACATGCGGGCGGCACGGTGGCGTAGCGGTAGTGTTGCTCCCTCACAGGGGTTGCAGTGCCGGAGACCCGATTGCTGGCTATATGGAGTTTGTACCTTTCTCACCGTGACCGCGGCGCTTTTCGTCGATATTTTCGTTATCAACCGACACCAAAGACGTTCGTGGGTGAAGTATTCACCGCGGTAAAGAGGAGGCCGCGTTGCCCGCACGGATGCCAGCGATGGGCGGAGGCAGCAAACGCAGCTCCGCCCCGGAGTCCCCAAGGAACTGATCCCCGGTGCGGAGATCCCTAGCGAAACAGGATTAATATGGCCGGCCATCGAAGACATAACTGACGACCGGCCCCTGCGTTTCCCGGGAATTCACAGGGCGGACGACATTGCCTGGCTGCAACTCCCCAGCGGCGGTGATAATAGCACCAATCCCCTCTGCTGGCGTCTGATGGAATAGGAGGTGATGTTGGCGGGGTCTGAACACCGGCGACCACTGCTGGCGTCGGAGGGAACTGACGACGGGCCTTGGTGGAGCGACGTGCTTGCTGTGGAATGCCCGATGGCGGCCACATTTCGCCGCGAAGGTCGTCTGGGAGTGGCCGAGGCGCGGTCAATAGCAGCCCCAATCTGCGATCGCTGTCGAGTTGCAGGTGGATGTCCAGCGGGAGCAGCTGGAGGTAGGCATGTTTAGATAAAAACAGGGCTCGTGGTCACCAATAAGGGCGACCATGTCCTCCAAGAGGCCCGACGACCGGCTGTCACCTATGCCGTCCGTGCGCAGAATCAGAGCAGCCCGCTCGGACACGCTTAGGCCAAACCTCCTGAGGCGCTCATATTTGTTAGCTGCCGGGGGGCGCTGAGATAAGGTTTTTCTCGCCTCGCACTTGCCTGGTCAAGAGCCCCGACAACGCAATAGTACTTAGTTTCATTCAACGTCACCCGCCGCAGAGCAAACTGTGCCTCCGCCTGCTGGAACCAGATATGAGGCTCTTCGATCCACAAAGTCGGGAGCTTCAGCGTGGAGGTTCCGGTCTATCAGAATGCGTTATAAACGTCGGGATCACCAATGTAGTGTCCTGGACAAAGTCAGGAAACGGCTGGACGCCAGGCCGGTTCAGAAGTCCTTTTCTGCAACATCACAATACACCAGATAAACCCCCCGACCAGTAACCGGGAAAAACCTGGGGCAGATTCCGTCCCTGTCCCTCAAGAGCCGAGGGGGATGACCCAAGTAGTGGTCTAATATCCAGGGAACGCCACAGTTTATTGTTTTTTCCGGTATACTATGGTTTCTGCTCTCCGAAATCCAGAGATCCTGATGCTTGACAAAGACCTCGCAGGATGTTGGCGCGTATTTGAAGAAGACTTCTCAATTTACATTGAAGCTGCTCATCCTACTGCTTTTCGCGATGTTCGAGGGGCAATTCTTCTTAATCTAGCCGGCACAGAAGCTGCTCGACGTGCCAGGAGATTTCATTATGAACCGGCTGGTGTCCAGGTCGCTCCCTCTGAGTCTATCCGAGACCCTGACTGCCTACTATGCAAATTGCTGATAGTTATGTGAATTACGTACTAAATTGGACCTGGAGAGGCATTTGTTCTTTTCCCGAAACCAGAGACAGGGTGAACCTGTGAAAATATTTGTCAGTGCGTTGAAGCACATTGCGAATCGATGCGATTTCTGGGATATTTGTGATAAATCATAGCGATAAACGCCCAGTCTGTGAGCGGTTGGTCTATGGTGTCTGCAATGATGGATTACGTGACTAGTTACTGCGGGATGCAGAGCTTACTCAAGAGATTGCTGAAAACCGCTGTCGCATTGCTGAAATGGCCGACACTCAAACAAATGTTTTAGGGCACTCTGCTGGTCGTGAAATTAATGTTGGCGGCATGCCTTATCAAATCACTCGTCATTCTCCTCAGGTGCGCCGGCAACTCTGTCGTGAAATAAATAGACAACTGTTTTAACTGTGGTGGTTCGCATGCTGCTGTGTCACGACCTGGGACTTCTCTCTTTCAGCCCTTCTGTGTGTCATCTGACTACAACCTGTGACAATAGCCGCTTGATCCTGACACAATAAGCTGGGCAGGTTGCCTGAGGTAATTCCAGTTGTTCGTACAGCTCACAAGGTTCCCCATGCTATGCGAGACCGTGTTCAAACTGAACTGAACAGAATGGTATATCTATGTGTGACTCCACCCGTCGCTGACCCCTCGGATTAGGTTTCCACCATGGTTGTGGCAACGAAGAAGGATAAAGACGAAATACGGATATTTATCCATCCAAAGGACTTAAACGAAGCCATTAAATGACCTAACTATCCCATGCGCCCTCTGAACGAGATTGCAGCGCAGATGGCTGAGGCAACTGTATACACTGTTCTAGATGCCAAGGCTTCATTCAGGCAGATTTCGCTGAAACACATCTCCTCCAAGTTAACCATTTCTTTCTCCTCCGTCTCCTGATCTCCCGTGGTCTACAGTGGCAACTGACATATTTGAATGGCATGACAAGCAGTACCTGGTACTTGTCGATTCGTGTTCTGGATGGTTTACTTTCTGCTTTGCCACTAGCGACGCCCCCTCCGCCTGCGCCAAAGTACCCTGTTTCATCACCGAGAATGCTGATTCAATCTCCGTCACATGTGAAGACACCGGTTATGTCCCCAGTGCGGAACAACGGATATGGCTTTTATCGCACACGTGCTGGTCGTGTTTGCAAGCCCACAGTGATGTACCCGTGCTATGTTTGACTTTCCTCAAGCTTATTATCAATTGCTATGCATGCCTTATTTAGTCAATTGTTTTGTACTGACATTTAATTCTTTAAGAGGGAGGATGTAGATCAGTGTCACGCATGTTATGAGTCATACTTTGGAACTACGCCCAAATGGTTTAACAGAAAGCTTCTCTGCCCTTTCTCTCTCACTTTTGAGTTATGTGCTACGATTAAGTTACCTATCCCGTAACGCTAATAAAATATTTAGATATTTATCACTGTGCGTGACTTAAGTTATTCCATCAGCAGAAGCTTAACAACCCCCCTCCCCCACCCGTCAGCGAGTAGCCACTGAGGACTTTGCTTACTTTGCATATTGTGTATTATTACTTATTGTGTGATCATTTATTGTTATGTCAATACGCATGCAAAATCATGAATTGTCGGACCAACTGCATAAAGGAAACATATGTTTTGCAATTAGATAGAATTAGATGTGCAATTGAATAATGTATGTGCAATTAGATACTCTTATCGTTCTTGTCACCATAGTTGCGGAGGTTATGTTTTCACGGACTAGGATTTTTTCTGCAATCTGCCATAACCGCTTCTTCAGGTCTTCATATCACAAGACACTGCGAAATAAAGGAGCCTATTGTGTAATTTTGAAATATTATTACTTGAAGATTGGGGTGCCCAATAGCGCGATGATTACTGGAAAGAGGTTTCTCCGAGAAACTGTAGTCTAGAACGACGGAAGTTATGTTTGTGGAGGGCGTTGATGATAACAAATGTAAACATGGTATAAATATGGTAGGCAATCAGAACTGTTTTCCCAGGTTGCAAATGTAAAACGCTATCGGGCATAGCTTTAAGATGGAAAGAGCAATATTTAACCGAGATGTCCAGGACAAGTTGTTGTACATAGAAGACAGTAGTTACCTGGAACGCACTGTCAAGTGTGTTGATGGACGCAGATACGTTAGACAAGAGACAAGAGACAATAGACAATAGGTACAGGATTAGGCTAATTGGCCCTTCGAGCCAGCACTGCCTTTCAATGTGATCATGGCTCATCATCCCAAATTAGTACAACGTTCCTGCCTTCTCCGCATATCCCCGACTCCTCTATGTTTAAGAGCCCTATCTAGCTCTCTCTTGAAAGCATCCAGTGAACTTGCCTCCACTGCCCTCTGAGGCAGTGAATTCCACAGACTCACCACTATTTGTGAGAAAAGGTGTCTCTTCGTCTCCGTTCTAAATGGCTTACTCCTTATTCTTAAACTGTGGCCCCTGGTTCTGAACTCCCCCAAAATCGGGAACATGTTTCCTGCCTCCAGCGTGTCCAAACCCTTAACAATCTTATATGTTTCAATAAGATCCCCTCTCATCTTTCTAAACTCAAGAGTGTACAAGCCCAGCTGCTCCATTCACTCAGCATATGACAGTCCAGCCATCCCGGGATTCAACCTCGTAAACCTACGCTGCACCCACTCAATAGCAAGAATGTCCTTCCTCAAATTAGGGTATCAAAACTGCGCACAATACTCGTGATCTCAGTAGGCGAATAGGCGTGGTCTCAGTATACTTCTGTACAACTACAGAAGGACCTCTTTGTTCCTATATTCGATTCCTCTTGTTATAAAGGCCAACTGCATTCGCTTTCTTCACTGCCTGCTGTCCCTGCATGCTTTGACTGCTGCACATGAAAGTAAGCATGCAGGTACAGCAGGCTGTGAAGACATCGAATAGCACGTTGGCCTTTGTTACGTTAGTGGCTTGCAGGACGTAGTTAGTTAGCCAAATGGATATGCAGGGAATACAGTGGCATGCATTATGTGCAGGCATTTGAGTTGTTCTTGGCTTTATATTCGGCATAAACTTTCTGGCTGGAAATGCCTGCTATTATTATCTATGTTATGTGTCTAAAGCTCGGGCCAGGCGACCAATTACATTACCAATAACTGGGATTCTCAGCATATGAGAACAAAGAAGTAGGCATTTTTTTTAGAATGATCATCAGCCACATCTGCTTCACTCACATTTGCATTATGGGATTCACACTAGCGAGCCGGCCAAACGATTGACTTCCCTTTAGTGAAAATAACGTAGAGAGTGTATCGTAACGAGATGTTTGCAAGGTTATTAGCAGCACCTCTACAACAATGTTACAGGTTCCAGGAAATCAGGGATGAGCTGGATTGCTACCACAGAACAAGTTACAGTAACTATTACAAATAAAAGCTGAGCCTATCGCCAGATTGCTATTACACAGCAGTAGCATCGAATTATAAAAAAAGTTCCACTTCCGAATAAAGTTCAAAGCAGATACATTTTCCTCATATCCAACTGTTTTCTTTCGTCTGTCATATAATGGATCTATACTGCTGTACGATATCCTCCACGTTTCTTTAATCACATATACCTCAATTTAGGTTTCGTTCCATCGAAATGACAAAATGTAAACATTCCTACATATATTCTAAATTTTAACTGCATGTTCAGAATGACATTGCTGCATAATTGCCCCAATGCGGCTGCTTTTAGAATTCACGTTAATTAACGTATAAGGCAAATGGCGTTAATATAAGCAGTAGATGGGGTATTGCTGAAATAAGACATGTCACTTTGATCACCGTGAGACGGCTATGATCAAAACAAATGTATCCATGTAGGTAACTCACGTTAGTTGAAATATATGCGTTGTCTTCTTGTCACTAATTTATTTGTGCCGGAACAAATGCAATAAAGTGCTCGAAGCCATACAACGCTTTACCAAAGTCTACGCTGCTATTCTTATAACATCACGCCATTGTATATAATCAACATTCATACAATACAGTGCATTAACTGATGGAAATTTCAAGATATTAATATTGCCATTTATTGTTACGTAGTTTTAATCGAAACTTCATTCAAGAGATTGCTATTACGCAGCAGTAGCATCGAATCTAAAAAATAAGTTAACTGTTATTCTACGTCCGAAATCGAGTCAAAGGCAGATACAGTTCCTTATAATCCAACAGTTTTCTTTTTTCTGTACTATAATGGATCTATATTTCTGTACGATGTCCTTCACATTTCTTTAATCACACATGCCTCAATTTATGTTTCGTTCAATCGAACTGACAAAATGTCAACATTCCTACATATTCTTCTGAATTTCAACTGTATGTTCAGAATGACATTGCTGCATAATTGCCCCAATGCGGCTGCTTATGAAATTCACGTTAATTAATGTATAACGCAAATGGCGTAAATATACAGCAATAGAAGGTATTGCTGAAATAATACATGTCACTTTGATCACTGTGAGACGACTATGATCAAAACAAATGTATCCATGTAGGTAACTCACGTTAGTTGAGATATATGCTTTGTCTTCTTGTCACTAATTTACTCGTGCCGGAACCAATGCAATAAAGTGCTCCAATACATACAACGCTTTACCAAAGTCTACGCTGCTATTCTTATAACGTCACGCCATTGTAATTATTCAGCATTCATACAATACAGTGCTTTAACTCGTGAACATTTCAAGATATCGATATTGCCATTTATTTTACGTTGTTTGAATCAAAACTTCATTCAAAAGATGCACATTTACTTTTCAATGGGAATTTAAATGCCAGCGTGTATAGGTTTGGATCTTACCAACATATTCAAGGCGCATTGCCATGTTTGTCAGTTCTGAAACAAAAAAAAATAGAATATTTAACAATGAACCTATTGCAAATTGAAATTCATAGCCATTAAATAGATCAGGCATGATCACAATGAATAGTGGTGCTGGCTCCATGGACCAAATGGCTTCCTCCTGCATCTATTTCCTATGTTTCTTTGTAACAGCGCAATTAAAATATCTCCTCCACCGCCACTGAAAGAACTCCATCTAATTTTATCTCACTTAGTACACAAATAATTTATTCATTTAAAACAAGTGGAAACGCCGTTCCGATATTTTCCAGTGGGACCTCAAATACGAGTATAAGAACAGGAAAATCTAACCACAATTCGGAAAATGACTTAGTACATTCAATATTCTGAGCAACGTTGATCAACAGCTAAGGCTAATGTTCACCGAGACTCGTACGCAACAGAACAGCTTATTATTATAACCTTCTAAAATTGATACAGATTCCTGTGAGCCTTCTTGACCATAATAAGCTGGAAATTGAGTTCAACTAAAGGGGAACCTGGATAAGAAGCTCAGAATGAAAATGAGGGCACAATTATGTAAGCTATGTTCACTGAGCTGTAGGATGAAACAAAACACCCGATGAATGGAATTTCATCCGTCGACAGCTTCCATTTAAAAATCAACGACTGTATTAGGGACACATTTAATTAAAAAAAATAACAAAAGTTCAAATATAGACACCATTCGTTTAAGTCTGTTTGTATTCCCAAGGAAAATATATAGATAAAGACAACTTTTCCTTGGTAGTGCGATTCAAAATTAAAACAAAATTATTCGTTATATAGAGTGCATATATAACTCTATTGTATTCGTTGACGATTGCATATATAGAGTAGGGCGATGTCTTACGATTTATATGCAGTCTATCTACCTTGTCAGCAATAAAAACATCATTTGGATCGTATTCGTTGACGATTGCATATATATAGGACGATGTCTTACGATTTATATGCAGTCTATCTACCTTGTCAGCAATACAAACATCATTTTTAAGCACTGCACCTTTGAGGGTTGGAGACACAATGCATAACACGTGGGAGGCGGAATTGTACCGTCTGAATGAACATATTTCTTTCTTTCTTTCAATCTTTCCTAACTTACTTTCTTTCTTTCTTTCTTTCTTTCTTTTTTCTTTCTTTCTTTCTTTCTTTCTTTCTTTCTTTCTTTCTTTCTTTCTTTCTTTCTTTCTTTCTTTCTTTCTTTCTTTCTTTCTTTCTTTCTTTCTTTCTTTCTTTCATTCTTTCTTTCTTTCTTTCTTTCTTTCTTTCTCTCTCTCTTTCTTTCTTTCTTTCTTTCTTTCTTTCTTTCTTTCTTTCTTTCTTTCTTTCTTTCTTTCTTTCTTTCTTTCTTTCTTTCTTTCTTTTCTTTCTTTCTTTCTTTCTTTCTTTCTTTTTTTCCTTTCATTCTTTCTTTCCTTTATTTCTCTCTTTCGTTATTTCTTGCTCTCTTTCTTTCCTTCTCGCTTTCCTTCAGGCTTTCTTTCCTTTATTCTTTATATTCATCACACTCCATTTTGGTTCAGTTCCTTATTCCTTCTCGTCATTCTTTTCCTTTCTTGCTGATTTCTTTCTATTCTTGTGTTTCTATTCCTTCCTTCCCATTTTTCACTTTAGTGTTACTTGTTTATTTTGTTCTTCACGCTTTGGTTTTATTTTTCCGTGTGTGGGGAGTTGCCTGCCTGATTAGTTGTTTATACCATTCGTCCTATGCTACCAATGTTACAGTTCCCTGTTGCTCAAATTTTCACATACAGAACCCTTGTTGAATAACTACTTTAATGAAATGGCCTCGTGTTTGTGGCGTCAGCTACCAAAACAAATATCTGTGACATGCTGCAGCAAAACACTACAATCCAGTGCGCTAATTAAATCATCCACACGGTCATGAAATTTCGAAGGACATATATTCTTCAATTTGATATACAACACGCTGAAAGTACAATCCATAGAATAATTGTAACCCACGTGTTGACATTAATGCAGTGGGCACACTAGAGACAACAAGGTTTCACTACGTGCCAATTTTTGCAAGGCCTCGCGGAATTACATGGATTGGTGGATATGTTAAATTAATGCAATATATGTATATAGATTTAAATGTCGTTGACAAGGAAATGAATTTCAAAACTACGGGAAATATTTCAAACATTAGTTATTCCATCGAATTCAAAATAATCTTATCGCTGGAACTAATACCGGAAGATAGGCTAGTGAGCCGCTCGCCAGTGCTTTGGAAAGTGCTGGAGATAATCATTCGGAATAGTTTCCACTCGGATTTTTAAACATAATGGAAACATTGACGACTGTCAGTCCGTGTCAGGCCATTTTCAAACGAAGTTGATATCGTTTTTTATTGAGTTAAATAAGGAACTGCAGATGCAAGAAAATCGAGGGTACACACTATGCTGGAGAAACTCAGCGGGTGCAGCAGCATCCATGGGGCGAAGGAGATAGTAAGGTTTCGGGCCGAAACCCTTCATCAGACTTTTTATTGACTTGCTTACTAGGCTGATTGATAACCATATAACCATATAACAATTACAGCACGGAAACAGGCCCTCTCGGCCCTTCCAGTCCGTGCCGACCATTTGTTTTCCCCTAGTCCCATCTACCTGCACTCAGACCATACCCCTCCATTCCCTTCACGTTGAATTTAGGGGAATAGATATTTTCTACATTGAGTTTCGCAACAGTCAACGTAAGCAGAACCAGAATATTGCAATTCTTGGGATCCATAGTGATTTGGTCGTATATGTTGAGAACCAGTTTGAACATTGAATTCGAAAATTTGGATGGAAGTATGTCATTTTGGCTGGAGAACTGTGACAAGAAGAACTACGTAGCAATCTGTGCTGGGGTTTCGGTTGCTTGTGAAATAAATAAATTATTTGGGCGTAGGTGGACCTCTCAGCGAAGTTGCAAAACATTTGCTACAGTTGCTGAGTGTTAGGAATGTTGTCAAAGAAAACAGCCGGATATTAATCAGCTACACAAAATTGACAGAAAAGTGGTAGATTAAGTTTATGACGGAAAAGTGTGAGGTGTTGCACACATGCATGACACATATAAGAGTAACGCGCGCAGTCAATTGTCAGACACTTAATAACAGTGATATATTTGAGATATATAATAACAGTGATACATTTACTCCAGCGGTTGGCGCTACCGTAGTGGCTTCCTCGCCAGCAGCTCGTCAGTCCTTTCACCTTAGTGTTATTTTAGTGTGTCCGAATGTATGTTTTACTGTTTCTTAGTATGTCTTATGTGGGGGGTGGATGGTGGAATAAGGGAACCCGATTTTTTGTCACTTACCTGGACGGATATGCGTCTTTTCTCCATATCGCGTCTCCCCCCCCCCCCCCACCCACCCCTCGCGGCATACCAATTGGATTGGCGCGGCCAGTCCTACCGGAGATCGGCCTAGAGCTTCAGCAGCAGGCGCAGCGCTAAAATACCTTCGCGGAGCGGGGCGATCGCTTGCCGTGGAGCGCCAGTGTTGGAGTTACGAAATGTTGGGCCTGCTGACTTTAACACGATGAGCTGTGGTCTGCGGAGCTTCTAGCCGCGGGCGGGGCTCTGACTTGGCGTAGCGGGGAGATCCTTTGCCGAGGAGCGCCAGCGTTGGAGTTCCGTCCACCTCGGCCTGTGCACTTCATAACGCCATTCTCTTTACAAACCGCCGATTCGGAAATTCCAAGCCGCAGAATATGTTCTGATCCGTTCCGATGCCAAAGGTTCGAACATCCCGGCGAGGGGTCCCGTATTTCTAGACTTCCGTAGCGACGACTGCGGAGCATTCAAATTCCCCGCCCACTGGTGAACAAAGAGAAAAATTGACTGAAATCTATTCCCTTCCATCACAGTAAGAAACGTTGAATCCGCTGTGGTGGATGTTTATGTCGGATTATGTCGTGTATGGTGTTCTTTTTATTCGTGTGGCTGGATGGTACAAATTTTTCACTGCACAAATTGGTGCATGTGGCAATAAAATTGAACTTCGATTTCAACTCGAAATTGAACTTGAACTGAAGGTCTTAACCATAGGTGCTTATCTTCCTGACGTAGAGAACATAAGCACATATAGCCGTAAAGAAGGCGTATGGTATGGTTGTCGTCATCTATCGGTGCATTGAGCTTATGAGTCCGGGAGTCATGATGCAGTGCTGTATGACGTAGAGTTGGCCGAACTTGAGCCAATTCTTGCAGGTCTGATCGCGGCATTACATTAGCCACGTGGAGTATTTTAAATGGTGCTGACAGGATTAGCAGAATGCTCCCTGACATAATGCATTAGCTTTGGAATAATCACGATATGTAGTGCATTGCTTTTTCTGGAACGTCGAAGTCATAGGGGCATCTGATATATAACACTATGATCAACATAGAATGGATAGGCAATCGGAACCTTTTCCCCAGGCTGAAAATGTTAAATACTGAATAGTATAGCGTGAAATGGCAACGTTTCAAGAAGATGTGTGTGGCAGAGCGACATTCTATAAAGAATAGGGCAGGTACCTGGAAAGGCCTGTGAGAGGTTGTGGCGTAAGCAAATATGATGCGATATTAAAAATAACAGATGTTTTCTAAACTGGGCACGTGATATGCAGGGAATGTACGTGTGTTTATGCAGTACGAGCAGAAATTCAATGTAACTTGGAGTTATAAGCAGAATTGACATTGTGGACCGAAGGGTCCGATCCTTTGTTGTACTGATCCATTTGCTATATTTTCTACGCTAAGCGATTTAAACGAATTGAGCTATAATAAGCCCTGAATATCGTGAAACAAAAATGCAATTCAGCAATACATACAAATGCCACAGGCAGCATTCTACGCCCGGCTGAAACGTGGTGTGAGTATTTCATTCATAGTAATGCAAATTAACCATAATCCTTTATATCTCTCTAAATTGTTGGAGTCACCTGAGTGACTTCGTGAAGAGCCCGCCAGCACGCATGCGCGCAATATCGTCGCTCGCATTGCAGTCGATAAGCTGGGGGGGGGGGGGGGGGGGGAGGAGCGCGCTCCTCTGCGGCAGCTGAAAAGGACCCTGAGGTAAGTTTTTACTAACCTTGAGCTGGTTAGTTTTCTGTATTTGATTAAATCCTACAGGAAATTTATGGAAAGAAGAAGCAAACAGAAGGGTGCGTCTAAGCATGCCTTTCAGGACTGCGGGACTTCAGGGCGAGGTCGGCGACCATCACCCCCGGAGCTGACCCGCAGAGCTTGCAGCACCCGTACCACGGGCCGGGAAAACAGCGCAACAGCGCGGAAGTCGGGGAGCCCCGCTCAGTCGGCAGGACCCGACCCTCCACCGCAGCAGTCCAGGGAGCTGCATACTGGCAGTAGGACCGAGCGGGATTAGGGTAACTAAGACCCCGACTCCTCACCGTCTCAGTCTGTATGGAAACAGACCAGCGGCAAAAAAAGTGCGGAACACGGGGCCCGGATTAACGCCACACCCCGACTAACCACCGCATCAGTCCGCAAGGAAACGGACCGGTGACAAGACCGCAGAAGAGTTGTGTAGCCCCGTTGGAGAGGCTGGCAGCAACTCACCACCGCTTCAGTCCATGGATTGCGGACCGGTGGCAAAACCAAACATAAGTCGTGCAGCCCCGTAGCAGCAGCAGGCAATGCTTTTGTGCCACATCAGTCCGGAAGACCTCGGACTGGCGGCAAGCCTGTGCAAATGTCGTGTAGCCCCACTGGACAGGCTGGCACCGACCCCACACCACCGCAGTCGAAACAGACAGGCGGCAGATCTACCAGGAAGTCGTGTAGCCCCACAGGAGCACCAGGCAATGACTATCCACCGCTTCAGTCCGGAAGACCACGGACAAGCGGCAGATCCGCGCGGGAGTCGCGTAGCCTTGCAGGAACGGCAGGCACCGACTATCTACCGTATCAGTCCCTTAGACATCACGTCGACGAGGTGCGGACTGGCGGTAAGAGCCGCATAGTTTAATCAGAGTCTGGGGAAGACGACCTGCCGTTCACAGATAGCGACGGCGGTCGCGTTGATCGTATGGAGGTTATAGACATAGAAACATAGAAAATAGGTGCAGGAGTAGGCCATTCGGCCCTTCGAGCCTGCACCGCCATTCAATATGATCATGGCTGATCATCCAACTCAGTATCCTGTACCTGCCTTCTTTCCATACCCCCTGATCCCTTAATCACAAGGGCCACATCTAACTCCCTCTTAAATATAGCCACTGAACTGGCCTCAACTACCGTCTGTGGCAGATGATGGAGCAGCTGCTCCAGAGGGACCTACTCCAACAGGAGCATGCGTCCCAAGGATAACGAAGGTCCACGGCAGGTCCATTACCAGGTCCGTCCAGCTTCTCTCCCTCCCCAGTAGAGAGCGCAAAAGGTAAGGGAGTATCTGACTTCGAAAAGGGGTTGGTTGAAGACCCACAGCTGCAAGGGATGCAAGACGAGGAACTTCTGGGAATGGTTTCTAAGTTCGCTCAACCATCACAGAAAGGGCAACCTCTTCAGCCGAAGCTAGCGGTCAGCATTAACTACCTGACAAAACACCAATTACAAGAACAGGTAATTTCGGACACCACACGCAAACACATGGCCCCGGAAAAGTGCGTATCGCTGAACGTCCCTACCGTGAACACACCTACACGAGGAAACATCAGTTCTGGGATAAGGGCACAGGAATTAAAAATGTAAAATATTCTGAAACTACTGACCTCAGGCATCACTGTGTTTGCTAGGTCAGTCGATGATATGGACATGACGGAAGAGCAGCAGGATGCATTGGCTTTGCTATGCAATAACCAATATGAGGTCAACTGCTTTCGGAAAAGCTCTATCCATCCTACACTCAACCACAAATTTGCGGTTTGTTTAACGCCACTGCTACGCCACCACCGAGATAGTTGTTTGGTGATGACCTGCCCAAACAGGTGAAGGACCTGGACGACGAAGGTAAAGCGGTAGGGTTGTTAAAACCGCCCTCCTCTGGCAGACCTCCAGCGTATCTTCGGCAGCATCCATATGCAACATCTACCAGGCCACGGGTTCAACCCGACAGAGGGACGGGAGCAAACCCTAAGGTCGCGTCTTTTCATCAGATGTATTTTTTAGGCCAAGGCCCACAACGAGCAGCCTGGAAATTACGTCAGCCCTACACCCTAGCACAACTGCACTCCAAGAACAAAGGACCGAAGACCAAGCCCCACCGGTAAGGGGGGGGGGGGGTAAGGGGGTCTGGCACCCTTGGGAATGCTGCATACATAGCCTCACGAGTGGGAGGTTGATTGCGTATGTTTGGGAATGCATGGAGTTCTATAACTTCTGACACTTTTATATTGCACAGCATTCCAGGTTACGAAATTGAATTTATAAACAAACAACATCCCCCGCTCAACATATACCTAGATGGAAATATGTACTCTCTCACAAAGAGAAAGTGGAAGGTCATGCAGAGCTATTTAGGTTATATACCAAGGGGGTTATAGAGAAAACGGTACACGAACTTTTTGAATTAGTATCTAACACCTTTACTAAAACCAAAAAAGATGGTGGATGTCGCATCATAATTAATTTAACTCAATTGAATACTTTTGTGCAATATACCCATTTCAAGATGGAAACATTTGAAACTGCCAATCAACTGATTTCCAGATTGTATTTCACGGTCTGCATCGATCTGAAAGATGCATACTATTCAGTACCTATACGTAAAGACCACCAGAAATATTTAACATCTGTCTAGATGGGGCAGCTATGGCATTATAAAGCATTGCCTAATGGATTTACCACAGCCCCCAGGTTATTTACTAAAATATTAAAACCAGTGTAAGCGTCTCTACGACGACAAAACAACATAGTCATAGCCTAACTTGATGACACTCTGATTGTGAGGAGAACTTTGGAATTGGCTAAATCAGCTGGGGCAGCCAGCAGGTCACTATTACAAAAGCTGGGGTTCGTCAGCCATCCAGACAAATCAAAATTAAACCATTCTGTCATTGTGGACTATCTGCGATTCACAGTTAACACTAATCATATGATTGTCATATTCCCTGAGAATAAAGCAAAATATATAATAAAGTGATTTAGTAGCCTTGCTTCCGCCAGAAAACCGACTATTCGACATGCTGCCAAGTTGATTGTTAATCGAGTAGCTACGTTTCCAGCTGCACGATTTGAACCATTGCATTATCAAAATTTGCATAGAGCAAAAATCTCAGCACTAAAATGCAATGGTGGCATTTTGATAGACCTATGCAGCTACCAAACAAAGCAAAATATGAGCTACGATGGTGGATAAGTAGCATTCGAGATTGTTTTAACCCCATCATAGTTACAAACCCTTCAGTCGAGTTGAAAACCGACGCAAACGCCCGCGGCTGGGGAGCTACCGACACCACTACCAGTCATGGCAGTAGATGGGATTTGCACGAATCTACACTACTCCAATCATGAGGTATAAACTATTTCGAAATGCTCGGAGAATTTCACGGACTGCGGGCTTACTGCACAAATATGCATCATACGCATGTGCGTCTACAGATAGACAATACCACCGTGGTGGCATATTTAAACCATATGGTTGGTATCAGGTTGATAACTTGCGATGAATTGGCAAATATAATTTGGCACTGGGGCATTGAAGATAAAATTTGGATCTCAGCTACATACCTTCCAAATAAGCTGAATACAGTGGCAGACGCCAGATCATGAGTATTCAATGACAACACCGAGTGGATGTTGAACCCACAAATATTTTCTAATATTCTTGACAAATATGGAACACCAGTTAGCGACCTCTTTGCGTCCAGGTTGAACAATCAGATACCAACAATGTCTCTTGCGAACCCGATCCTGGGGCAGTAGCGATGGATGCGTTCTCGCTACATTGGGGGAAACTGTTCTTCTATACATTTCCCCATTTCTGCCTCATCAGTAGGGTATTGCGGGAAATCCAGCTAGATTCTGCATCAGGAATTCTGATAATACCCGACTGGCCCACACAACCATAGTTCCCGGTGGTCCTCGACATGGTGAAGGAACCATAGGTGCTGGTTCCTAAATGCCCGAACCTACTGACACATCCCATATCAGGGGAGAGTCATCCGTGCCATGGGCATCTGAACCTGTTAGCTTGCAGGTTCTGAAGAGACCTTTGCTGGCATTCGGGCTGTCCAACAGGACCAAGGATATCATCCCGGCATCGTACAGATAGTCCACGAGGAAGCAGTACCTTACCCATGTATGGAAATGGGAGGCCTTCTGTTCGAGAACTAAAATCGCCTACGATATCATGTTCGAGGACAAATATCTGCCACGATCAAAGATGTGCTGGGATTCCTCGCAGGCCTTCACTATGATGAGGGCCTCAGCTATAGGGCCAGAAGCGCATTATCATCCTACCTCACTAACGGAGTAGGATCCCATCAGTTGGTGTCGAAACTCATGAGGGGTATTTTCAATTCTAATCCTCCTAGACTACGATACAATATGACCTGGGATATTGGGGTAGTGTTGTCCCTACTCAGGAGTTGGTCACCAGTTTCGGAACTCCTACTGGCTAAACTCACCTACAAAGTGGTGATGCTGATGGCACTTACAACAGCTCAGCGGGTCAAGGCCCTCCACAAACTAAAACTGGACAGGATGGTCTCGACCACTACCAAGGTAACCTTTTTCGTTGAAGAATTACTTAAACACCATAGACCTGGTACAACCGGTATTAAACTGTAATTCCATGCATATCCCGTTGATGTACGCCTCAGTATAGCCACCCATCTCCTAAATTATATCAATGTCACCCAAAATTTGAGCAGAATGGAAACTGGTCTATTCATCACTTTTAGGTAACTCATCGCAGGGTAACTGTGCAGACAATTTCCAGGTGGCACAGAGTGGTGTTGGGTGCAGAAGGGGTAGACACTGATATCATTCTACCAGGGCTGTGTCCACATCAGCGGCGAGGACCTTGGAGGTACCCATGGATCATGTCCTCGCAACAGCGGGCTAGGCCAATGAAGGGACATTTCAGCGGTTTTATCATAAACCTATGGCCACTCCCGCGACGTTTCTGGATACTGTTTTAATTTATGTTTCCTAAAACAACTCCCGACGTCAGGGTTTTTTATGTTGTATTAATAAATACATTATTGTTTTTCAGCTTTGTTTCAAGTCAGAAATACGTTAATATACTCCATCCTCATTTATTACAGCAGTGTGTGAGCATGGACGTGGTCCAGGGCATGAAATCGCAGAGCTTTGAAGTCTTCACGAATTCACTCACGTGACTCCGAAGTAAAATATTAAGATTAAATGTTACCAGTTTGAAGTTTGATCCTTATTTTATGACGAGTTACGATGAGGGTTTTCGTGCCCTCCGCTTCCAACCCTCTATCATAAGGATAACTGGTATATTACTTCTCCGAATCTTACTATCTCCAGTCAGTGCTATTATTTGTGATTTCACACCGTTGCTTGAAAGAAAAACGCGCATGCGTGCTGGCGGGGTCTTCACGGAATCCCTCATCGTAACTCCTCATAAAATAAGGGTCAAACTTCAAACTGGTAAGTTCTCGTTCAATCTTACTAATTTATCCCCTTTAATATCCCTCGATGTTCTTGCTTAGCCTACCATGCACGTACATGTTTAAATTCCTGATGTAAGAACGGTATGAACTAAAAAAAAATATTGCCTTTCCTGAAACCCATCATTAGATCAAGAAAATATATTGTACAGATATAAGCAGAATGTACTACAGCCATGACGATCTTATTTGCGTATTTAATGTGTCTAACTATAATACCACCGAGTTTATTTAAATATCACCCATTATGAGACTTAAACTGTTACTCGGCAATTCAGCCCATGTTGAAGCCAACTCAGCATCAATTCCCATGAGCAGAATTGCTGACAAGATTATTGAGAATAATGGATACTGTTTTGTTTAAACTGTAAACCTTTTATTTACGTCTGAAGAAGAGTTTCGCCCCGCAAATGTATCCATTCCTTCGCTACAGGGATGTTGCCTTTTGTGTCTAATTTCGGTTTAAACCAGCATCTGTAGCTGTTTCTTGCACGCACCTTTTACTTTCATACCTCGTGTTACTTTACGCCTCAATAGTTCATTCAATACATCACCGAACATCCTCTCAACAAAAACATCGGCACCCAATGCCAAAATATCTCATAACATCATTGCAAATACATTTCTGTATAATACATTTGGATTCCGGATAAACCAAGAGTTCGCATTATTATTTCGCTCACTGGTAAACATTAATACTTTGCTTCAATTTCAGCTGTCTGTATCATTTTTTCCAGTTAATTCACCACGGTATTTTCCAGAATTTCTCCCGGCATCTGACGTTTGCTTTCCTCGTTAACTTTATACATGGAATTCGTGCATTCGACTTTTAAATGCGAGCACTGTTTACGCTGAATAATTCCCTTTGACATTTCGATGAATAATACACGTTCAACCTTTTGGTTCGAATGCATTTTCGGTATTCAACAATTAATATTCATTTTAAAACTGCGTCTGATATTGTGGTTTCTCTGGACTTACTCATAATTACGTTGAACCTATTAAGAGCTAAATCGAAACGTGCTGGTCTTAATCGATAACTGTTCACGCTGTGCTCACAAACTGGTCGGTCGCCCAATCTGCACACGTGCACATAATTGCAACGACATGTTCTTGAAAACGAACTAAGTAACTGCGAAACGAGTAATGTCTTGCATACATTTTCTTTTCAAAATGACATTTACGTGGTTAACTCGGAGCAAAGATTCCACAGTTGATTTTTTTAAAAATGTAATCCTGCTAGAAAGCATCACAGCTCCAAAATACCATTAAAGAGTACATGCGTTAGTCACGTCCGTCGCAATGATCCCATACAATTTCCCACGAAATCTGAATTACCTGGAAGGTGTAGTAGTAGGCATGCAGGTGGACAATCGTTTTTTTTTTTTTTGCCTGTCCTTTATTCCCTCTTTATTCACAGATCAGGAAAACGCTGCTGCATTGAATCCAGAATACGTTGATGTGCTGACTTCACTAATCTTGATTTTAAAGGGCGTGGATTTTCACAAAGTATGTTGTTTTTGTATGCAACGTGCCACTGTGAACGTCATTCAGTTACAAAAGTTACAATCGAGTATCGCTTAGCTCACTATTTGTTTACAGCGGGTCCACGATCAATGGCTTATTAGTGCACTAAATAATTAGCAGCCATTGGCAGGTGACGGGAGATAAGCAGTATAATTTTGTTCCTGCGGCAACACAGATGTTCTGTGAAGTTTTGGTGAGTTGCTATGCCATAGAAGATGACATTTAAGAGCACAGACCTAGCCATAATATGGTAAAATAAATCTGCGTCTCAGTGCAGCTCAGGGCTCGACGGGAAGTGGACTGTGAACATCATGCTGTACGCAGTTGCCTAAAACGTTTGCGTTTCTTAATGTAAGGCTTGGGAGCCAGAAGCGTTTATATCGGAGCAGCTCAAATAATGTCCTATAATGCACTTTTAATTCATTTCAACATCGATATACAGCAGGAAACGCAGCAGTATGCTTCAATGCTGTAAGGAGTTTAAGTCTGAATACCGGAATAAGCAACAATACATCTTAATCTTGGTACAACTAGAGCTATTGCACTGTTGTTGCAGCTAAATTTATCCTGGAAGCGCAGAGATCAAATACGCTCCAAGTTCTTTCGAGCCGAAGCAACAAAAATGCTTCATTATTTCAATATTCTGTACTTTATTCGGGCAGAGTACATATTGTTTCCAATATGCCAAGTGAATGATTAAAGGTGAATGGCAACGTCCACCACTGGCCGTACCAATAACGTCAACGTCGAGTCACAGATTCTTGCAGACACGCACAACGCAGGCTATATCGTGGTAATGCGAATAACATGATATTGGCAGGTTTCATGGCAGTCGGGTCACGACCCATGACCCGTACTGTTGCTACGCTACTCTAACTGGAGTACACGCGATGAACTGCGGGTAAGTACTTACCACTGTTTCCAGCGTGTCGGGCCCGTTAAAACCCGCCGAAATTGTCAAATTGTGCGCTATAAATGATTATGGAAATCGGGATAAGCGTGAGGGAAATTTAGCCTACTTCGGAATTCCAAACGTGAGGAGAAATTACAGTAGATAGAAGCGAGAGCTGAAGGAACAACAACAGCCAGAGTGCTTGGCGAACATTGGCGGTTTGTTTACTGCATTTCATCAACAGTAAGGCATTATTTGTGTTTTTCATTATTCCTTTGGCATTTAAAAAGTTTCAGAAATGATCAATCAGGCTGTAAAATTTTAAAATCGCCCATGGTTCTCAAGTGGGTTTTTACATACAAAGGGAAAAAGCCACTGAAGCAAAATTTACAGCCATATTTATCACTTCTGAGACTTTTTAGATACCAAAGTAATCAAGAAAAAACATAAATAATGCCGTTCTGTTGATGAAATGTAGTGAGTAAACGCGATAATTCCCAATATTTTCAATTCCGATATCTGCACGGCCAATGTTCTTCAAGCACTTTAGCTGTTGTTGTCACTTCAGCTCCCGCTTCTCTTTACCTTCATTTTGCTTCACTTTTGGAATTCTGAAGTTGGGTACGTGTCTCTCACGCTTACCCCCGACTTCCACAATTTTTTACAGCGCAAAAATTTTACATTTTGGCGGTGTTAAACAGGTAGGAACGTACGCGTTTATTGCATTAATAACATATACCGGAAGGTGCGGATGTCCTCCGGATGGATTGAGCGGCTCCGTGCGTCAAGAACTATGATCCAGTGATCTTACGTGCAATCCCCCTATATAACGACAAGGCATCAACTCTTTCTTTTTGGAGATGGTTAATGTCTGACGCTTCTTTGCAAAGAATACCAGATCACTGTTCATTCCGTGCTGCATAGAGACGTGTTAGGGCCAGCGACGTTTTGCATTGGGGCGAACATAAATATATGACAGAAAAAATTCAACATATCCACGAATAAATTAGATTTAATGTTACATGTAATGAAAACAATTGAAAAAAAATCGCTAATTACAGTGAACGGTAAATGAGGGAAAACTAAGTACGCAATCTTATTTGCTCAATTGTTTGGCCCTGTTTTCCATCCGAAACTGCAAAATGTCATGTGAGTTTATACTGGATTTTTAATCCGCATCTTGAATGCAAACACATTATTTTTTTACACACAGTATTGTTATAAAAATATAAGTAATTTCTTAAATTCACATTTTACCAGCTCTCCATTGTTGATTTCGGACACGGAATCTAAACCCCTCCACCCCCCACCCCCCCCCCCCCCCCCCCCCCCCCCCCCCCCCCCCACCCCCCCCCCCCCCCCCCCCCCCCCCCCCCCACTCTCCCGCCAACCTTCCTTTCTTTACGCGATATTCATTCGAATGTATCCCAGTCTGTGCCTATTTTACCTCAATAGGTTTAGTAATCGCAGCATGAATTAACTTTGTGGAATATCGCATGGAAATTGTTCCTGTTCGACCGGCGGACACGTCGGTGGCTACAATCGTGGAGATGGGACGGGACCGGCGAGACCGATGTCGCACAGAGCCCTTGTGGTGGGTGACTCCTTTGTCCGAGGAGTGGACAGGAGGTTCTGTGGCAGGAGACGAGATGCGAGGATGGTCTGTTGCCTTCCTGGTGCCAGGGTTCAGGATGTCACGAACAGAATTCTGAACATCCTCGATAGAGAAGGTGAACAGCCGGCAGTAGTTGCGCACGTAGGCTCAAACGACATCGGGAAGAAGAGGAAGGAGGTTCTCCAAAATTACTTCTGAGAATTTGGAAGAAGACTGAAATGCCGGACTTCTAGGGTGGTTATCTCTGGATTGCTTCCAGTACCAATGCTAGTGACGACGGGAACAGGGAGATAGGGGATCTGAATGTGTGGCAAAGGGGCTGGTGCAGGGATCCAGATTAATAGATTAGATTAGAGAGCCAGATTAAATAATATACCACTGGGATCTCTTCTGGAGTAGGGGTGACCTGGTTACAGGAACTGATTACACGTTACCTGGAGGGGGACCGACATTCTGGCAGGCAGGTTTGCTAGGGCTACACGTGTGGATTTTAACTAAATAGTGGGTGGGGGGGGGGCGGGGTTGACAAATTGGGAGTATAAAGATGGAGTTGAAGGGCAAGTGGCTACAGGAAAAATTACATAAGATTCTCGAATTAATGCGAAGGAAAGCTTGAGAATGGACAACAGAGTAAAGGCAGGGCCAATCGCAAGCGGTGCGAGGGGGGAAGTGAATACGGAGGTCAAAGTACTGTATATGAATACGCAAAGCATAAGGAATAAAGTGGATGAGCTTGAGGCTCAGTTAGAAACTGGCATGCATGATGTTGTGTGAATTACTGAGACTTGGCTGCAAGAGGGCCAGGGATGGGAACTGAATATTCAAGGGTATATATCATATCGAAAAGACAGATATGTGGCAGAGGAGATGGGCTTGCCCTGTTGGTGAGGATTGAAATTCAGTCCCTTGCATGGGGTGACATTGAATCAGGAGATGTGGATTCAGTATGGATAGAACTAAGGAATTTTAAGGGTAAAAATACACAAATGGGGCTAATCTACAGGCCCCCACACAGTGGCCTGGACGGAGGGCGCAAGTGGAATCTGGAGTTAAAATTGGCATGTAGTAAAAGTAATGCTGTGGTTGTTATGCGAGATTTCAACATGCAGGTAGACTGGGGCAATCAGGTTGCAACAGGACCAAAGAAAGGGAGTTCGTAGAGTGCCTCCGTGATGGATGCTTTGAACAGCTTGTATTGGAGCCTACCAGGGATAAGGCAATTCTGGATTTAGAGTTATGTAATGAACCGGATTTGATAAAGCACCTCGAGGTTAATGAGCCATTAGTAGGCAGTGACTATAACATGGTTAGGTGTAATCTACAATTGGAGAGGGAGAAGAGTAGATCAGAGGTGTCAGTGTTGCAGTTGAATAAAGTGGGCTATGGGGCCATGAGGGAGGATCTGGCCAAATTTGAATGGAAAGATACACTAGCAGGGATTACAGTGGAACAAAATTGCCGGTGTTTATAGGACTAATACAGACGGTGCAGGATCAGTTCATTCCTAGGATAAAGAAAGATACCAAGGGGAGAGAGGGACGACCATGCCTGACAAGTGACGTCAGGGACAGTATAAACATTAAAGCGAAGAAATACAATGTAGCAAATGTGAGTGGGAAGCAAGAGGATTGGGTAATGTTTAAAGAACACCTAAGATAACCAAAAAGACAATACGGGAAGAAAAGATGAGGTACGAAGGTAAGGTAGCAGAGAATACAAAGCAGGCTAGTAAATGCCTCTTTAGGTATCTGAAGAGGAAAAAAATATTGAAGACAACACTTGGACCCTTGAAGACCGAAAACGCTGAATTAATTATGGGGAACAAGGAAATGGCAGATGAGTTGAAAAGGTAACTTGGATCTGTCTTCACTAAGGTGGACACAAACAATCTTCTTGATATAATAGTGGCCAGGAGGATCTGGGGTGACAGGGGAACTGAAGGAAATCCACATAAGTCAGGGAATGGTGTTGGATAGCGCGATGGGACTGAAGGCTGATAAATCCCGAGGTCTTGTTGGTCTGCACCCCAGGGTACTTAAGGAAGTGGCAGTAGAAATCGTGGATGCATTTGTGATAATTTTCCAATGTTCTATAGACTCAGGATCAGTTCCTGTGGATTGGAGGGTAGCTAATGTTATCCCACTTTTTAAGAAAGGCGGGAGAGGAAAAACGGGGAATTATAGACCTGTTAGCATGACATCGGTGGTGGGGAAGTTGCTGGAGTCAATTATGAAAGACGAGATAGCCGTAGATTTGGATAGCAGTAACATGATCGCTACGAGTCAGCATGGGTTTACGAAGGGGAAACCATGCTTGAGTAATTTTCTGTAATTTTTTGAAGATGTAACTAGGAAAATGGGCAAGGGAGAGCAAGTGAATGCAGTGTACCTGGACTTTCAGAAAGTATTTAATAATGTACCACATAGGAGGTTAGTGGGCAAATTAGGGCACACGGTGTTGGAGGTAGAGTGCTGACATGGATAGAGAAGTGGTTGGCAGACAGTAAACAAAGAGTAGGGATTAATGAGTCCCATTCAGAATACCAGACAGTGAGTAGTGGTGTACCGCAAGGCTTAATGCTGGGACCGCAGCTGTTTACAATACACATCAATGATATTGGATGAAGGAATTCAGTAACATTAGCAAATTTTCTGATGACACAAAGCTGGGTGGCAGTGTGACCTGTGAGGATGGTGCTATGAGAAGGCAGGGTGACTTGAACAGTTTGGGGGTGGGGGGGGGGGGGGGGGGGGGGGGGGGGGGGGGGGGGGGTAGGCAGATGCATGGCAGATGGCGTTTTCGCGGAAACGTGTGAGATTATCCACTTTGGTACCAAAACCAGGAAGGCAGATTCCTATCTAAATGGTGTCAAGTTGGGAAAATGGGAAGTACAACTGGATCTTGGAGTCCTTGTACATCAGTTTTTGAAAGTGAGCATGCAGGTACAGCAGGCAGCAAAGGACGCGAATGGCGTGTTGGCCTTTATAACAAGAGGAATTGAATATGGGAGCAAAGAGGTCCTTCTGCAGTTGCATAGAACCCAGTGATACCACACCTGGAGTATCGTGTGCAATTTTGGTCCCTTAATTTTAGGAAGGACATTTTTGCTATTGAGTGAGTGCACCGTAGATTTACAAGGTTAATTCCCGGGATGGCGGGACTGGCATATGCTGAGAGAATGGAGCAACTGGGCGTGTACACTCTGGAGTTTAGAAGGCGAGAGGGGATCTCATTGAACCATATAAGATTGCTATGGGCTTGGACACACTAGAGGCAGGAAACATGTTTTCGATGTTGAGGGAGTCCAGGACCAGTGGCCACTGTTTAAGAATAAGGAGTAAGCCATTTAGAACGGAGATAGCAAACAGTTTTTCTCACAGAGAGTGGTGTGGTATTATCTGCCTCAGAGTGTGGTGGAGGCAGGTTATCTGGATGCATTCAAGTGATAGCTAAATAGGGCTCTTAAAAATAGCGGAGGCAGGGGATATGGGGAGAAGGCAGGAATGGGGTACTGATTGGGGATGATCAGCCATGGTCACACCCTGCACCTATTGTCTATTGTCTATTGAAATGAAACGGGTTTCGATCGAACTGTTTCATTCATAATTGAATTGTTTCGTGGTTTTGACTTTGGCATTAGAAGCAGTCAGTGTAAACATTGTTGCCTAATGATGATAAATTATCATAGTAAACATACGGAGAAGTAAACAGTCAATATCGCTACATTGTATTCCAGGATATCCTGTGTACAGGGTCAGCGGTTCGATTAGTACTTCAGCATCAAATCATGAAAACAATCTGAGCAGTACTGCCAATTGTGGATGACCTCGGTCACAATAGTTAAAACAAACGTTACAATATCTGTATCATTTTACGCACCCGTACATTCCGTTAATAATAGGAAATACTTGGAATACTCGGGAGATCGCATGACCTCTGCAGAAGAACATAGCAACTTACATGCTACGTCGAACCCCCTGTGTCAGAACTGAAAAAGCACCGCATGTTAATCAGAAACCAGTTCCCTTCCGTAGTTTCTCATGCCATTGTCTCATTTGTGCTTGTAGCGCATCTTAGTTTATTCTGAGCATAATCATGTTACGCCTCAGAAGGAGCGTTTAATCCATTTAGTAGCCACATAGTCATGTTGACGAACGGAATAGGAAACTGTGCTTTTTAAAATTGAATCTCAAATAAGAGATAGCTGCTTTTTTTATTTTCCAATGTACATTTAAACATAATTTCGATGTGGTGGTTATGTCAGTAAATGTGTGAAATTAACATAGCACTGCGTCACTGAATGGAATCAGTCATTGTATAGGTTTTTGTTATATAATGAGTTCACGCAAGCGTTATCGTTCATCTCAGCGCAAGCAAAAGCAACGTTCAAGCATCTTAATCCGTGCAAGAACAATGTAACAATGCACATCGCCCGTGTTCGTAAGATGTACAATGTTGTTTTTGAAAACTATCACGAATAGCTAAGGGGTACACAGTTGCAAAACAATTAACTACCAAACATTCACTCCAGAAAAGGGCCAGGCTTTTCTATTTTCTAAAGATACGAGTGGTTGGTAACAATGCCCATGAGGTGAATATATAATTTAACAGAATTAACCGGAGTGAAAGTGAAGTAAGGAACCGAATACGCCAAAATCAATGTAGTAAGTGGAGTAATCAATGTTTAAAAATATACACACATTATATGTGTGTGTGTGTGTGTGTGTGTGTGTGTGTGTGTGTGTGTGTGTGTGTGTGTGTGTGTGTGTGTGTGTGTATGTTTGTGTGTGTGTGTTTGTGTGCGTGTTTGTGTTTTCGTGTTTGTGTTTTCGTGTGCGAGTGTTTACACACAAGCACACACACACACATATTGAATATATATATATATATACCTATATACTGTAACTATCAATATATATTCAGAGAAATTGATAGCTAACGATGTATTGACGCTCATATAAATGTTTAGAAAGAGAGCTTTTGTTTATGTATCGGTGCTTACCTTATGGTTTGCTTATGGAAATAAAACAAATGGTCTATTGTTTCGCCGTCAGTCGTGAAGTGACAGAAACGTATCTCTGGACATAACATTTCCTTTCTGAAAGATGTATTGAAGATATATTATCAATCATCTTTCCCTTTTACAAATTTATTAACTGTTATGCATTAATTGAACGTAACATTGTATTCTATGACAAAAATATAAATATAATGCAGTTATGTCAAATATATTTTTCACCTGCAGATTTTTTTTAATGCGCCAGCGTGAAAATTTTGAATCTAACTCATAGTGCATTTGAGGAAAATGATTTTATTTAGCATGTAAACTCTCCCTTACACCATTATATATTTCACATACTTATTTTACTGTGCAATATCACGCAAAATTACAAAGAAATTTAGACGTTATGCCAGCCCTATTAGAATGCAAATGATAGGTTCCATGGAGGTATCGCAACAGAGCCACATCATGTGTGAAAGTACTTCAACAGCCTTTAAATTAAGATATGTGAATACTGAGGAACTACGATTACTCCTGAAGACCACACAATAAATTATACACTTTCATTCATGTTCACAGTTTTATCTTCTGCGCTGTGTTTTACTACGAACTTTCTTTTGGACTAACAAAGATTCCTTGATCCTGACAAGCTGTATTAACTGCCATCAGCGCATGAACATGCTTCATCATACCTAGTTCATACGAAAACATTCAAACACTATTATCCAGCTTCCAGCTAAAGTTAGCAAAGTATATTAATAACGAAAAATACATGAATGTACATCAACGCGTTTAAATGTATATATATATTTGCAGGTCTGATTGCTCCCAGAATTTAGAATGCGCATTGCTCTCGTTTGTGATAAGGATAAGGAAAATAGTATAGCGTTTCCTTCTTTATGATGTGATCATTCCTCTCATTCGTTATTTATTTTGAAACATTTCAATCCTGTTCCTACTGTTAATACTAACTTACGCAGAAAAATACCAATCGCACATTGATTCACTTTTGCAAAAAAACTTTCATTGACATCCGGATATGTATTGAGTCATAAGTAGAAATACCATAAACGAAATAGGCACATGTATAACCCTAGAGCTTGCATCTTTTTTACTTACCTCAACCGCTTCCACTCTTTCCCATATCCCTTGTTCTTTGTAGTTTAGATTTTGATTAATCGTTATCATAAATATGATCAATGACTCCAGCTCCAGAACCATGTAAAGTGTATATTTCAATATATTCCAGGTGCTCACCAATCGCTTCACACACATAATCTGAAGCTACATACAGTAAATCGTTTTCCATTCTTCCACAGTAATCCACAGTGTTACACAACGATCCCGCATACAGCAATTCAATTACTACGGAAACTTTTACTTAGCTTCGATCACATTTGCTTATCGTAATTTCCATTAACTACGAAAACATCATGTATTTCATGCACCCACTAATTCATGTTGGAATCAATCGAATGCATATTTTGATGAATATCCTTCATCCAAGTATATTATTCTGTAAATATGCTAGCAAATTCTACTGTGGACATTCAAACGCAATTACCGCAACAAGCTTACAGACTATTAGGCGTCACGGTTATTGCCATGAATTTCAATATTCTATTTATCTTCCTAAGTGAATCGCTGCAGTAGGTGAATTAATGTATTTATTTTCTCTGACAGAATTCGAAGGTTCCTTTTCACATAAATATTTCGCCTCTATTATCCGAGTTTAAATGTATTATTCTCCTTTCTTAATATCTAGGTACATTCGTGTATATTCCGCAGGGGCGCCGGGGAGCTGGCCAGCCCTGCCGGCAGTTTGTTCGTTTTTTTTTCATCGTTTTGTTATTTTTGGTATTAGTTAAAAGTTTGATTTAATGGACTTACGTCTGTTTCATGTGGGGGGGGGGGGGGTGGGGGTGGATAGGGGGAAACTTTTCTTCAGGTTCTAACCTTACCAGAGATGTGATCATATTTCGGATCATATTCTCCGGGCACCATCCCTGGAGCTAGAAGTTACCTCAGACTCTCTGAGCCCCACCGCGGGGCGCGGACTTAACATCGGAGCGGATCCCTTGCCTGGGATCGCTCCCACTGCGGCCTGCGGAATTACCATCCAGGGCTCGCAGCCTCGGGAGAGGCAAGTCGGGAGCTCCAACGCTGCAGAAGGTTCGACAAGCCCCGACGCGAGGTTTGATCGTGCAGCGCGGGGAGTTTACAACCCCCCAAATGCGGAAGTTCAATGCCTCGACGTGGAGGGCCCGACCGCCACCGGCTACGGGAGTCAAGATAATCCCGTTAAAGGGGGCTCGAGGCCCGCGACCAAGGAAGAAGTCAAGGGAAGGATTGAAATTTTTTTCGCCTTCCATCACAGTGAGGAATGTGACGGAGTTACTGTGGCGGATGTTCACGTTAAAATATGTTTTTGAGTCTGTTGCTTTTAATTGTATGACTGACCTAGCCAGCGAAATTCCTCGTATGCTGCAAAACATACTTGGCGAATAAAATCTGATTCTGATTCTGACTCCGATTCTGATTTCGATTCTGATTCTATATTCCACAGTAAAATGACTTTGTTCTACTCAATTGAACAACGTATGTCACAATAAATGCTATATGTGCCCTTCCAAAACATGCGAATGATACAAATGATAGCAGCAGCATGTTGCCATTTAATCAACGTTCTTAATACATATAAACGTTGATAACCTTGCAATATTTGCTCTGGAGTCCCACGAACTTCTGAGTGCCTATCTAAAATAACGCATGTATCCCGAGCCTCTGGTTTCTGTTGTTTTGACAACTTGTATGCATCTGACGCAAAATAATATTCCGTAATGCTCTGCACTATTATTCAGTGCACTATGGTTGTACAATATATTTTATAGTATTTCCTCGAGCAGAGACTTATGAAGAATGCTTACTGGTCCATACACTGTAGCAATCTCTAACATCTAACTATTGCACTTGATAGTCCAGAACCAGAGGCCACAATCTTAGAATAAAGGGGAGGTCATTTAAGACTGAGGTGAGAAAAAAACGTTTTCACCCAGAGAGTTGTGAATTTGTGGAATTCCCTGCCACCGAGGGCAGTGGAGGACAAATAGCTGAATGGATTTAAGAGAGAGTTGGATAGAGCTCTAGGGGCTAGTGGAATCAAGGGGTGTGGGGAGAAGGCGGAAATGGGTAATTGATTATGGACGATCAACCATGACCACAATGAATGGCGGTGCTGGCTTGAAGGGCCGAATGTCCTCCTATGCATATATTTTCTATGTTTCCAATTTCCAAGACAGCTAATCTATTCATTTGAGAGGAATGTTGAGGGAAAGTTCGGAAGTAACATCCAGATATCGGTGAGGAGTATAGGATGGATATTTTCACCAGGTGGTGTAATGAAGTGTACACATAGTGACACAGACCAGGAGTTGATTAGCAGATACAACAACGGGCCACAGATTATAGCATATAATGCACAAGTAATTGAAGACTTAAACGAAATAAAGAAGCGTTCCCGAGTGGAGGAGAGCAGTGCGAGCAAGTATACAAGGAACTGGGTATGTCGCTGATAGGCAAATTGATTCTGATGTGGAAGGGAAATTAAATGTTAAATTGGAATTTAAATTGGAAAGAAATTGTAAAATTGGAACTTAAATTGGAAAGACATATATAAGCTAAATACTTTGCGAGATTAGATAAGGAGTGTGTCGGAGAGAATGTTGCGGCTTCTCTGAAATTAAGCAATTAAACTTTCTAGTACATTTTGATATGCTCACGGTGCGGAAAAACATGTGTTCTTCCTCTACATGGTGGTTGGCCTCACCCATGCAGTATGGCAGATCGAGAAGGGAGGATTTTGAATGGAGATGGATTGGGGAGTTGATCTGAGTTGCGACTGATGGCTCCTCGTGGCTTTTGCGGAGAGAGCGAATTTGCTCAGCAAGGTGATTGGCTAGACTGTTCTCTGACTTGCTGATATAAAGCAGGGCATATTGAAAGCCCCGAATACAATCGAGAAGTCTCAGGTAAACAACACCTGCTCATTTCCTTACCTTGTATCCCAAATCGCTTACTTTCTTCGTGTTACCGTGCCCTGTAGCTATTCGTTGTATTCATTAACCACAGCCAAGCTTCTGCTGTTTACATCGACCATCCCTCGCCGTTTACCTCCATCTTCCCATGAATTTCTCGTCACTCAAATCGATCCATTGCTTTCTAGTTCCCTCCTTACCCCTTAGCGACATGTATATAAATTTAGACGTTTAGATAACCATATAACAATTAACAATTACAGCACGGAATCAGGCCCTCTCGGCCCTTCCAGTCCGTGCCGACCATTTGCTTTCCCCTAGTCCCATCTACCTGCACTCAGACCATACCCCTCCATTCCCTTCACGTCCATATACCTATCCACTTTACTCTTATATGTTCTAATCGATCCTGCCTCCACCACTTCTGCTGGAAGCTCATTCCACACAGCCACCACCCTCTGAGTAAAGAAGTTCCCCCTCACGTTTCCCCGATACCTCTGTCCCTTAATACTCATGTAATCTATATATATGTCTATAGATTTAGACACTACACGAAACTTCGACAATACCTCACAGATACTGCATGATCGTCGTTTTTCGCCCGACAAGGTTTTTGTTGTGGTATAACATCTTGATGCACGTTACTTCTTTATTATTTTATCCTTTAATATTTATAATAACGAACTATATATATAAGAGCAAATTAAAATGTAATGATTCTGGAGATGGTGCCATTAACCTGTAATGAAATGTCATTCGGGGCCAAGAATGGGAATGCGATGTTTCCACTTCCTAAAACATTATTGTCTTCGAACGGACAATAATCTCATTTAATATTTACAAAACATTGAATACTAAATCTACTCCCGTTTGGATCACAAATGATTCGGGTTCACAAGCATGTTAATTATTTCAAAGCTATAAAACATAAACAGTTGTGAACGCAACCCAGCTGAGTGTTTACCTGTCCATACGCACATTCACTATTTCCGCCTTTAGTTTTTTGTTGCTAATCGGAACCACATGCACTCACTATCTCTAGACCATTCTCAGAGGTATGCGTTTTGATGCATGCATTTGCACTTTTTTTGTTCTCTCTAGTTGTATTCCACATGCACCATATGGTTTCTACCTTTAGTTATATTTTATTAAACTCAGATTTTTCCCAACATTTTCACAACTTTCAGATGTTATGTACATTACTCTGTCTAATATTTTAATCACGTTCCCCTCCACCTTCACCAATTTAAGGCTATGGGCAGCCATATTATAGTCCTTGACTCTTCATCATATTATTGAATCCTGAGCTTATACGGTGTCGATATTGAACATGTTACTGGTCTACATCCATCCCACTCTGGAAAAACAAAAGCAATCTGCACTAAATTGCAACAAGCGGCAGATTGTGTACAATCATACAATGTCATCCTACAAATGATAAGTCGGCCACACATGTCAGTTTATGTAACTAGAGTCTTTAAATAGAACAAGACCAACATAGTGTTAGTTTGTCTTCAAAGTAAGAATCAGCCCATTGCATTTTGGAACAACACGACCCGAAACAAGTGGTGAGTATGTCAGATTGCATCGTGTGATATTTAGGGCTTCGTTATTCATGGTAGTTAAGTAAGGTTTAAGGATAATGAAAGGTACATCGGCTTTGCCTACTATGAATTTCCATGAACGTTCCCAAAGCAATGGAATACTGAGTTTCCGCATAGATATATATGATGCGGATATATAACAGAATGTCTGCCTACATTTACACAAGACTGCATTAGTGATTTATGAGAAACTTAATGTAAAACCGGCAAATATTATTGGAGAGAAAACAAAATTCTCCGGCAAAAAAAAGGATTCTCACAAGTTAGATATGGTAAAAAAATAGTTAATATAAAGCATATCAAATATGATTATTAAAGCCCCGTAATTTATTGTGGCTTCAAAATTATTTTAAAAAAGAACGGACGTTCAATATCGATTGAGTTGGGGGAAATTATAAATATTGATAAAACGAGCTTTGTCAAAGTGTTAGAAGATAAGAGAGATGCAAGAAACTGCACTTGCTGGAACATTGACAACCTCATAAACAGCTATAGCAACTCAACGTCCAGCCGCATCAATGTAAGGCGAGCGGTTAGGGATTGCACACTTACTGGTAGACGTTATGCTGTGATGTAACAAAGGAAACAATTATTACAAGCGCCCTGCCATCGCCAGAAACATCAGACCAGGAATGCCACGATATTTTGGAATTGATTGGAATTTAGTTTGGCTGCATTTGGAGTATTTTACGCGCTTCTGCTCACCCCTTTGCAGGAAGGATGTGAAGATTTTCAAAAGATACAGAACATCTTTACCAGTTTACTGCCTACATTCCAGGGTATATGTTTTAAGCAGATATTGGACACATTTCGATTATTTGTTATGGATGTTTGCAGGCTGAGGGAAGACCTAATAGATCTGTATAAAACCGGGAGAGACCAAGATCATCAGTAAATGCTCGCAGGTTAAAACTGTCAACGCGTGGAAGGGTTAGCTTAAATTGAGAACGGCAACATTTAGATGAAATGTGCGGGACTTGTTTTCCATTGAACGTGGAGGGTGCCTTTACAGCGCTGCCAAGGTGGTGGTGAAGGCAGGTACTGGCATTTGAGATATTTTTAGATAGGCGGAAGGATATCCAGGAGAGGCGGGTATTGGATATCATACATGGAAAGCCAATTAGATTACGCTGGTATCATGTTCAACGGATACTTCGTGGGCTGCAAGACGTGCTCGTGTGCTGTACTGTTTTATGCCTTATAGAAAATAGACAATAGACATTAGGTGCAGGAGTAGGCCATTTGGCTCTTCGAGCCAGCACCGCCATTCAATGTAATCATGGCTGATCATTCCCAAACAGTACCCTGTTCCTGCCTTCTCCCCATATCCCCTGACTCCGCTATTTTTAAAGCATCCAGAGAACTTGCCTCCAATGCCCTCTGAGGCAGAGAATTCCACAGACTCACCAATATCTGTGAGAAAAAGTGTTTCGTCGTCTCCGTTCTAAATCGCTTACTCCTTATTCTTAAACTGTGGCCCCTGGTTCTCGATCCCCCAACATCTGGAACATGTTTCCTGCCTCTAGCGTGTCCAAACCCTTAACAATCATATATGTTTCAATTAGATCCCAACCCATTCTGATAAACTCCAGAGTGTACAAGCCCAGCTGCTCCATTCTCTCAGCATATGAGAGTCGCACCATCCCGGGAATTAACATTTTAAACCACGCTGCACTAAAGCAATAGCAAGAATGTCCATCCTCAAATTAGGGGACCGAAACTGCACACAATACTCCAGGTGTGGTCTCACTTGGGGTCTGTTTATATGCAGAAGGACCTCTTTGCTCCTATGTTCGATTCCCCTTGATATAAAGGCCGACATGCCATTCACTTTCCTCACTGCGTTATGTACCTGCATGCTTACTTTCATAGACTGATGTACGAGGACCCCCAGATCCCTTTACCCAACTTGATGCCATTAGATAGGACCAACTTGTGGTCATTTAGATAGTAATCCATGTTCCATTTTTTGGGGACGCCATTTGAGCCGGGACGGATCATTGGCTACAACAGCATTGACCCAATGATGATATTCAATTACTACTACGTGAACTATAACTTGGATATCAATTTCATTTGCTGTTTAATTTCCACTTTTGATAGTGATTCACGGTAACATTTATTTTATCCTCATTTCTAGGTCTTAAACGAATTCAAATCATTTCACAATCCATCCCTTCTGAATATCGGTAATTGGCTGCAAAACATATATCATCGGAATTATACGTTAACATTTATTTCAAACCTTTAAATATATATTGAATGACGCGCATTACTCAGATATATTACCGGTTGACAATTATATGGCACGTTTAAACGTTTCTTATCGTATGCCATTTCGTAATATTATGATCACCAGGATCAACAGGTTCAAAGTTCAGAATTACATAGAAAAATAGAAAATAGGTGCAGGAGTAGGCCATTCGGCCATTCGAGCCTTCAACGTCATTCAGTATGATCATGGCTGATCATCCAACTTAATATCCCTTACTTGCCTTCTCTCCAGACCCCCTGATCCCTTTAGCCACAAGGACCACATCTAAGTCCATCTTAAATATAGCCAATGGACTGGCCTCAACCACTTGCCGTGGCAGAGAATTCCAGCGATTCACCACTCTCTCTGTGAAAAATGTTGTTCTCATCTCGGTCCTAAAAGATTACCTCCTTATCCTTAAACCGTGACGCCTTTTCCTGGACCTCCCCAACATCTGGAACAATATTCCTGCATCTAGCCTGTCCAACCCCTTAGGAATTTTGTAAGTTTCTATAGGATCACCCCACAATCTTCTAAATTCTAGCGAGTACTAGCCGAGTCTATCCAGTTTTACTTCATATGAAAGTCCTGACTTCCCAGGAATCAGCCTGGTGAACCTTCTCTGTACTCCCTCTATTAGCAGTTTCGCTGTGCATGCAACGACAAGGCAACTGTTATGAAACGCGATGTGTCAATAGGCTTAGCTCCATACAGCATCTGGACTTAGTGAATTTTATTGTAGGCATGTAAAGTCCGTATTTCCATTCACTGCCCTTTTTAAGGAAATGTTGCATGATTGTTATGTAAATCCATGTATTTATATTATATTCAAATTATCACTGAGAATATTACAGAACAGGAGTCTAGAGTCAAGAGTATTTTATTGTCACTTGTCCCAGATAGAACAATTACATTCTAACTTCCAGTAGCACAACATAATATGTATTCATAATAAATTATAACACAAACTCAGTAAAAGAGGAATAAACAATAACAGAGCAATAATAATATTAACAAAGGTCTATTTTAGTTCGTAGCTTATGATGTGGTAGTGTTTAAAAGACTGATGGCTGTGGGGGAAGAAGTTCCTTCTGAACCTGGACTTTACAGTTCTCAGTTTCCTGTATATTCTTCCTGGTGGCAGTGGTGAAATGAGTGTGTGGCCAGGATGATGTGGGTCCTTGGTGATGTTGGCTACCTTTTTAAGACAGCGACTACGACGGACCCCTTCGGTGGTGGGGTGGTCATAGCCGTTGATGGCCTAGGCAGTATATACAATATTTTGCAGTCTTTTCAGCTCATGGACGTTCAACATGCCGAACCAGGCCACGATGCAACTCGTCAGTTGGCTCTCTGCTGTTCACCTGTAGAAGTTAAAGGGAATCCTCTTTGACATACCCAATCTTCGTAATCATCTTAGGAAGTAGAGGCGCTGATTTGGTTTGTTTATGATTGCATCGTGTGCTGGGTACAGGAAAGATGGTCGGAAATATGCTCGCCCAGGAATTTGAAGTATTTTACTCTCTCCACCAACGTTGCATTATTGTGAGCAGGATTGTGGGTCCTCAACAATCACTTACGGATATGGGTAGAAAACGCAATCAATGCATATGGAAAGCAAGCAGGAACGGGGTACTGATATTGGATGATCAGCTGTGATCATATTGAAAGACGGTGCTGACTCGAAGGGCGAATAATCTACTCCTGCGCGTATTTTCTATGTTGCTATGTTTCTAAACATTTAGAGAATCTCATCCCACGAATATCCAGATTAATACAACTATCTGTTAGTTGCCTATTTGTTTACATACTGGTTTCCCCTAATGAATCTGCAGGATCAAACGGATCATCTTTACAAATGTTACATGGAAAACTTCACAGTCCTTGGAAAACATATCTTAGCTTAATGATAGGGCTGATGGTTTACTTTGTTCTTCGCCTTCAAAATGTCCATGGCTTTTTTTGGAGGTTAGGACGTGATCAACGTATATAGATAAATACGTGACGCGGGATCATGCTCGTGTAACGAAAGTATTGGAAGAAAAGAGGGCATTGTGTGCAAAGCGTGCAAGGCAATTTGATGGACTGAGATAATAATATAAAGTCACATAAAGTAGCTGTGAATCACCACTGCATTCGATACAATTTAGTCCATGCATTTAGAAACGTCATTCAACATTTTTTCACACAGAGAGTGGCGAATCTGTGGAATTCTCTGCCACAGAACGTATTTGAGGCCAGTTCGTTGGCCATATTTAAGAGGGAGTTGGATGTGGCCCTTGTGGCTGAAGGGATCAGGGGGTATGGAGAGAAGGCAGGTACAGGATACTGAGTTGGATGATCAGCCATGATCATATTGAATGGCGGTGCAGGCTCGAAGGGCCGAATGGCCTGCTCCTTCACCTAATGTCTATGTTTCTCTGTTTCTATGTGTCAAACTATTAACAACTTTCAAAATGTTATCGCCTCAGTAAAGAGGTCTGGTGGATAGTGCCGTAAAACTTCCGATTTGCATATAAAATCAGAATGTCAATATAGACCTGAACAGCGAATGCTATTTTATTGTTACATGTTTCGAGGTGCAGGTAAAAGCTTTTATTGCTTGATACACAGTCAATGACAATTCAGTACACTATTACAATTGAGGCATCCAAAGTGTACAGGTAAAAGATGAATTGGAATAATTTTTAACAAGTGTGCAACACCACAAGACATGAACTTCCAATCCGATGTTGAATTTACTTTCGTTTTCTGCATTATTTTAAAGCCGCAACATATGAAGGGCCTGTTATAATTATATTTGTCATGTTTTATATCTAAATGTTTTACCATATCTAAATTGTGATTAAATGTTCGTTTACCGGATAAATGTGTTGAAGATGAAGTATTGAACAATTTATTTTCTTCGGTATTCACCAAAGAGTAGGATATTGAACTCGGTGAGGTAAGGGAAAAAAGTAGAGTAGCTATGGAAATATGAGATTCAAAGAGGAGGAAGTACTGACACTTTTGAAAAATATAAAGGTGGATAAGTCTCCAGGTCCTGACAGGATATTCCCTAGGACATTGAGGGAAGTTAGTGTAGAAATAGCAGGAGCTATGACAGAAATATTTCAAATGTCATCAGAAACGGGAATAGTGCCGGAGGATTGGCGTACTGCGCATGTTGTTCCATTGTTTAAAAAGGGTTCAAAGAATAAACCTAGCAATTATAGACCTATTAGTTTGACGTCAGTGGTGGGCAAATTAATGGAAAGGATACTTAGAGATAATATATATAAGCATCTGGATAAACAGGGTCTGATCAGGAACAGTCAACATGGATTTGTGCCTGGAAGGTCATGTTTGGCAAACCTTCTTGAATTTTTTGAAGGAGTAACTAGGGAAATTGATGAGGGTAAAGCAGTGGATGTTGTCTATATGGATTTCAGTAAGGCCTTTGACAAGGTTCCCCATGGAAGGTTGGTTCAGAAGGTTCAATCTTTGGGTGTTAATGGCGGAGTAGCAAGATGGCTTCAACAGTGGCTGAATGGGAGATGTCAGAGAGTAATGGTGGATGGCTGTTTGTCAGGTTGGAAGCCGGTGACCAGTGGGGTGCCTCAGGGATATGTGTTGGGTCCACTGTTGTTTGTCATGTACATCAATGATCTGGATGATGGGGTGGAAAATTGGATAAGTAAGTATGCAGATGATACTAAGATAGGTGGTATTGTGGATAATGAAGTAGATTCTCAAAGTCTACAGAGAGATTTGGGCCATTTGGAAAAGTGGGCTGAAAGATGGCAGATGGAGTTTAATGCTGATAAGTGTGAAGTGCTACATCTTGGCAGGACAAATCAAAATAGGACGTACATGGTAAATGGTAGGGAATTGAGGAATGCTGTGGAACAGAGGGATCTAGGAATAACTGTGCATAGTTCCCTGAAGGTGGAATCGCATGTAGATAGGGTGGTAAAGAAAGCCTTTGGTGTGCTGGCTTTTATACATCAGAGCATTGAATATAGGAGTAGGGAAGTAATGTTAAAATTGTACAAGGCATTGGTAAGACCAATTCTGGAGTATGGGGTACAATTTTGGTCGCCTAGTTATAGGAAGGATGTCAACAAAATAGAGAGAGTACAGAGGAGATTTAGTAGAATGTTGCTAGGTTTCCAGCAACAATGTTACAGAGAAAGGTTGAACAAGTTAGGTCTTTATTCTTTGGAGCGCAGAAGGTTAAGGGGTGACTTGATTGAGGTCTTTAAAATGATGTAAGGGATAGAGAGAGTTGACGTGGATAAGCTTTTCCCATTGAGGGTAGGGAAGATGCAAACAAGAGGGCATGACATGAGAATTAAGGGACAGAAGTTTAGGGGTAACGTGAGGGGGAACTTCTTTACTCAGAGCGTGGTGGCTGTGTGGAATGAGCTTCCAGCAGAGGTGGTGGAGGCAGGATCGATTTTAACATTTAAAAGTAAAGTGGATAGGTATATGGACGTGAAGGGAATGGAGGGGTATGGTCTGAGTACAGGTAGATGGGACTAGGGGAAAACAAATGGTCGGCACGGACTGGAAGGGCCGAGAGGGCCTGTCTCCGTGCTGTAATTGTTATATGGTTATATGGTTATATGGTCACAGCAAAGTCCGGTAAAATAATTAGCTCAGCTGATCTGGCAGCATATCTGGAGAAAAAGAATGGGTGAAATTTCGTGTCGGAATGTTTCTACGTTCACATATTCCCGCTCCACTGTGAAAGCTCCTCAGGGTACGCCTAATCGAAAGAAGTTCTCTGCTCTCCGACGGGTGTTCTGAAACACCTTAGGCATACGTTGTCCGAAACGAATAGTCAGCTATTGCATTTCTCCAGAGATGCTGCTTGCCCCACGGAGTCTATCTTATAGTCACATAGTCATAGAGTGATGCAGTGTGGAAACAGGCCCTTCGACCCATCTCGCCCACACCGGCCAACAATGTCGCAGCTACACCAGCCCCACTTGCCTGTCCTTGGTCCACGTCCCTCCAAGACTGTCCTATCCATGTAGTGTACCTCTCTAAACTGTTTCTTAAACGATGTGACAGTGCCAGCCTCAACTACCTCCTCTGGTAGCTTGTTCCATATACCTATATTGTGTGAAAAGGTTACCCCTCGGATTCCTATTAAATCTATTTCCATTCACCTTGAAGCTATGTCATCTGTTCCTACATTACCCTAATCTAGGCAAAATAATCTGTGCATCTATCCGATCTCTTCCTCTTTTGATTTAGCATAGCTGTATAAGATCTTCCCTCATACTCCTGCGTTCCATGGAATAGAGACCCAACCTACTCAACCTCTCCCAATAGCTCACACCCGCTAGTTCCGGCAACATCCTCATAAATTTTCCCTGAATCCTTTCAACCTTCACAATATTTTTCCTATATCACTGTGCCCAGTATTGATCATAATATTCTAAATGCAGTCTCACCAACGTCTTGTACATCTGCAACATGACCTCCTAACTTCCACACTCAATACTCTGATTGATGAAGGCCAATGGGCCAAAAGCCTTTTTGATCACCTTATCAATCTGTGAGTCGTCCTTCAACGAACCATGCACATGTACCCCTAGATCCGTCTGCTCTACATCACTACCCAGAAGCCTAACATGTAGTCTAGGTCATGTCTTTGTTAGACTCCCAAAATGCAACACTTCACACCTGTCTGTAATAAATTCCATCAACCATTCCTCCGCTCAACTGGCCAATCGATCCATATCCCGCTGTAGTCGTTCACGACCATCTTCGTTAACTGCAAAGCTACGAGATTTGTATCACCAGCACACTTGCTAATCTTGCCCTGGATGTTCTCACCCAGATCAGTGATGTAAATGACAAATGGGAACGGGCCCAGCACCCAACCCAGAGGCACATCACTAGTCACAGGCATCCAGTCTGAGAAGCAACCTTCCACGAGTACCCTCTGCTTCCTTCCACAAAGTCAATTTGTTAATCATTCAGCTATCACTCCTTAGATCCCATGCGATTTAACCTTCCAGAGCAGCCTACCGCGTGGAACCTTGTCGGACACCTTACTGAAGTCCATGTACACAACATCTACAGCTCTGCCCTCATCAGCTTTCTTGGTCACGTCGTCGAAAAAATCGATCATGTTTGGGACACACGACCTCCCATGTACCAAACCATGCTGACTATCCCTAATCAGCCCTTGCCCATCCAAATGCCTGTATATCATGTCCATCAGTATACTCGCAAGAAACTTACCAATTACAGAGGTTCAGCTCACCGGTCTATAGTTCCCAGCATTTTACCTGCAGCCCCAAAAGGGTACAATATTTGCCACCCTCCTGTCTTACCCTCTCTTGTATGTAAATTTCAACCAGGGCTCCCGTAATTTCCTCTCTAGTTTCCCACAATCGCATTGGATGTATCAGATCAGGCCCTGGAGATGTGTCTACCTTCAAACACGACAGTATCTTCAGTACTTCTTGAACAGTAGGCCTGAGTGCTCTCAGGACACATCCAGTGACTGCTCCAATTGTATTCGTCCTACTGACTTTTTCCTCGGTAAATTCAGAGGATAAATATTCATTTAGGACCTTAACCATCTCCTGTGGCAATAGATAGAAGTAACCGCTTTGCTTCCTGAGAGGTCCCGCTCTCTCTCTCGAGTTACCCTTTACACCCTTATGTATTTATAAAACATTTTGGGATTGCCCTTGATGCCACCCACTAGAGCTATCTCCTGGCCCCATCTTGCCCTTCTGATTTCCTTTTTTAGTTAACTACTTAGTTCCCGAATATCCTCCAGGGTTGCACTTGATCCCAGCTGCCTCCATCTGTCCCAAATATCCTTCTTGTTTTCGACTAACGTCTCAATTTCCCCTCGTCAGCCAAGCTTCCTTGCGTTGGCCTGCTTTTCCATTCACTCCAACGGGGAGGTGCACATCCTGTGCTTTCTTCAGTACACTTCTTAATTCATCCCACTTGTCCATTGTTCCTTTCCCCTTAAATGATCTGCTCCAGTAAACTTGAGCGAGATCTTCTCTCAGTCCCTCAAAGTTGGCCTTACCCCAATTGAGCATACTAATACATCGACTCTCTCCGTCCCTATCCATAACTATCTTAAACCAAATCGTACTGTGGTCACTGGTCCCAAAACGCCTCATTAATTCACATACGCCTCATTAATTTGTCCTTCCCAACTTCCCAATACTAAATTCAGCGTTGCCCTCTCACGTGTGGGAGCCTCCACGTACTGTTTAAGACAACTCTCCGTAACACTTTTGAGGAATAACACCCTATGTGAACACTTCACGCTATGAGTTTAGCAGTCTGTATTGAGAAAGTTACAACACCTACTACGTCAAAATTATTTGACCTGCAACAGTCTGCAATCTCCAGGCACATTTGTTCTTCTAATCCCGTTGACTTTTCGGGGGGTCTGTTGTACACCCCCAACAAGGTGATCATCCCTTTCTTATTCCTCATCTCCACTCATATTACGAACCATCCTTAATGTCAACTGTGAACAGCCGTCACTTCCTCCTTAATTACAACAATGCAAGCCCCCCTCCTCTGATGTAGATAGTAGCTTTGAACCGCTCTCTGAATTGTCCGTAGAGTCAAGTCAAGTCAATTATATTTCTATAGCACATTTATAAACAACTCTCGTTGACCAAAGTACTTTACACCAGTGCAGGTACTGACGTTCAACAAATAGTTGTACATAGATATAACAATACATTCATAAATACATACATACAGCGCTCCCTCAAAGGACTTAAATAATCGCTTGTGAGTAAAAATACGTTTTAAGTCTAGAACTAAAAGAGTTGACGGAGGGGCAGTTCTGATGGGAAGAGGGATACTGCTGCATAGTCGAGGTGCTGCAACCACAAAAGCGCGGTCGCCCCTGTGCTTATGCCTGGACCGCGGGATGGTCAGTAATCCCAAGTCGGCCGACTTGAGGGACCGGGAGGTAGTATGGTTGGTGAACAGATTTCTGATGTAGGTGGGGGCAAGGCGGTTAAAGGCTTCGTATACATAAAGGAGGAGCTTGAAATTGCTTCTGACCCGCACGGGGAGCCAGTGGAGAGAGGCCAGAATCGGCGTGATGTGGTCCATTTTTCGAGTTTCCTTCATAAATCTCGCTGCGGCGTTTTGGACAAATTGCAAGCGGGCAAGGATGATTGGCTGATACCAGTGTAAAGGGGGTTGCAGTGGTCAAGGCGGGATGAGATAAATGAGTGGATGATCTTTTCCAAGTCGTCACATCGGAGGAATGGTTTTATTTTAGCTATCGTGCGAGCTGGAAGAAGCGAGCTTTTACCAGAGCATTGAATTGTTTGTCAAGCATCACCGCGGAGTCAAATACCACGCCATGGTTTTTGACGTGAGGTTTGAGTAAGGGGCTAATCTTCCATGGCTGCCTGCTATCATTTTGACGGAGTCCGAGGGGCCGAGTAGGATGACCCAGACTTGCTTTCGTTTAGTTGCAGGACAGTTCTGGGTCAGCAAACACTTTGTATCCTCGAGGCAGTGCATAAGGCTGAGTAGATTTGATCGGTTGTTGGGTTTCAGGGGGAGATGGCGTTGTGTATCGCCTGCATATCAGTGGAAGGAAATGCCATGCCGTTGAATGACTTGGCCTAAGGTAAGCTAATGGAGAAGACAATGGGGCCTAGGATGGAGCCTTGTGGAATCCCGCAGCAACGGCTAGCTGGGGAGGAGAAAGAGTTACCTATGTTTGTGGAGCAACTCGCATCTTTGAGGTAGGAGACAATCCAGCTCAGGGCATTGCCAACAATACCAACCACGTACCGGAGACGGTCAATAAGGATGGTGACGTCCACTGTATCAAATGCTGCGCTGAGGCCGAGAAGGAGCAGGATTGCACAGTCACCCGAGACAATGGTGAGAAGCATGTCGTTATGTACCTTCAACAAGGCAGACTTTGTGCTGTGGTGGGCTCTGAAACCTGATTGGATAATTTCCAGGATGGTATTTTGTTGTTGATTAACACCATTCGTTGATTAAAATTAGTTGCATTAGTTGATAAAAATTACATTTTGTCAGGACTTTTGAAAGGAAAGGCAGTTTGGAAATAGGTCTGTAGTTAGAAACATAGAAGCATAGAAATTAGGTGCAGGAGCAGGCCATTCGCCCTTCGAGCCTGCACCGCCATTCAATATGATCATGGCTGATCATCCAACTCAGTATCCTGTACCTGCCTTCTCTCCATACCCCCTGATCCCTTCAGCCACAAGGGCCACATCCAACTTTAATATGGCCAACTAACTGGCCTCAACTACCTTCTGTGGCAGAGAATTCCACAGATTCACCACTCTCTGTGTGAACAACGATTTTCTCATCTCGGTCCTAAAATACTTCTCCCTTATCCTTAAACTGTGACCCCTTGTCCTGGACTTCCCCAACATCGGGAACAATCTTCCTGCATCTAGCCTGTCCAACCCCTTAAGAATTCTGTATGTCTCTATGAGATCACCCCTCAATCTTCTAAATTCCAGCGAGTACAAGCCAAGTCTATCCAGTCTTTCATCATATGGAAGTCGTGCCATCCCAGGAATCAGTCTGGTGAATCTTCTCTGTACTCCCTCTATGGCAAGAATGTCTTTCCTCAGATTAGGAGACCGAAACTGTACGGCTTCCTGGCATTTGAGTTGCTCGGCAAGGTGGGGTCTAGGTTAGGTTTTTGCAGGACGGGCTGAACCACCGTGAGCTTGAAGCAGATTGGAACAGTGCCAGTTGCCAGAGAACTGTTGATGATAGCGAGGATGCTGGGATCGGCTATTGCAATTACATCTTTCAGAAGGGCAGTAGCGACAACGTCGAGGGGGCAGGTAGCAGGTTTCATAGTGGTGACCAGCTTTACAATGGAGTGTAGAGTAATGGGTTGGAAACAGTCTAATTTAGAAACACAGACCAATGAGACAGCTAGGTCACGGATGGGAGGGGCAATATTTGTTCTGATTTTCCTAACTTTACTGGTGAAACATTTTGTTAATTCTTCTCACTTCGCAGGTGTACCAGCTAAGCTTATACCGGGGTCATGTCTTATGGCAGAGGTAATGGTACTAAAAATGAGTTACGGACGTTTTTGGAAATAAGGTCGGAAATGTATTGTGTTCTCGCAGGCTTTGCTGCTTCCTGGTATTTGAGAAGATTGTTTCTCAGAGGTTCAAAGGAAATTGGAAGCTTATCAGATTTATACTTCTTTTCTGATTTGTTGCACTCTCTTCTTGGGGCTCTGGTGGTGTAATTGAGCCAGCGGCAGCCTTTAGGCGTTGGCTTTTTTTCATTTTAAGAGGAACAACAGAATCCAGGGTGGCGGAGCAAGTGGCATTGAATAAATACATTAGGTCGTCAGTGCAGAAATGGACGGGAGACGACTCGATGGTGCAGATGTCGGGGGGCGGCTATGAGGGCCTCAGAGAACTTAATGGCTGTCGAAGAGTTTACGTAGCGGAAGTAACGATCAGGGAGATGGGATTTTGAGGGAACGAAAGGCAGAGATGTACCGAATATAATTGCACTATGATCTGACAGATAGGCATCAATAATTTCTGTATTTTAAATTGGGAGAACAGAAGATAGCACCAGGTCGTGTGTATCACCAAGCTTGTGCGTGGGTCCACTGGTAAGTAGTCAGATTGAAGGACTAAAACAGGTTCATAAATTCAAAAGAGGCTTGCTGGGACAGCAGACCTCAATGTTAAAATCACCAAGAAACAGTACCCGGTCAAATTTGGGCAACAAGCTAGCGATATGGTCCGAAAATGGTGTGATAAAGTCCTCATGCATTTTTGGTGGGCGATACACAAGAAACATTAAAAGTGGATAGATTAAACCAACTATAATTGGTTGATTTTCGAAACTGGAGAAATGATCAGCGTTCAGGAATGGCAGTTGAAATGTTTCTTAAACACAGTGGCTAGGGCCCCACTGCGACCGGAGAGTCTGGGTGTGCTGAAAAATTAACAGTTTTCATGACAGAGTTCCACGAGTGGAGCAAGCTTACCAGGATTAAGCCAGGTTTCTGTAACCAGTAAGAAGTCCAATCCACTTGCAGTGAAGAAGTCGTTGAGGTGAAGATTTTGTTCAGCAAGGATCTCGCGTTGATCAGGGCCACTTTAGCAGGGACTGTAGGTAAGTTGTGGACCGGGAGCGGCTCCCACGCCAGCGGGCAAAGGTTCAGGGAAACCACGCCGCTGCATTTCACACATGGTCTGGCCGGGAGCACGCGAACCGATAGACCGGGGACCGGAAATATCGAACGGAGTGAGCCATAACTGGCTTTGAGGGCCCGCCGATGGATGGAGCGTTTGGGCCGACCAGATCCGTCTTCAAAGCGCTGGGCGAGGTAACATGATGTTGAACGGGCGTGGGCGAAAATCTTTAACTATCCAGGGCGCCCGGGCATTTACTGCACCACCTGGATTGGCGCGTGCGGAGGCGTCCGCAATGCCGAACCCGTACAAGCACCGGGAGCCGAGCGAGGAGGGAACGGTAGGGGAAGCCATTGGCTGGGGCTTTGTCTGGGGGTTTGTCCGAGGCCTTGTCCGGGGCCTGGGATGAAGACCACAACGACAGAGGCTCGGATGTCTGAGGGTGTTTGGCGTTCGTAGGCCACGATTGACTGCAGGCTATGTGGACGGTTGAGGTTGCTTTGTCCGGGGCTTTTTCCAGACGGATGAGGAGGGGCAGCCAAACACAGCGTCCATCTTGAATCTGTACCTAATTATTCAGTTACATCATATATTTGCTTAATTATAGCTGGTAACCTGGAGGTGCGCGTTTTCACACTACGTACCTGTTGTCTGATCGGAGTGGGGAGATGAGGGAGTGACCCGGGTGAGGCTTGTGTTCTCGTTGAGGTAGCATGAAGTGTCAATGGAGTCAATAGAAGGGAGGTGTGTTTGTGTGATGGGCTGGGCTGCGTTCATAATCCTCCGCATTTTCTTATGCTCTTTGATGAAGGTGTTCCAAAACTGGGTTGTGATATGTCACAATTAAATGCTTTATCGGCACATTTGCATAATTTGGTGAGAATTGTTGCCAAGCATGCTAAGCCGTCCAAGGAGGTAGATGCGTCAGTGTGCTTCCTTGCTCATGCTTCGAAATGGGTGGCCCAGCACATTCTGCTGGTAATATTTACTATTGGAAATATGAAACTTTCAAACTATCCTTTAGTCGATGCCGTCAATCCTTACCTTCGTCTGTATAGTGCTTCGCTAACCGAAGTCTATCGCTACCTCCTTTGGCTTGTTGACATTAAGAAAATGGTTCAAATATCAATAATTAGTTAATATGATCTGGCATTCAGATATAATTCACTTTCAGTTTCATCGTAATATCTCAGTGCAGAAATTCACTTCGTGGACAAAATCCATCCAAGATAACCGTCTTTCACTGCATATCCGTGTCTTTGTGAGTGGCCGTTTCTGTTTGGTATTCATATTCCGCCCGAGGGTAACTGTAACATTATTCTGAATCATTGGTTCAGCCAGTCAATACAAAATAAAACAACAGTCACGCTATTATTTAGAAGCAGGAAATGTGATACTCGTCTCTTTTTTTTCAGAAATGGACGCATTGGAAAACAAACTAAGATATACAGGTAAGAATGTCAATTAAGTACTTGAAATAATATAATTAGCAATGTTACATTTGTTGAGATGTAAATGAAAACTTTACAAGCTCTTAAGTGTACAACATCTTTTAATGATAGCACTGGGTATTACATACACCTTCAAGCACCGGCTACATTTTTCTACTGAGGGGAAGGCGTTATGATTGATGTTAACTGGGCGGGGTTAATGGGAGTGAGGTAACTATATTATTGGTTGCATATAAACCATCTACATCCTTCCCCTTAGAAATCAAAAAAACAGATTGTTGTCACGACAACCGAATTAAACAGCAGAATTAAACGAAATCGCCGTAGCGAACAGGCGGCTTACTGATCCTGCCCGAGCGCGTACGGATGTCTCCCCCTCCCCCCGAAAGAGCAGAAGAAGCAGGAGGACGCAAGGCAGCCGGGGAACCAGGGAAGGGCATTGGGTGGGAGAAACAGGAGAGGGAGAACCGCGATCGGCAACAGGGGACCCGCGCAGAGGGGAACCAGGCGCCCGCGACGGGGACCGAGGCATGCAGGGAACACCAGCCGGGGCGGCAGCCGGCTGCTGATAGGAGAGTGGAGGGGCATAGGGCCCAGGGGGCTGCGGCTGTGGCTCATTAACCGCAAGCAGGTGTTGTCGGCTTCTTCGGTAGATGGAACCCTCACAGTCGACCAGATACGAACGAGGTGAGTCGGCCACCCCAACCACGGTGGCCAGACGGTAGTGCCCACTGGCGGTCTGCAAACGAACAACCTGTCCGGGCAACAGAGGATCGAGTGGTCTGCACGACCGATCGTGGGAACGCCGCTGGCTGTCATGTTTCTCTTGAATTCGCCTCTGCACGGAGGCGGGCTCCAGCACCCGAGGTTTCAGCTGGCGCTGGGCAATCGGGACGGTGGATCTGGTAGTTCTGGACATCAGACGCTGAGCAGGGGACCCCATGGCCGGATCCCTGGAAACATTCCTGAGGTTCAGGAGATCCAAATACAAATCAGAATTGGATAGTCGCGCCTGTTCCATCAGAAGCTTGGCGCTGCGGACGGCCCGTTCTGCTAGGCCGTTGCTCTGTGGGTACTCTGGGCTGCTGGTGAAATGCACGAAGTTCCACCTGTCGGCAAAGCTTTTGAATTCTCGGCTTGTAAACTGCCTGCCGTTGTCAGTCTGCAGCCTGACCGGGGTCCCAAAAGTGGAGAAGTGTTTCCGCAGCTTGCGGATCACCATCTCCGACGTGAGGGATGTCAGCAAATCCACTTCGAACCAGTTGGAGTACGAGTCGACCAGGACAAGGTAGTGGTTACCACGCCACTCGAATATGTCGGCAGCCAGCGAGGACCAGGCCAAAGCAGGGGCGGGCTGTTGCAGCAGGGGCTGTCGCTGCTGGTGCGGCGCAAGACTGTTGCACGTGGAGCAGGCAGAAACTCTGTCTCGGATATATTTGGCCATTCCAGGCCAATAGAATTGGCACTGAGCGTGGGCAAGCGTTGCATCGACCCCAGGGTGTCCGCTGTGGGCTGCACAAAAGTAAAAGTCAAACAGGGACGACGGGACCACCCTTCTGGTCTCCAATTGGAGGCGTGGGTTCGAATCCCACTTCTGACACCATGTAAATGAAAACTTTACAAGCTCTTAAGTGTACAACATCTTTTAATGATAGCACTGGGTATTACATACACCTTCAAGCACCGGCTACATTTTTCTACTGAGGGGAAGGCGTTATGATTGATGTTAACTGGGCGGGGTTAATGGGAGTGAGGTAACTATATTATTGGTTGCATATAAACAGTTGAGATTTAAAAAATCAAGTCTGCAATTTATCCCATCAAAGCATAACAGGAATTTTAATTTGACACCTAATTCACTTTCATATCTTCAGTATTAAAAATGCTATGGTCATTCGGAAATGAGCATCTTGTTCCCTATTGTTTTCCATTGACTTAACACAAAGGCTGCGATCAAGGACATGGATCAAGGAGCAAAGCTCATAAATTTCTTAGAAATTAAGAGAACTGAATGAAATGTTCAGTTATTATAGATAGAAGCATTCTGAAACAAATATGAAACAATCTTACTTGGATGACCAGGAGTGGTTGCAGTGGGAGGAGCGACGTCCGAACTGTAAGTTTATAAACTCGATCGCGGGACCTGTTTTCACAGAGGCCGAGGAGCGGTTGTAGTGGGAGGAGCGACGTCCGACCTGTAAGTTTAAAAACTCGATCGCGGGGCTTGTTTTCACAGATCCCAGGAGCGGTTGCAATAAGAGGAGCGACGTCAGACCTGTAAGTTTAAAAACTCGTTCGCGGGGCTTGTTTTCACAGAGGCCCAGGAGCGGTTGCAGTGGGAGGAGCGACGTCCGACGTATAAGTTTAAAAACTCGTTTGCGGGGCTTGTTTTCACAGAGGTCCAGGAGCGGTTGCACTGGGAGGAGTGACGTCCGACCTGTAAGTTTAAAAACTCGTTTGCGGGGCTTGTTTTCACAGCAGCCCAGGAGCGGTTGCAGTGGGAGGAGTACCTAAATCTGTAACGTTCCATTCGCAGCTCGCAGTTCAAAACAAGTGGGCTTGAGGAAGCCGCTGATTGGTGGAAGAGGACTCTAGGGGACAGCTGATTGGCAGTCAAAACCCTGCTGATTTCTTTCAGCTAAAATCCTTGCATTGTATTGTATTGTATCCAGGGTAAGGGGGAGGATGAGTGCCAGGTTAGTTTACTGTTCTGGATGTCTGATGTGGGAGGTCATGCTGTCAGATAGCTCTCCAGACGTTCACATCTAAGCCAAGTGAGTCAAGATGGTGCTCCAAATGGACCGTATTCGGTATCTGCAGCAGCAGCTCGATGACCTCCGCCTGGTCACGGAGAGTGAGGAAGCCATAGAGAGGAGTTACAGACAGGTGGTCACTCCAAAACCACAGGAGTCAGAAAAGTGGGTCGCGGTTAGGAGAGGCAAGGGGCAGAGGCAGGGATTAGAGAGTACCCCGGTGGCTGTACACCGTGGCAATAAGAAATCCTGTTTGAGTACTGTTGGGGGACACAGCCTAACTAGGGGGTAGCCCTGTTGCTCAGAAGGGTAAGGGAAATAAGAGGAGGGCAGCAGTAATAGGGGACTCTATAGTTAGGGGGTCAGATAGGCGATTCTGTGGACGCAGTCAGGAAACCCAGATGGTAGTTTGCCTCCTTGGTGCCAGGGTCCGGGATGTGACTGAACGTGTCCAAGATATCCTGAAATGGGAGGAAGAGGAGCCAGAGTTCGTGGTACATATAGGTACCAATGACATAGGTAGAAAAAGAGAGGAGTTTCTGAAAGGAGAATTTGTGGAGTTAGGAAGAGTGTTAAGGAGAAGGACCGCAAAGGTAACAATCTCAGGATTACTGTCTGTGCCACGCGGCAGTGAGAGTAGGAATGGAGAGAGGTGGAGGATAAATGCGTGGCTAAAGGACTGGTGGAGAGCGCAGAGAATCAAGTTTCTGGATCATTGGGACCTCTTTTGGGGAAGGTGTGACATGTACAAAAAGGACGGGTTGCACTTGAACCCGAGGGGAACCAATATCCTGGCGGGGAGATTTCCAAAGGCTACTGGGGAGACTTTAAACTAGATCGGTTTGGGAGAGGGACTCAAATAGAGAAAGCAATTAGTCGGTTTGTGAGGCAGGAGGCAGAGAAGAGAAGCAGACATACGCAACACGTGGGGGCGGGGGGAGAAGAAACAAATAATAAACAGAGAATAAGAAGTGGAGGGTTTCTTAAATGTATGAGCAGCGAGACAGAGTGGTGTAAAATGAGGATAGGAGCAATAGGTAGCAAGGTGAAAAGTAGCAGGCAGACAAATCCAGGGCAAAAATCTAAAAGGGCCACCTTTCAACATAATTGTAAAAGGGGCAAGAGCGTTGTAAAAACAAGCCCGAAGGATTTGTATCTCAATGCGAGGAGCATTCGTTATGCGATGGATGAGTTGAATGTGCAGATAGCTATTAATAATTATAATATAGTTGGGATCACGGGGACATGGCTCCAGGGTGACCAAGGCTGGGAGCTGAACATCCAGTGAAATTCAATATTCAGGAGAGATATACAGAGAGGAAAAGGAGGTGGGGTAGCGTTGCTGGTTAGAGAGGAGATTAACGCAATAGAAAGGAAGGACATTAGCTTGGTAGATGTGGATTCGTTATGGGTGGAGCTGCGGAACACTAAGGGTCAGAAAACGCTAGTGGGTGTTGTGTATAGGCCACCTAACTGTAGTAGTGGAGTTGGGGATGGCATCAAACCGGAAATTAGAACCATATAACCATATAACCATATAACAATTACAGCACGGAAGCAGGCTCTCTCGGCCCTTCCAGTCCGTGACGACCATTTGTTTTCCACTAGTCCCATCTACCTGTACTCAGACCATACCCCTCCATTCCCTTCACGTCCATATACCTATCCACTTTACTTTTAAATGTTAGAATCGATCCTGCCTCCACCACTTCTGCTGGAAGCTCATTCCACACAGCCACCACCCTCTGAGTAAAGAAGTTCCCCCTCACGTTACCGCTAAACTTCTGTCCCTTAATTCTCATGTCATGCCCTCTTGTTTGAATGTTCCCTACCCTCAATGGAAAAAGGGTTATCCACGTCAACTGTGTCTATCCCTTTCATCATTTTAAAGACCTCAATCAAGTCCCCCCTTAACCTTCTGCGCTACAAAGAATAAAGACCTAACTTGTTCAACCTTTCTCTGTAACATAGTTGCTGGAACCCTGGCGACATCCTAGTAGAATTGCGTGCAAAGAAGGTAAAACCGTTATAATGGGTGACTTCAATCTACATTTAGGTTGCGTGAATCAAATTGGCAGGGGTGCTGAGGAAGATGATTTCATGGAATGTACGCGGGATCGTTTTCTAAACCAACATGTGGAGGAACCAACGAAAGAGCAGGCTATTCTAGACTGGGTATTGAGTAATGAGGAAGGGTTAGTTAGCAGCGTTGTTATACGTGGCCCATTGGGCAAGAGTGACCATAATATGGTTGAGTTCTTCATTAGGATGGAGAGTGACATTGTTAATTCAGAAACACGGGTCCTGAACTTGAAGAAAGGTAACTTTGAGGGTATGAGACGTGAATTGGCCCAGATGGACTGGCAATTGATTATTGAAGGGTTGACGGTGGATATGCAATGGAAGGCCTTTAAAGACTGCATGGGTGAACTACAACAATTGTTCATCCCAGTATGGCAAAATAATAAATCAGGGAAGGTAGCGCATCCGTGGATAACAAGGGAAATCAGGGATAGTATCAAAGCAAAAGATAAATCGTACAAATTAGCCAGAACAAGAAGCCTACCAGGGGACTGGGTTATATTCAGAGACCAACAGAGGAGGACAAAGGACTTAATTAAGAAAGGGAAATGGATTAAGAACGAAAACTGGCAGGAAACATAAAAACTGACTGCAAAAGGTTTTAGCGATATGTGAAGCGAAAAAGATTAGTTAAAACAAATGTAGGTCCCTTGCAGTCAGAAACGGGTGAATTGATCATGGGGAACAAGGACATGGCAGACCAATCGAATAACTACTTTGCTTCTGTCTTCACTAAGGAAGACATAAATAATTTGCCGGAAATAGCAGTGGATCGTGGGTCAAATGAGATGGAGGAACTGAGTTTTAAAGAAGGAACTGCAGATGCTGGAGAATCGAGAGTACACAAAAAGCTGGAGAAACTCAGCGGGTGCAGCAGCATCTAAGGAGCGAAGGAGATAGGCGACGTTTCGGGTCGAGACCCTTCTTCAGCAGTCTGAAGAAGGGTCTTTTAGGACCGAGATGAGAAAATCGTTTTTCACACAGAGAGTGGTAAATCTGTGGAATTCTCTGCCACAGAAGGTAGTTGAGGCCAGTTCATTTGCCATATTTAAGAGGGAGTTGGATGTCGCCCTTGTGGCTGAAGGGATCAGGGGGTATGGAGAGAAGGCAGGTACAGGACACTGAGTTGGATGATCAGCCATGATCATTTTGAATGGCTGTGAAGGGCCGAATGGCCTGCTCCTGCACCTAATTTCTATGTTTCTATGTTTCTATGACCTGAAATTAAAGCATATAATTAGTTAGTAACCCAATTGTAGCTAATTACTAAATTCAATTTCTAGATCTAATTATCTATCCATTTCTTAACAAAAAGGTTAACTTTTTTTTTATCTGCGTCCAAACAACATTCATACAAGAATTCAAAATATAACATGGTTTTTAAGTCCAATTGTCATGAATTTAAAGGCCAAATGGAAGGAATTTAGTGCTTAATTCCGGTAAATTAATGGCCATTTTAATCATCTTGCGAGTGGGATTTGGTGGAACGCGATCGTTTGGGATGTTGTGGTTGCGGTGAATTTAAACCCCATATCGGCAGGACAAATATTGTCGGTTCGTATGTGTGCTAAGTCACCTTTTCGTAATGTTAAATTTTGGTTAAAGGCATCCTTGGAAGCAAGTTTATATGAAACAATAAACGGTGTACCTTCCCTTGTCCCCTGCGTGAGATACGTCCCATTGGCGGCATTAACTGCATTAGAAGAAGATTTTAATTTTACCCCTGCTATAAAATTATCCAGCGCTTTTTTTGATAAACTTAATAAAACGGCAGTCTAGGCGATTTTTCTTCAGCAACTAAACAGCCTGTTCAAAATCGATTTGAATAGTCTGAAGAAATACCGCATTTTTAACCCGCCCCCCTCTCACAGGCGCCAAAGTCGCGAACACGGCCCGTGGCAGAACTGCAGCGCCGCTGAACGTAAGTGTTGTAACATACCTAATATAATAATTTTGAAGCAAAGAAGGAGCGTAACAGCAATGCAGAAGAACAAATACCGTGCAAAAATGCTACAGCTTGGCACTCAGTCACTGGTACTCTGTTAATTGCTCTGCAAATTAATTAACAATGCAAGTGCATTGTCATCCAAGTCGTCAATGCGTATGAGACACAGTGGCCTCCCCAGCGCAGTGTCAGGAAAATAACCGCTTACAACTTTCACTTGACCCCTTTTGCCAAGATCATTATGACAGGAATTGACTGGATCACATCGTGTTCCATGCGATCTTAGTTTGGAGATTGACCTATTACGCGCTCTTTGTCAATTGACATGCTAAATTTCAGATGATCAGCGTTCATTGCCCGACACTCATCAATCCTCTTGGGGCCAACTTAAAAATCGATACCAAGCTTGTGATAGACGATTTCCACGCATAATGTCATGCTGAGTATCCCTAAAGAAGTACGTCTATCCAAATGCTGCTCCATCCTGTCACTAAGCAGCCCCTTTAGCACTATCATCTTTCTCACTAATGACTTTAAGCTCAGCCGTCTTTCTTAATTAACGGTACATTAGGCACCGACGAGTATAACAATACTTCACCTTTGTTAGAGGTGATAAAAATGCCTCTTTGTGCCCGCGTAATTTTGACCATAGCTTTCCAAAATATTCGATGATATAATTGATCAGTCCCTGACTATTCAAACACCTTAATATTTTTAAAGCCGTGATTGTATTCTCAAGTTCAAGTTCACAGCAGGATATGGGTTGCCATACAGCCATACAAATAAAATAACACAACACACGATAGAATATAACAAAAACATCCCCACACAACGTTTCCCACGGTGAGGTGAGGCAATAAAAGTTCAGTCATCAGCCTCTATTTTCACCCGTGGTTGGGGCTTCTTGAGGCCTCCGCAGGCGCCTCTACGGCGACCCGATGTTCCAGGCCCTCTCGCCGGATGATGGAACTCGGGCGTCACAAGAACACTCTCAGTGGCTTGGAGTTCCGAATCGACCGCTTCCTACCAGAGATCGCGGCTTCGGTAGTCCACAGGCCGAGCTTGGGCGGAACTACAATCTGCATTACTCGGCGAAAGATCCCAGGGCCCCGCGTTGTTAATGTCAACGTCGCCTGCGGCTGGAAGCTCCGCAGACCACAGCTCCACGCTGTTGAAGAAGGCAGTACCAGCACTCCGGAGCTTCAACACAGCGACCCTTGTAAAGCATCGCCCGCTCCGCGATAGAACCATTGTGCGGCGCCGCAGCACAAGCTGAAGCTCTGGTCGATCTCCGGCAGGAAAGGCCGCGCTAATCCAGAAGATACGTAGCGAGAAGGGGGCGAAGATGCGGTTCGGAGGACAGATGCATTCCTCGATCAGGTAATGATTACAAACCCATTCCCACCTACCCTCCATCACCCACATAAAAATACGTAAATACCTCCAAAAAAAACTTTTTGAGAGACTACAATGTTTTATAAAGGATGAACGGACAAACAGCTGCTGGCGGGGCAGCCATACTCAGTGGCACCATTCACCGGATAAGTCAGGGTAAATCTTTGTTTTGTAAATTAGTAAATCGTTGCTGTCGAGTTTCGTTTTAGTTAGAGCTACATATATGCCGAATTGTGGAAATAATTCCATCACTCTCTGAGTTGTGTAGGTTACAAAATATTTCATGTGTGGTAGAGTACAACACAGTTAGCCTGGATCACGGGAGAATTGCTCAATTAGGCTATTGATAAACGCGACCCTCCTGAAGCTTAGCATCTCCACTTCCACAAGTGAACAGGATGGCAAAAATCTGTGAAAAAAATGAACGAATGTCAACTCGTATTTTGTAGACGTTCATTGCCTGCCATTGTCACGATTCTGATCAGACTTAATTTCATGTAGCACTTGTATGACTCTCCTTCGGATTTGTACTTAGACCATCGCTGGTGTGAAATGTCACTTGCTTGGGGTTCAGCTTCATTTGTGCGAAATTGGGAATTGAGTTCAATGATGGTGGTGTTGTTTGACTGTGCACACATGTTTGTATGTTTCTCCTGCACAACCAGGAGATACTCAAAAACATCCCTTTTATTTGGATGCGCGTTGGCCCACGGATAACAAGGGTTTCGACTGATTTTATGATCTTCGGACGATTGGTGTTCCGGCTGCCTTTAACGTTGTTTGACTTCAGAATAGAGTGCTTCCACAAGAAAGATTTACTGTTAAAGCAATCAGCACGGTTTTGCCATAGACTGAGTATTAAAACTGGCATGTAGCAAAGGTAAGGCGACTGTGGTGATGGTGGATTTCAATATGCAGGTAGATAGGGAAATTCAGCATGATTCAGGACCACAAGAAAGAGAGTTTGTAGAGTGACTCCGAGATGGATTCTTAGAGCAGCTTGTAATGGAGCTGACCAGGGAAAAGACAACTCTGGATTTAGTGTTGTCCAATGAACCCGATGTTATAAGAGAACTCGAGGTAAAGGAACTGCTTGGAGGAAGTGATCACAATATGATTAGTTTTATTCTGCAATTTGAGAAAGAGAAGGTTAAATCGGAAGTGTCAGTGATGCAGTTGAACAAATGTGACTATGAAGGCATGAGAGTGGAGCTGGTCAAGGTAGACTGGAAATGGATCCTAGCAGGAATGATAGTGGAACAGCAATGGCAGGGATTTCTGGGCATAATCCGGAAAATGCAGGGTCATTTCATTCCAAAAAGGAAGAAATATTATAAGCCGTGTAGGAGGCAACCGGGGCTGACAAGAAAAGTAGCCGGAAACGAAAGGATTGGGAAACGATCAAAGGACAACAGAAGCAAATAAAACGGGCAATACGGGCTGAAAAGATGAACTACGAAGGGAAACTGGACAGGAATGTAAAGAAGGACAGTAAAAGCGTATTAAGATATGTTAAGGGAAAAAGAGTAGCAAAGTCAAATGTGGATCCCTTGAAGGCAGACACGGGTGAAAACGTATTATGGGTTACAAGGAATGGCAGAAGAGTTGAACAGGTACTTCGGATCTCTCTTCACTAAGGAAGATACAAACAATCTCCCAGATGTACTGGAGGACAGAGGATCAAGGGGTTAGAGGAATTTAATGAAATTTTGATTAGGTGAGAAATAGTATTGGGTAGGCTAATGGGACTGAAGGATGATAAATCGCCTGGACACGATGGTCTGCATCCCAGGGTCCTCAGGGAGGTGACTCTGGAAATAGTGGACGCATTGGTGATCATTTCCCAATGTTCAATAGATTCAGGATCAGTTCCTGTGGATTGGAGGATAGCTAATGTTACCCCACATTCCAAGAAAGGAGCGAGAGAGAAAACGGAGAATTACAGGCTGGTTAGCCTGATTTCGGTGGAAGGAAAGACGTTGGAGTCAATTACTCAACAGGTAATAATGGACCATTTGGAAAGCAGTACAATGATTAGTCCAAGTCAACATGGATGTATGAAAGGGAAAGGGAGAGGGAATGGTACCAATGACATACGTATAAAAAGAGAGGAGGTCCTGAAAGGAGAATTTAGGGAGTTAGGATGAGTGTTAAGGAGAAGAACCGCGAAGGGAACAATCTCAGGATTACTGCCTGTGCCACGCGACAGTGAAAGTAGGAATGGAGCGAGGTGGGGGGGTAAATGCGTTGATAAAGGACCGGTGCAGAGCGCAGAGAATCAAGTTTCTGGATCATTGGGAACTCTTTTGGGGAAGGTGTGACCTGTACAAAAAAGACGGGTTGCACTTGAACCCGAGGGGAACTAATATCCTGGCGGGGAGATATCCAAAGGCTACTGGGGAGGTTTTAAACTGGATCGGTTGGAGAGAGGGAATCAAATAGAGACAGCAGTTAGTCCGGTTATGAGGCAGGAGGCAGCGAAGAGAAGCAGACATACGCAACACGTGGGGGGGGAAAGAAGAAAAATATAACAAACGGAGAATAAGAAGTGATAGGTTTCTTAAATGTATGAGCAGCGAAATAGAGGGGTGTAAAATGAGGATAGGAGCAATAGGTAGCAAGCTGAAAAGTTGATGGCAGACAAATCCAGGGTAAAAATCTAAAAGGGCCACCTTTCAACATAATTGTAAACGGGGCAAGAGCTTTGTAAAAACAAGCCTGAAGTATATGTGTCTCAATGCGAGGAGCATTCGTAATACGGTGGATGAGTTGAATGTGCAGATAGCTATTAATAATTATAATGTAGTTCGGTTCACGGAGACATGGCTCAAGGGTGACCAAGGCTGAGAGCTGAACATCCAGGGATATTCAATATTCAGGAGGGATAGATAGAGAGGAAAAGTAGATGGGATAGCGTTACTGTTTAGAGAGGAGATTAACGCAATAGAAAGGAAGGACATTAGCTTGGAGGATGTGGAATCGATATGGGTGGAGCTGCGGAACACTAAGGGGCAGAAAACGCTAGTGGGTGTTGTGTACAGGCCACCTAACAGTAGTAGTGAAGTTGGGGATGACATCTAACAGGAAATTAGAAATGCGAGCAAAGAAGGTGAAACCGTTATAATGGGTGACTTCAATCTACATATAGATTGGGTGAATCAAATTGGCAGGGGTGCTGAGGAAGAGGATTTCTTGGAATGTATGCGGGATAGTTTTCTAAACCAACATGTGGAGGAACGAACGAGAGAGCAGGCTATTCTAGACTGGGTATTGAGTAATGAGGAAGGGTTAGTTAGCAGCCTTGTTGTAAGTGGCCCATTGGGCAAGAGTGACCATAATATGGTTGAGTTCTTCATTGGGATGAAGAGTGACATTGTTAATTCAGAAACACGGGTCCTGAACTTAAAGAAAAGTAACTTTGAGGGTATGAGACGTGAATTGGCCAAGATGAACTGGCAATTGATTTTTGAAGGGTCGACGGTGGATGTGCAATGGAAGGCCTTTAAAGACTGCATGGGTGAACTACAATAATTGTTCATCCCAGTATGGCAAAAGAATCAATCAGGGAAGGTAGCGCATCCATGGATAACAAGGGAAATCAGGGATAGTATCAAAGCAAAAGATGACGCGTACAAATTAGCCAGAAAAGGTAGCCTACCAGGGGACTGGGAGAAATTCAGAGACCAACCAAGGAGGACAAAGGGCTGAATTAGGAAAGGGAAAATGGATTAAGAAAGAAAACTGGCAGGAAACATGAAAACTGACTGCAGAAGTTTTTTTATCGATATGTGAAGCGAAAAGGATTAGTTAAAACAAATTGAGGTCCCTTGCAGTCAGAAACGGGTGAATTGATCATGGAGAACAAGGACATGGCAGACCAATTGCTTCTGCTTTGCTTCTGTCTTCACTAAGGAAGACATAAATAACTTGCCGGAAATAGCAAGGGATCGCGAGTCAAATGAGATGGAGACCTGAGTGAAATCCAGGTTAGCCGGAAAGTGGTGTCAGGTAAATTGAATGGATTAAAGGCCGATAAATCCCCAGGGCCAGATAGGCTGTATCCCAGGGTACTTAAGGAACTAGCCCCAGAAATAGCGGATGCCTTAGTGATACTTTTTCAAAACTCTTTAGATTCTGGAGTAGTTCCTGAGGATTGGAGGGTAGCTAATGTAACCACACTTTTTAAAAGGGAGGGAGAGAGAAAACGGTGAATTACAGACCAGTTAGTCTAACATCAGTAGTGGAGAAACTGCAAGAGTCATTTATTAAAGAGGGGATAGCAGCGCATTTAGAAATTGGTGAAATCATTTGACAAATTCAGGACGGATTTGCGAAAGGTAAATCATGTCTGACGAACCTTATTGAATTTTTGAGGATGTAAATAGTAGAGTGGATAAGGGAGAAGCAGTGGATGTGTTACATCTGAAATTTCAGAAGGCTTTCGAAAAGGTCCCACACAAGAGATTGGTATACAAACTTAAACCACACGGTATTGGTGGTTCAGTATTGATGTGGATAGAGAACTGGCTGTCAGACAGGAAGCACAGAGTAGGAGTGAACGGGTCCCTTTCAGGATGGCAGGCAGTGACTTGTGGGGTGTCGCAAGGCTCAGTGCTGGAACTCCATCTATTTACAATATAGATTAATGATTTGGACGAGGGAAATAAATGCAACATCTCGAAGTTTGCGGATGACACGAAGCTGGGGGGCAGTGTTAGCTGTGAGGAGGATGCTGTGGAAGCTGCAGGATGTCTTGGATAGACTGGGGGAGTGGGTAAATGCATGGCAGATGCAGTATAATGTGGGTAAATGTGAGGTTATCCACTTCGGTGGCAAAATAGGAAGGTAGACTATGATTTGAATGGTGACCGATTAGGAAAAGGGGAGATGCAGCGAGACCCGGGTGTCATGGTACATCAGTCTTTGAAAGTAGGCATGCAGGTGCAGCAGGCTGTGAAGGAGGCGAATGGTATGTTGGCATTCATAGCAAAAGCATTTGAGTACAAGATCAGTTCTACTGCAGTTGTACAGGGTATTGGTGAGGCCACACCTGGAGTGTTCCGTACAGGTTTCGTCTCCTAATCTGAGGAAATACATTCTTGCCATGGAGGGAGTACAGAGACTGTTCACCATACTGATTCCTGGGATGGCACGACTTCCATATGAAGAAAGACTGGATAGACTCGGCATGTACTCGCTGGAAGGCAGGTACAGGATACTGAGTTGGATGATCAGCCATGATCATATTGAATGGCGGTGCAGGCTCGAAGGGCCGAATGGACTGCCAATGCACCTAATTTCTATGTTTCTATGTTTCTATATCATGCTTGACTAATCTTCTGGAACTTTTTTGTGGATGTGACAAGTAAAATGCATAAAGGTGTGCCAGTTGATGTAGTGTATCTACACTTCCATAAGGCCTTTGATAAGGTCCCGCACGGGAGACTGGTGACTAAAATTAGAGCGCATGGTATTGGGGTAGGGTGTCGATATGGAGAGAAAATTGGTTGGCAGACAGGTTGCAAAGCGTAGGAGTGAATAGGTCATTTTCAGAATGGCGGGCAGTGGCGAGTGTAGTGCCGTACGGCTCGGTGTTGGGGCCGCAACTGTTTACCATATATATTAATGATTTGCAAGAGGGAATTAGGAGCACCACTAGTATGTCTGCGGATGACACAAAGCTGTGTGGCAGTGTGAACTGTGAAGAGGATGCTAGGAGGTTGCAGGGTGACCTGGACAGGTTGAGTGAGTTGGGCACCTGCATGGTAGATGTAGTATAATGTAGCTAAATGTTCGGTTATCCATTTTGGCGGCAAAAGCAAGAGGGCAGATTATTATCTCAGTGGGGTTAGGTTAGGGAAGAGGGAGGTGCGGCGAGACTTGGGCGTCCTTGTACACTGGTCACTGAAAGTTGGCGTACAGGTACAGAAGGCAGTGAAGAAAGCTAATGGAATGTTGACCTTCATAACAAGAGGATTTCAGTATAGGAGTAAAGAGGTCCCTCTGCAGTTGTAGAGGTCACTGGTGCGACCACATCTGGATAATTGTGAACAGTTTTGGTCTCCTATTTTGAAGGAAGCACATTCTTGTGATTGAGGCCGTGCAGCGTAGGTTCACGAGATTGATCCCTGGGACGGCGGAGCTGTCATATCAGGAAAGATTGAAATGATTAGACTTGTATTTACTGGAGGTCAGAAGGATGAGGGGGAATCTTATAGGAACATATAAAACTATTGAATATTTGTTTTTATTATAGAAACATATTTATGAAAATTACAATATTTTACATAAACGAAAATACATCATTAAATACTTTCATAATATTAATAATATTGATATTATTACTAATATTGAATATTAGGACTATATGCTTCCGTACGCCTTTTTAATTACTTTTTATAAAGTAAGAAAAGATAGAGATAAATAATGAAGAAAATATGAAAGCGAATGGAGTATTAATCATTATTCCGTCATTGGATATATAGGCATGATTTATTATATTTCTTTCGTCATCCATTCTAATATTCAGGCCTCAGTCAAGCCCTCGTACCGAGCCATTATGACTGTAAATATTCAATGTATGGAGACCATATCCCTCTGAAGAGATCTAACATGTCCATTAGGACAAGCCTCGATCTCTCCAGATGGTGAGTCTCCGACATTTCTGTATTCCACATTTTGATTGTAGGGGATGTAGGGCCTTTCCAAAATTTTAATATTAATTTTTTCCCAATTACTAAGAGGAGGAGGGGGAGGAGCGACACCCGACCGGTAAGCTTCAAAATCTAGCGCGGGGCTTTTTTTTTCAGAGGCCCACAGGAGCCGTTGGAAGAGGAGGAGGGGGAGGGGTGACACCCGACCGGTAAGCTTCAAAATCTAGCGCGGGGCTTGTTTTTTCAGAGGCCCACAGGAGCCGTTGGAAGAGCAGGAGGGGGAGGAGCGACACCCGACCGGTAAGCTTCAAAATCTAGCGCGGGGCTTGTTTTTTTCAGAGGCCCACAGGAGCCGTTGGAAGAGGAGGAGGGGGAGGAGCGACACCCGACCGGTAAGGTTCAAAATCTAGCGCGGGGCTTGTTTTTTCAGAGGCCCACAGGAGCCGTTGGAAGAGGAGGAGGGGGAGGAGCGACACCCGACCGGTAAGCTTCAACATCTAGCGCGGGGCTTGTTTTCTTTCAGAGGCCCACAGGAGCCGTTGGAAGAGGAGGAGGGGGAGGAGCGACACCCGACCGATAAGCTTCAAAATCTAGCGCGGGGCTTGTTTTCTTTCAGAGGCTTACCCAAATCCATAACATTCCATTTGGAGAAGTGAGGGTTTTTTTTGAGGAAGCCGCTGATTGGTGGGAGGTGGACCAGGTTAAGCAGCTGATTGGCAGTCAGATCCCAGCAGTTTGTTGTGTAGTTTGTATTGTGTTGCTGTTGTATCCTGTGTAGGGGGGGGGGGGGGGGGGCAGTATGAAGGCCAGGGCAGTGTACTGTTCTGGATGTCAGATGTGGGAGGTCAGGGAATCTGATAGCCTTCCAGACGTCCACATCTGCGCCAGGTGTGTTGAGATGGGGCTCCTAAAGGACTGTGTTAGGAACCTGGAGCAGCAGCTCGATGACCTCCGTCTCCTCAGGGAGAGTGAGGAGGTAATAGAGAGGAGCTACAGGGAGGTAGTCACTCCAGACCACAGGAGGCAGACAAGTGGGTCACGGTTAGGAAGGGAAAGGGGCAGAGGCAGGGGCTAGAGAGTACCCCTGTGACCATACACCTAGAAAATAGGTACTCGGGTTTGAGTGCGATTGGAGGGGACAGCCTAGCTGGGGGCACCAACAGCGGCCGGGCCTCCGGCACAGAGACCGGCCCTGATGCTCAGAAGGGTAGCAAAAAGAGGAGGGCAATTGTAATAGGGGACTCTATAGTTAGGGGGTCAGATAGGCGATTCTGTAGACGCAGTCGGGAGACCCGGATGGTAGTTTGCCTCCCTGGTGCCAGGGTCTCGCATGTGTCAGAACGTGTACAAAAGATTCTGATAAGGGAGGGAGAGGAGCCTGATGTTGTGGTACACATAGGTACCAATGACATAGGCAGAAAAAGTGAAGAGGTCCTGAAGGGAGAATTTAGGGAGTTGGGGGGAGAGTTAAGGAGAAGGACCAAATGGGTAACGATTTCAGGATTACTGCCTGTGCCGCGTAACAGTGGGAGTAGGAATGAAATGAGGTGGAGGATAAATGCGTGGCTGAGGGACTGGTGCAGTGGGCAGGGATTCAAGTTTCTTGATCACTGGGACCACTTTTGGGGAAGGCATGATCTGTACACAAAGGACGGGTTGCACTTGAGCACGAGGGGGACCAATATCCTGGCAGGGAGACTTGCAAAGGCTACTGGGGAGACTTTAAACTAGAAAGGCTGGGGGGAGGGACTCGCGTAGAGGGGGCTAGGGTTCAGGGTGTGGGGCAAGAGGCAGAGAAGGGAAGCACTCGGATCCAAAATGTAGGAGAGAAAGATGAAAAAGATAACAGACCGAGAATAAGGGATGGTGGGTTTCTAAAATGTGTATATTTTAATGCTAGGAGCATTGTAAGTAAGGTGGACGAACTTAGAGCCTGGATTGACATCTGGAAATATGATGTCGTGGCAATCAGTGAAACATGGTTGCAGGAGGGCTGTGATTGGAAACTTAATATTCCAGGATTTCGTTGCTTCAGGTGTGATAGAATTGGAGGGACCAGAGGGGGAGGTGTTGCATTGCTTGTCAGAGAAGATATTACAGCAGTGCTTTGGCAGGATAGATTAGAGGGCTCCTCTAGGGAGGCTATTTGGGTGGAACTGAGAAGTGGGAACGGTGTAGCAACACTTTTAGGGGTGTATTACAGACCGCCAAATGGGGAGCGTGAATTGGAAGAGCAAATATGTAAGGAGATAGCAGATATTACTAGTAAGCACAAGGTAGTGATTGTGGGAGATTTCAATTTTCCAAAAATAGACTGGGAAACACATTCTGTAAATGGGCTGGATGGTTTGGAGTTTGTAAAATGTGTGCAGGATTGTTTTTTGCAGCAGTACATAGAGGTATTGACCAGAGAAGGGCCAGTGCTGGACCTCCTGTTAGGAAATGAGGCAGGTCCGGTGACGGAGGTATCCGTTGGTGAACACTTCGGGACCAGTGATCACAATACCATTAGTTTCACTATAATTATGGAGAGAATCAGAACTGGACCAAGGGTAGAGATTTTTGATTGGAGAAAGGCTAACTTTGAGGGAATGCGTAAGGATTTTAAAGGAGTGAATTGGGACACTTTGTTTCATGGGAAGGATGTAGAAGAGAAATGGAGGACATTTAAAGGGGAAATTGTAAGAGTACAGAATCTTTATGCCCCTGTTAGGTTGAAAGGAAATAGTAAAAATTGGAAAGAGCCATGGTTTTCAAAGGAAATTGGACACTTGTTTCGAAAGAAGAGAGATATCTACAATAATTATAGGAGGCATGGAGTAAATGAGGTGCTAGAGGAGTATAAAGAATGTAAAAAGTATGTTAATAAATAAATTAGGAAGGCTAAAAGAAGATATGAGGTTGCTTTGGCAAGAAAGTTGAAAGTAAACCCAAAGGGTTTCTACAGCTATATTAATAGCAAAAGGATAACGAGGGATAAAATTGGACCATTAGAGAACCTGAATGGACAGCTATCTGCAGAGCCAAAAGAGATGGGGGAGATATTGAACAATTAATTTTCTTCGGTATTCACCAAGGAGAAGGATATTGAACTCGGTGAGTTAAGGGGAAAGAGTAGAGTAGCTATGGAAACTATGAGATTCAAAGAGGAGGAAGTACTGACACTTTTGAAAAATATAAAAGTGGATACGTCTCCATGTCCTGACAGGATATTCCCTAGGACATTGAGGGAAGTTAGTGTAGAAATAGCAGGAGCTTTGACAGAAATATTTCAAATGTCATTAGAAACGGGAATAGTGCCGGAGGATTGGCGTACTGCGCATGTTGTTCCATTGTTTAAAAAGGGTTCAAAGAATTAAACCTAGCAATTATAGACCTATTAGTTTGACGTCAGTGGTGGGCAAATTAATGGAAAGGATACTTAGAGATAATATATATAAGCATCTGGATAAACAGGGTCTGATCAGGAACAGTCAACATGGATTTGTGCCTGGAAGGTCAAGTTTGACAAACCTTCTTGAATTTTTTGAAGCGGTAACTAGGGAAATTGATGAGGGTAAAGCAGTGGATGTTGTCTATATGGATTTCAGTAAGGCCTTTGACAAGGTTCCCCATGGAAGGTTGGTTAAGAAGGTTCAATTTTTGTGTGTTAATGGCGGAGTAGCAAGATGGATTCAACAGTGGCTGAATGGGAGATGTCAGAGAGTAATGGTGGATGGCTGTTTGTCAGGTTGGAAGCCGGTGACCAGTGGGGTGCCTCAGGGATCTGTGTTGGGTCCACTGTTGTTTGTCATGTACATCAATGGTCTGGATGATGGGGTGGAAAATTGGATAAGTAAGTATGCAGATGATACTAAGATAGGTGGTGTTGTGGATAATGAAGTAGATTTTCAAAGTCTACAGAGAGATTTGGGCCATTTGGAAAAGTGGGCTGAAAAATGGCAGATGTAGTTTAATGCTGATAAGTGTGAAGTGCTACATCTTGGCAGTACAAATCAAAATAGGACGTACATGGTAAATGGTAGGGAATTGTGGAATGCTGTGGAACAGAGGGATCTAGGAATAACTGTGCATAGTTCCCTGAAGGTGGAATCGCATGTAGATAGGTTGGTAAAGAAAGCCTTTAGTGTGCTTTGCCTTTATAAATCCGAGCATTGAATATAGGAGTAGGGAAGTAATGTTAAAATTGTACAAGGCATTGGTAAGACCAATTCTGGAGTATGGTGTACAATTTTGGTCGCCTAGTTATAGGAAGGATGTCAACAAAATAGAGAGAGTACAGAGGAGATTTACTATAATGTTGCCAGGTTCCAGCAACTATGTTACAGAGAAAGGTTGAACAAGTTAGGTCTTTATTCTTTGGAGCGCAGAAGGTTAAGGGGGGACTTGATTGAGGTCTTTAAAATGATGAAAGGGATAGACAGAGTTGAAGTGGATACGTTTTTCCCATTGAGGGTAGGGAAGATTCAAACAAGAGGGCATGACATGAGAATTAAGGGACAGAGGTATCGGGGTAACGCGAGGGGGAACTTCTTTACTCAGAGTGTGGTGGCTGTGTGGAATCAGCTTCCAGCAGAAGTGGTGGAGGCAGGATCGATTTTAACATTTAAGAGTAAAGTGGATAGGTATATGGACGTGAAGGGAATGGAGGGGTATGGTCTCAGTGCAGGTTGATGGGACTAGGGGAAAACAAATCGTCCGGCACGGACTTGAAGGGCTGAGAGGGCCTGTTTCCGTGCTGTAATTGTTATATGGTTATATGGTTATATGGTTATATGGTTATATGGTTACTAACCCATAATCAATAAAAATTATTTGGTGTGTTGTTACTATTTGTTCTCTTTCCAGTATTCCTAGTATTATTAGCTTTGAATCCGGTGTCAAAGTTATATTAACAACCTTCGAAATTATCCTAAATATTTCAATCCAGAATTTTGTAATTTTTATACAGTCTGTAAATGAGTGTGACAAATTGGCTTCTAAATGGTGACATTTATCACATATAGGAGATACTTTTGGGAACATATTATGTAATTTGGATTTTGAATAATATAGTCTATGTAATATTTTAAACTGTATAAGAGAGTGTTTAGCATTTAGCGAACAATGATGTATATGTTGTAAGCTATCATCCCATTTTTCTGGTCTAATAGTTTTCTAATAGTTTGGCATAATTCATTTTCCCAAGATTGGCTATGTATTTCTGTTGATGGAACATCACCTTCCAATAAGATGTTATATATATATATATATGAAATCATTCTTTTCTGTATTCGGATGTTTATTCAAACATTCATCTAATATTTCTGTCATTCTATTTCTGAGTTCTTGCGTATTTGCTTTAACATAATCTCTAATTTGTAAATATCTAAAATAATCTTTAAATAAAACTAGAAAAGGACTGGACAACCTAGATGCAGGGAAATGTTGCCAATGTGGGGCGAGTCCAAAATCATGGGACGCAGTCTTAGAATAATGGTGAGGCCATTTTAGACTTAGGTGAGAAAAAGCTTTTTCACCAAGAGAGCTGTGGATTTGCGGAATATCCTGCCACTGAGGGCAGTGGAGGCCAAGTCACTGGTCGTATTTAAGAGAGAGTTAGATAGATCTCTAGGGCTAGTGGAATCAAGGGATATGGGGAGAAGTAGGCACGGGTTATTCATTGCGGACGATCAACCATGTTCACAATGAATGGCGGTGCAGGCTCGAAGTGCCAAATTATCTCCTCCTCTACCTATTTTCTATGTTTCTATGTTACACTGTGATACCTGTGTATCTTGCAAGTCCTTCATGCAAGATACATTCTGCCCTCTAAGTCTTGCGCTCTCCACCCGACCGACCCTCCCTACACTCATCGGCCTGCCGACACCCCGACCGACCTCACGCAGCCCCCACCAGTCTATCGACAGCCCGACCGGCCGTCCCAGCACCCACCGGCCTACCGACATACCGACTGACCCCTCGTAGCACCCTGCGACCGGTCGATAGCCCGACCGACCCCTCGTAGCACCCACCGGCGGGCCGACAGCCCGACCGAACCCTCGCAGCACCCACCGGCGAGCCGGCAACCCAACCGAACCCTCGCAGCACCCACTTGAGGGGCCGAGAACACGATTGACCCCTAGCAGCACCCACTGGCGGGCCGACAGCCCTAACGACATTTAGCAACAGAGACAGGTGGGCCGACAGCCCGACCGACCCCTTGCTGCACCCACCGGCGGGCCGACAGCCTGACCGACCGCTCGCAGCACCCACCGGCCTACCGACAGCCTGACCGGCCCTCCCAGCACCCACCGGCCTACCGACACCCCGAGCGACCCCACGCAGCACCCACCGACAGGCCGATAGCCCGACCAAACCCTCGCAGCACCCACCGCCCAACCGAAACCTTGCAGCACCCACCATCGGGCCGAAAGCCCAACCGATCCCTTGGAGCAACCACCGGCCGGCCGAGTACCCGACCGGAGACTCACAACACGCACCGATGGACCGATAGCGCTAATGACGACTTGCAGCTCCTACATGCGTGCCGACAGTCCGACCGACTGTCTGACCATAACCCTAATCCTATCACTAGCTCTACAATTGTATTGACCATTTGTATTTAACATTTTACTTCGGAGTCACGTGAGTGACTGTGTGAAAAAGGCCCGCCAGTCGCATGGCGTCATCACGTCCGCGCATGTCGCACCGAACGGCCTGGAGAGCACAGCTCCACCAGCGGGTAAGTAGAAACTTGCAAGTAAGTGTTAAACTACTTTTCCTGCAGGTTATTTAGCTCTGTAAAACTGGCTCCCGAAGTCAGTTGGAGTTGCAACACGGACCGGTCCAGGCGGAGAGTCCGCTCCAAGCGCTTGTATAGCAACGAGCCGCATTCTCGATTGGGTCGGGAGATAGTAACCGGACCTCCGGTTCCGATACTTGGGGCCGTTTCACCGTTACCACCAGTGGAAAGTGCTTCCAGGCTAGTCCCTGAAACTCAACAGGTTGTGGCAGCTATGAGGCACAGCAAGGCCACAAGTAAAACAAACAGGCCAGTACTCTCTGATGATTCAGATGACGGTGGTGATTCTCCCCCAGGGGCTAAAGAGATGTGGGGAAAATGCAACAGATGGAACACATGCTCCAACTTTTTGTACAGCAAGGGGCTAAGGCCACATAGACTTCTCAGACAATTGAGCAGCAGGGATCCTGTGAAGTGGATTACCTGGAATACCGCCGTGGTGAATTCCTTCCTGCGCCTGTTATAGGACTGGGGATGCCTCCCTAGAATATCAAATGGGAGATGCGGGACAGGATGCAGCTGACCCTATGTCTGGTGTCCCTGCTTATGTGCAAACACCAGAGCACAAGAGCCTTGCAACGGGTGTACCGGAGTTAGCAATCTATTTTGCTATTCCGGAGAGAACAGGTGATGCCATGGAGGAATACTTCGCAACTAATATAAATTACTTGGTTTCTCACCAGCTGCAACTATCTGTCATGCAGGAGACAAGCAGCAAATATAAAACACCTGTTAACTGTGCTTCATTGAAAGAGCCAATGGTGAACCCAGCAATATGGGCACCCATGAGTCCTTCCATGAGGGGGCAGGAGGTTCGTTATCAGCACGTCCTCAAACTGGTGGCGGCCACGGTCACTGCATTTGGCACCATGGTCCGAGGGACCGTGTTATCACCGTTACAGAACGATATGTTAACTATCATTTGTAACGTCTTTTTCGACATTAACTGCATTCGGAAAATTGCCATCAGGCCTACTTTAAACCAAAAATCTGCTGCACTCTGTAAGGCGACCAATGTCCAGGCGCCTGAACATCTGTTTGGCTCCGATCTGGTCGAGCAAATTGGAGATATTGATGAGGAGGCGAAAACCATGGATCTAATGAAGCCAGCCAAATCTCGTCCGTCTCTTCGGAAGTCGGGGATCGTTTACCGCAGGTCTGATCCAGGTGCTGGTCCCAGCAGAGGGAGGACAGGAGAGCAGCGAGGGTATCCACCACGTCAGGATCCCTATAACCCCAACACGGCCAGAAAACAGGTTTCCAAAACACCGACAGAGGTACAGGGACTTTGTGTTACAAATTCGGGTGTGCAACCTCCTATTGGAGGTCGGTTACATTTCTTTTATAACGAGTGGTGTTGTATAACGTCTGATATCTTTATACTAAATACTGTGTCAGGGTCCACCATTGATTTTATCTCAGGGATAAATCCTCCTTTCCAGACTAAGCCTAGTAAAGTGTTAGTGTTTTCTGTTCCGGAGACAGAGCAAACCAATGTGGAGATTCAGAATTTGTTCCGTAAAGGTGTGATTGAAAAAGCAGTTCATCTTCCTCAACAATTTGTGTCTAATATTTTTCCCAGACTCAAAAAAGATGGTAGTTGTCAAGTAATTCTGGATCTCACTCAATTGAATACTTCAGTTCTTTATAGGCATTTCAAAATGGACACATTTGTTACTGCAAAGCAGCTGATGTCCCAGGGTTGTTATATGGCCACCATTGATTTACAAGATGTTTATTATTCGCTGCCAATTCATGTTAATTACCGAAGGTACTTGAAATTTAACTGAATGGGACAGCTGTGGCAATTTAGAGCATTGCCTAATGGGTCAAGTTCTGCACCTAGGTTATTTACTAAATTGGTGAAACCTGTGCTAGGGCACTTGAGGGCCCACAATCACAATGTTATGGCCTATTTAGTTGATATCTTAATTGTTGGCAACACCAAACGGGTCAGATGCAGCTTCTGTTACAGCAACTAAGAATCTCTTTTAATCATTGTGATTTTTGGTCCATCCACTTAAGTCCAAGTTACAGCCAACCCAGCAGATTGAGTATTTGGGGTTTATTCTGGATTCAGTTCATATGACAGTTACATTACCAGTAGCCAAGGTAATAGATATTGTTAATGTCTGTATTCGTCTTACACAAACCCAATATCCTTCCATCCGAGACGTTGCAAAGGTTATTGGAAATTGGTAGCAGTCGTTCCTGCAGTACAGTTCGGGCCTTTGCATTATCAACATTTGCAAAGAGCAACAGAACAAGCATTGAAACTGAATGCAGGTCATTTTGATAGGCTTATGCAGTTACCCACCACGGCTCTGGCCGAATTGCAGTGGTGGATTGTTAATTTTAGCCAAGCCATCAATTACATTTTGGTGGACGAACCTTCAGTATTTTACAGACTGATGTTCGCGCTCTCGGATGGGGGGCTACAGACACAGAGTCCAGCTGTGGGGTAAATGGACTGAGCAAGAGGACTTGCTTCTTCACACACATGGTATTAATAACCTGGAGTTATTGGGTGCGTTTTATGGGGTAAAAACATATGTTTTCACCATGTGAGATTTCCATGTTCAACTCCAGATTGACAACACCACAGCCGTGGCATATATCAATCATATGGGAGGAACTTGATCGGTGTTATGTGATAATTTGGCTAATATTATCTGGGATTGGTGCATTTCATGCAACATCTGGGTTCCGGCCATCGACCTACCAGGCATAGATAGACTTTAGGTCGAGAAAGTTTAATGACAATATAGAATGCATGTTAAATGTCAGCATATTTCAAAGCATTTTTGCCAGATTTGGATTGCCAGATATTGACCTCTTTGCATCCAGTCTGAATCACTAGTTGCCTAAATATGTCTCCTGGGAGCCAGATCCAGGTGCAGTAGCTGTGGATGCGCTCTCGTTACACTGGGGCACTCATTATTTATGTTTTTCCTCCATTCTGCCTGATTCCGAAATGTTTTACTAAAATAGAGCGGGACTCCGCCAAAGGAGTTTTGGTGCTCCCAGATTGGCCAACACAATCATGGTTACCATTGATAATGAGAATGATGGCACAGCCATTCATGCGCATTCCCAGCAGCAGTCATTTGTTGGTGCATCCGGTTACAGGAGAAAGTCACCCATTACATGACCATATAAATTTGTTGGGCTGCAGGTTCTGACTAAACCAGTTCAAGGCCTTGGATTATCGAACAGGAACATGGAGGTTATGACTGCAGGGTGGAGAACTAGCACTAAAAAGCAATACCTCGGGCACATTAAGAAATGGGAAAGCTTCTGTGTACAGTCTAATATATCATATGATACTGCTAGGATAAGTGATGTGTTGGAGTTCCCTGCTACTTTGCGTTTTGATGAGCACCTCAGTTATAGTGCTATTAACACTGCTCGCAGTGCTTTGTCCTCTCATTTAGGGCAGTCTTCAGCACGACAACCTATTGGGTCTCATCCATTGGTATCCAAGTTTATGAGAGGAATTTTTAACAAAAACCCTCCTCAACCCAGATATACAGCAATCTGGGATATCAGTATGGTTCTCACACTGCTGCGGCAATGGGCTCCAATTACGTCATTACCTTTGCAAAAATTTACTCTTAAAGTGGTCATGTTGATGGCGTTGGTTTCAGCACAACGTGTCCAAACATTGCACTTGTTAAGAATAGATTATATGCATTTTTCTCAAGATGATGTTACATTTTATGTATGTGATTACTCAAACAAAGTAGACCAGGCAGGTCTGGAATCAAGGTGATGTTTAAAGCATATCCTGGTGACCAACTGTTATGTGTCGTTAAACATTGAACCCAATATGTTGAGTTAACCAGGAGTCTGAGTGTTTCTGAGTCAGGACTTCTCATTAGTCACAAAAAGCCATATAAGCACGTGTCCATGCAAACTATTTCTAGACGGTTGAAACAAGTGCTCAGTTCTGCGGGTATCGACACTGATGTGTTTAAATCTCAGTTCACCAGGGCGGCATCTACATCCGTGGCGAAGGCTCATGACGTGCCACTAGATCAAATCCTCGCGGCCGCAGGGTGGTCTAGAGAGGCAACTTTTTCTCGGTTTTACGATAAACCAGTTTAGGCAGAGCCAAGTTTGGGGTCTGCTGTTTTGGGTTCCCCTTAAATTTTATTGATTTATTTTATCGCTTATTGTTTGTAATATCCCCTTGGGACAGAGGGGACATTACTCTGTTTGTTATTATTAAAATCGTTATTGAATTATTCATGCTATGTTCAGTATCTTCTTTATTGTACTACTGTGTCAACCGAAGCAGCTTGACGTATGGAGTGCATCTGTGACATGCAAACACAGAGCTTTGAAATCGTCACGTAGTCACGCACGTGACTCCGAAGGAAAATAGTAAGATTAAACGAGAACTTACCAGTTTGAAGTTTGATCTTTATTTTATGAGGAGTGACGTTGAGGGATTACGTGCCCTCCGCTCCCACCCTCATAGTCTATGTGATCATCTGGTTGTTCTAGTTCTTCTACAAGCCTTACTATGTTACTTCGGCTATTGGTTTCTGTGTTTTCACGCCGCTGCTTTGAAGTATGACGCGCATGCGCCTGGTGGGCCTTCTTCACGTAATCCCTCAACGTCACTCCTCATAAAATAAAGATCAAACTTCAAACAGATAAGTTCTTGTTTATTCTTACTATTTCACATCATTTATTTACAACGATAAATCAGTTGTAAAACAAAATTATCAGCAACGTTAGCATTACCTTTATTCCTAGAAACCTTGCAAATGTTGTGATGATATTAGGAAGCAGCCATGATCTCTTTGTGCTCGTTGCCTAGCAAACCTGAAACAAAGTGCGTGATTGATCAATTGACCTCCGACACAATAGCAAAGTGCTTTGATTGGACAATTACTACGCGGAAAATTGGAAGTATTTATCACATTTTAAACATATGTGCACGTTTTGTTCCTGACGAGTTTCTGATATGAATTCTACAATATGTTTGCACAATATGTAAAATCAAAATAGAGGTAGGTACGTGATTTGGGTCATGAAATTAAACAAAAAAAGCACATAGGCCCACGGTCTATTGATTTGACATATTTCAAACTGAAAATATTCACTTCGCCAGATATCGTGCACTAAACTGAATACAAGAATAACACTGCACTGTGCCCCATCGGACGACGGGACGTTACTTCTCAAAGCCCTTGCCTTTATTGCAACAGAACCTACAGCCGCATATCGATAGAGTTGGAAAGGAATGAGAACTTAAAACGTAGAGGGAAAGAGACGCTCGGTGTCGACCCTGGGCATTGTTTTCTTTCATTTTCGCACAATTATCTGTTATTGTCATCAGGTAAATATGATCATCTGCATGCGTAAATACATGCCTAGTGTATATGGATTCTAAACATTCATCCTGTATCCACGTGTATTTCTTTTATCTGACTTCTTCTCAAATGTCATTAGAATGTATATACTACAATATATACTGCCCGACTTCAGCTTGTTAGCAAGAGTGTTGTCGTGCTGACAATTGGAATTCATTTCAACAATAGATAGTATATGTTACAAGTAAACAAGGCGATCGTGGGAGAATACAAAGGAGCACAAACTTTTCGGCTCCGGCTGCATTAGCTCCCGACAGAAACAGAAATTTAAAGGCAAAAAATCATACACTTACTTGTTCAGTCCAGAGTCTGATGGTCGCTTTTCAGGTGCGACTGTCAGTCCGTGTTGAAACTGCATGCATCCAGAAGTTCGGCGGTCGTGAATCGGGTTACTCTGGAGACTCTATGGAGTCTCGGACTGCTGCGTCGTCTGGAGCCGGCGGCCTACGAAGCCGCGGAGTCTCCTACCAGCACTAGCCGCACTTGGAGGAGGAGGAAACGGTGCAACTGGAAGCAGAAGCGAGGTACTCGTTGGTGGCTAATGGCGAAACTGAAGGCTAACCCCAGCAGGGCACCGCTTCCATCTATTCTGCTCGCCAACGTCCGCTCCCTGGAGAATAAGTTGGACTGCCTGAGGCTGGACCTGATAACCAAACGGGAGGTGAGAGGTTGCTACGCTCTGATCCTAACATAGAAACATAGAAACATAGAAATTAGGTGCAGGAGTAGGCCATTCAGCCCTTCGAGCCTGCACCGCCATTCAATATGATCATGGCTGATCATCCAACTCAGTATCCCGTACCTGCCTTCTCTCCATACCCTCTGATCCCCTTAGCCACAAGGGCCACATCCAACTCACTCTTAAATATAGCCAATGAACTGGCCTCAACTACCCTCTGTGGCAGAGAGTTCCAGAGACTCACCACTCTCTGTGTGAAAAAAGTCTTTCTCATCTCGGTCTTAAAGGATTTCCCCCTTATCCTTAAGCTGTGACCCCTTATCCTGGACTTCCCCAACATCGGGAACAATCTTCCTGCATCTAGCCTGTCCAACCCCTTAAGAATTTTGTAAGTTTCTATAAGATCCCCTCTCAATCTCCTAAATTCCAGAGAGTATAAACCGAGTCTATCCAGTCTTTCTTCATAAGACAGTCCTGACATCCCAGGAATCAGTCTTGAACCTTCTCTGCACTCCCTCTATGGCAATAATGTCCTTCCTCAGATTTGGAGACCAAAACTGTACGCAATACTCCAGGTGTGGTCTCACCAAGACCCTGTACAACTGAAGTAGAACCTCCCTGCTCCTGTACTCAAATCCTTTTGCTATGAAAGCTAACATACCATTCGCTTTTTTCACTGCCTGCTGCACCTGCATGCCTACTTTCAATGACTGGTGTACCATGACACCCAGGTCTCGCTGCATCTCCCCTTTTCCTAATCGGCCACCATTTAAATAATAGTCTGCTTTCCTGTTTTTGCCACCAAAGTGGATAACCTCACATTTATCCACATTATACTGCATCTGCCAAACATTTGCCCACTCACCCAGCCTATCCAAGTCACCTTGCAGTCTCCTAGCATCCTCCTCACAGCGAACACTGCCCCCCAGCTTAGTGTCATCCGCAAACTTGGAGATATTGCCTTTAATTCCCTCATCCAGATCATTAATATATATTGTAAACAGAGACATGGTTAAACTCCTCTGCTATTAGCGTGGAGGGGTTAACAAAATTTAGGTTGGACAGAAGCTACGCTCTCAGTGGGCAATCCCGGGGTGGTGGTGTGTGCGTTTACACTAATAACAGCTGGTATAAAATGCCACAGTGTTGTCAACTTATTGCTCCCCACAATTTTTGTGACATTGAGTTTTTGTCAATACAATGCAGACCCTTCTATTTGCCAGGGAATTAACCATTAAAAGCATCACAGCCGTGTACATCCCCCCCCCCCCCCCCCAGTGCAAACACCAAGGAGGCCCTGAATGCTCTTTATCGTTCCATTAGTGACCTGCAATCTATATATCAAGATGGTGTTTTCATTGTTGCTGGGGACTTTAACCATCCACAATGAATACAGTTCTCCCACATTACTACCAGCATGTAGGCTTTGCAACCAGGGGAGTGAACACACTGGGCCTAGCCTATACAAACATCAAGAAGGCATTCAAGGCTGTCCCCCGCCCCCACCTTGGCTCCTCAGACCATATATCTGTGATGCTAATTCCTGCATACAGACCGCTGCTTACAAGAGAAAAAACAACTGGGAAGCAGGTTAGGGTCTGGCCAGAGGGAGCTATGACAACACTACAGGACTGTTTTGAATGCAATGACTGGGACATGTTCAAGAAGGCGGCAACTGACAGTCAACACACCAACCTGGAGGAGTACACTGTGTCCGTGGCTGCTTACATGGAACAGTGCATAGAACATCTGTCTGTGTCTCAAAGACCATCACTATACGGACCAAATAGAAACCCAGGATAACCACAGAGGTACGTGGAATGCTGAGAGCACATAATGTCGCGCTTAAATCCGATGACGTGGTAGCACTCAGATCCGCAAAGCCAACCTGAACCGAGTCATCAGGCTGGCAAAGCGTGCCTATAGTCAGAAAATCCAGAGGTTCTTTCATGACCGCATGAACACCAGGCGCATGTGGCAGGGAATCAAAACAATCACGGACTATAAGACTGCTCCACCACCCTGTGATAACAGCATTGAATTCCTCAATGAACTCAAAAACTATTTTGGACGGTTCGAGGCATTAAATAACACACGTGCGAGAAAAGGCATTCCTCAGTGTGATGAACAGGCACTCAGTCTTGAGGTGGTGGATATCCGGAGAAACCTTATAGGAGTGAACGCACGAAAGGCGGCAGGCCCTGATAACATATCAGGGCGGGTGCTCAGGGAATGTGCTGATCAGCTGGGACGTGTCTTTATGGACATCTTCAACACCTCGCTGAACCGGGCTGTCGCCCCATTGTGTTTCAATAATGCCACCATCATACCAGTGCCAAAAAATCCAATATACAATGTCTCAACGATTACCACCCTGTAGCATTCACTCCCATAATGATGAAGTGCTTCGAGAGGCTGGTCAGGGCCATTTTACCTCCAGACTCCCCTCCACACTTGACCCATACCAGTTTGCTTACAAACCAAACCGCTCCACAGAGGACGCTATATCCTCCGTACTCCATCTGAGCCTGAAACATCTAGAGGAGGAGAACACTTATGTGCGAATGCTGTTCGTGGATTTTAGTTCAGCATTCAACACAATTATCCCTCAGCATCTGATAAGCAAACTTGTTCCATTTGACCTCAGCACCCCCATGGGTAACTGGTTACTGGACTTCCTCACTGGCAGACCCCAGTCAGTGAGGGTTAGTAATAACACCTCTAACATCATCTCTATGAACACCGGCTCCCCTCAGGGCTGTGTCATGAGTCCACAGCTGTTTACCCTGATGACCCACAACTGTTGTGCCAGGCTTAGTACAAACCACATCATCAAGTACGCAGATGACACAACAGTGGTGGGCCTTATCCGGGACGACAATGAGCTAGCTTACAGGGAGGAGCTGGAGCAACTGGTGGACTGGTGCAATACGAACAACCTGATCCTGAATATCGAAAAAACAAAGGAGGTCATCGTCGACTTCAGGAAAAACCGGCACAGTCCCACACCACTTCACATCAATGACAGCGATGTGGAGGTGGTCAGTAACACTAGGTTCCTGGGGGGTGCAGATCACTAACAGTCTGATCTGGTCAAATAACATCTCATCAACAGTTAAGAGAGCGCAGCAGCGGTTGCACTTTCTGCGCCGGATGAGAAGAGCTCAGCTCCCCCATCCCATCCTCACCACTTTCTGCAGGGGCACCATAGAGTGCATTTTGACCAGCTGTATCTCTGTCTGGTTTGGGGACTGTAAAGCCTCCGACTGGAAGTCGTGCAGAGAGTGGTGAGGACAGCGGAAAAAATCATCGGGACTTCTCTCCCTTCAATCGGGGACATTGCGACCAAACGTTGCGTGTCTAAGGCCAGCAGTATTATAAAAGACTCCACACATCTTCATCATGGACTGTTCACTCTACTGCCCTCGGGCAAAAGATATCGTAGTATAAGGAGAACAACATCAAGATTCTGCAACAGCTTCAAGACGGATCCAAAACTACCTGTTCAACTCATCTGCCATTTCCCTGGTCCCCATAATAAATTCACCTTTTTCAGTCTTCAATGTCCAAATCTTGTCTTAACTATTTTTGTTTCCTCTTCACATAACTAAAGAAGCATTTACTATATTCTTTTATATTATTGGCTAGCTTACCTTCGTACCTCATCGTTTCTCCCCGTATTGCCATTTAGCTATCTTCTGTTGCACTTAGAACAATACCCAAACCTCTTGCTTCCCGTGCATCTTTGCTACGTTGTACTTCTTCTTTTATTTTTATACTGTCACTGAAATCCCTTGTCACCCACGGTCGCCCCTTACTCCCCTTGGAATCGTTCTTCCTCTTTGGAATAAACTGATCCTGCACTTTTTGATTATTCCCAGATATACCTGTCATTGTTTTTCAACTGCCATCCCTTCTAGGGTATCTTTCCAGTAAACTTTGTCCAGCTCCTCCCTCATGTTTCCATAGGCACCTAGATTAAACTTGAACATATTATGGTCACTACCTCCTAATGGCTCCTTCAACTCAAGTTCCTTCAGCAAATCTGGTTGATTACATAACAGTAAATCCATAATTGCCTTATCCCTGGTTGGCTCAAATACAAGCTGCTATAAGAATCCATCAAGGAGATTTTCCTCAAATTCCCTTTCTTGGGTTCCTGTACCAACCTGTTTTTCCCTGTCAACCTGCATGTTCAAATCTCCCATAACAACCGTAGCATTATCTTTACGATATGCCAATGTTAACACCTGATTCAACTAGTACCCGATATCCATACTACTGTTTGGGGGCCCGTCGATGTGTTCCAAAAGGGTCTTTTTAACATTACAGTTCTTTCCTATACGGACTTCATATCTCCTGTTTCAATGTCACTCCTTGCAAGGGACTGTATTTAATTCCTCACCAAAATAGTAACTCCACGCCCCCTTCCAACCTGTATGTCTTTTCGATAGGAGGTAGACCCTTGAATATTCATTTCCCAGCCCACGCACTCTTGCAGACCTGTCTGTAATACGCACGTCATCATACTTGCCAATTTCTAACTGAGCCTCAAACTCGTCCACTTTGTTTCGCATACTTCGCGCATTCATAGACAACAATTTGACCTCGGTATTCACCTTCCCACTCGCACCGCTCGCAAATTGCCCTGATCTTACTCTCTTATCCCGTCTTTACCATTCCTTGTCATTTATTCCGGAGTGTTTTGTAACGTTTCCTGTACTCACATCCCCTTCAACTACATATTTTTACTGCCAATTTGTCAACCACACCGCCCCCAACCCCCCCCCCCCCCCCCCCCCCCCCACACACACACACACACACACACTATTTAGTTTAAACACACAGGTGTAGCAAACATGTCTGCCAGAACGTCGGTCCCCCTCCAGTTAAGGTGTAGCCGGTCCCTTTTGTACATTTCAACCAAGTCTTCACTACCACAGAAGTGATCCCGGTGGTCTATAAATCTGAGTCCTTGTTCGCTGCAGCAACACCTCAGTTACACATTCAGATCCCCTATTCCCTGTTGCTGTCCTCACTTGCACGACGTACCGGAAGCAATCCAGGAATAACCACCCCAGAAGTCCTGTTTTTAAGTCTTCCTCCTAACCATATAACCATATAAACATATAACAATTGCAGCACGGAAACAGGCCATCTCGGCCCTTCCAGTCCGTGCCGACCGTTTGTCCCTAGTCCCATCTACCTGCACTCAGACCATACCCCTCCATTCCCTTCACGTCCATATACCTATCCACTTTACTTTGAATGTTAAAATCGATCCTGCCTCCACCACTTCTGCTGGAACCTCATTCCACACAGTCACCACCCTCTGAGTAAAGAAATTCCCCCTCACGTTACCCCTAAACGTCTGTCCCTTAATTCTCATGTCATGCCCTCTTGTTTTAATCTTCCCTACCCTCACTGGGAAAAACTTATCCACGTCAAATCTGTCTATCCCTTTCATCATTTTAAAGACCTCAATCAAGTCCCCCCTTAACCTTCTGCGCTCCAAAGAATAAAGACCTATCTTGTTCAACCTTTCTCTGTAACATGGTTGCTGGAACCCTGGGAACATTCTAGTAAATCTCCTCTGTACTCTCTCTATTTTGTTGACATCCTTCCTATAATTAGGCGACCAAAATTGTACACCATACTCCAGAATTGGTCTTACCAATGCCTTGTACAATTTTAACATTACTTCCCTACTCCTATATTCAATGCTCTGATTTATAAAGGCCAGCACACCAAAGGCTGTCTTTACCACCATATCTACATGCGATTCCACCTTCAGGGAACTATGCACAGTTATTCCTAGGTCCCTCTGTTCCACAGCATTCCTCAATTCCCTACCATTTACCATGTACGTCCTATTTTGATGTGTCCTGCCAAGATGTAGCACATCACACTTAAGAGCGTTAAACTTCATCTGCCATCTTTCAGCCCACGTTTCCAAATGCCCCAAATCGCTCTGTAGACTTTGAAAATCCACTTCATTATCCACAACACCACCTATCTTAGTATCATCTGCATACTTACTTATCCAATTTTCCACCCCGTCATCCAGAGCATTGATGTACATGACAAACAACAGTGGACCCAACACAGATCCCTGAGGCACCCCACCGGTCAGCGGCTTCCAACCTGACAAACAGCCATCCACCATTACTCTCTGACATATCCCATTCAGCCACTGTTGAATCCATCTTGCTACTCCGCCATTAACACCCAAAGATTGAACCTTCTTAACCAACCTTCCATGGGGAACCTTGTCAAAGGCCTTACTGAATTCCATATAGACAACATCCACTGCTTTACCCTCAACAGTTTCCCTAGTTACCGCTTCAAAAAATTCAAGAAGGTTTGTCAAACATGACCTTCCAGGCACAAATCCACGTTGACTATTCCTGATCAGACCTTGTTTATGCAGATGCTTATATATTATCTCTAATTATCCTTTCCATTAATTTGCCCACCACTGACGTCAAACTAATAGGTCTATAATTGCTAGGTTTATTCTTTGAACCCTTTTTAAACAATGGAACAGCATGCACAGTACGCCAATCCTCCGGCACTATTCCCGTTTCTAATGACATTTGAAATATTTTTGTCATAGCTCCTGCTATTTCTACACTAACTTCCCTCAATGCCCTAGGGAATATCCTGTCAGGACCTGGAGATTTATCCACTTTTATATTTTTCAAATATGTCAGTGCATCCTCCTCTTTGAATCTCATAGTTTCCATAGCTATCCTACCTTTTCCCCTTAACTCACAGAGTTCAATATCCTTCTCCTTTTTCCCTGTCCAATTTCCCTTGAAAACCATGGTTCTTTCCAATTGTTACTATTTCCTTTCAACGTAACAAGGACATAAGGATTCTGTACTCTTACAATTTCCCCTTTAAATGTCCTCCATTTCTCTTCTACATCCTTCCCATGAAACAATGTGTCCCAATTCACTCCTTTAAAATCCTTACGCATTCCCTCAAAGTTAGCCTTTCACCAATCAAAAATCTCCACCCTAGGTCCAGTTCTGACTCACTCCATAATTATATTGAAACTAATGGTATTGTGATCACTGGTCCCGAAGTGCTCACCAACACATACCTCCATCACCTGACCTGCCTCAATTCCTAACAGGACGTCCAGCACTGCCCCTTCTCTGGTCGATACCTCTATGTACTGCTGCAAAAAACTATCCTGCACACATTTTACAAACTCCAAACCATCCAGCCCATTTACAGAATGTGTTTCAGTCTATTTTTGGAAAATGGAAATCTCCCAAAATCACTACCTTGTGCTTACTACTAATATCTGCTATTCCCATACATATTTGCTCTTCCAATTCCCGCTCCCCATTTGGCGGATTTGGCGGTCAATAATACACCCTAAAAGTGTTGCTACACCGTTCCCACTTCTCAGTTCCACCCAAATAGCCTCCCTAGACGAGCCCTCTAATCTATCCTGCCAAAGCACTGCTGTAATATCTTCTCTGACAAGCAATGCAACACCTCCCCCTCTGGTCCATCCATTCTATCACACCTGAAGCAACGAAATCCTGGAATATTTAGTTTCCAATCACAGCCCTCCTGTAAACATGTTTCACTGATTGCCACAATATCATATTTCCAGGTGTCAATCCAGGCTCTAAGTTCATCCACCTTACTTACAATGCTCCTAGCATTAAAATATACACATTTTAGAAACCCACCGTCCCTTATTCTCTGTCTATTACCTTTTTCATCTTTCTCGCCTACATTTTGGGTCCGAGTGCTTCCCTTCTCTGTCTCTTGCCCCACACCCTGACACCTAGCCCCCTCTACCCGAGTCCCTCTAACCCTCTGAACTTACGTTCTTCCGGGTGTCGATTGTGCTACGTGCACAACTACTACCGGCTATTCACCTTCCCTCTCGAGGATGTTCTGAATTCGGTTTTGGGTGATTGGGCAAAAGCATGGCAGACACAGCAAAATGTGGATAAATGTGAGGTTATCCACTTTGGTGACAAAAGCAGGAGAGTAGACTATTATTTGAATAGTGACCGATTAGGAAAACGGGAGATGCAACGAGACCTGTGTGTCATGGTACACCAGTCATTAAAAGTAGGCATGCAGGTGAAGCAGGCTGTGAAGAAAGCGAATGGTATGTTGGCATACATATCAAAAGGATTTGAGTACAAGAGTAGGGATGTCGCAGTTGTACAGGGTCTTGGTGAGGCCACATCGGGAGTATTGCGTACAGTTTTGGTCTCCTAATGTGAGGAGAGGCATTCTTGCCATGGAGGGAGTACAGAGAAGGTTCACCAGACTGATTCCTGCGATGGCAGGACTTCCATATGAAGAAAGATCAGATAGACTCGGCTCGTACTCGCTGGATTTTAGAAGATTGAGAGGGGATCTCATAGAGATTTACAAAATTCTTAAAGGGTCGGACAGGCTAGATGCAGGAAGATTGTTCCCGATGTTGGGGAAGTCCAGGACAAGGGGTCACAGTTTAATGATAAGGGAATTCTTTTAGGACCGAGATGAGAAAATGATTGTTCACACGTAGAGTAGTGAATCTATGGAATTTTCTGCCACAGAAGGTAGTTGAGGCCAGTTCGCTGAATATATTTAAGAGGGAGTTAGATGTGGCCCTTGTGGCTAAAGGGATCAGGGGGTATGGATAGAAGGAAGGTATAGGATACTGAGTTGGATGATCAGCAATGATCATATTGATTGGCGGTGCAGGCTCGATGGACCGAATGGCCTACTCCTGCGCCTATTTTCTATAGTTCTATGTTTCAATGAACATCTTGAACCCTGGCATCAGGGAGGCAACATACCATGCTCGCGCCTCGCCTGCCGCAAAATTATATCCAGTCCGCTCCTCGTGACCCATCTAAAGGATTGTAGCCAGCGACGTATCCGCCGCTGGGAGTGGTGGCGTCGTTTCCCCCGACAGTTCCCAAGAGGGCGTACTCTTTTTTCATTAGCAACAGCCACCTGGATCTCCTGCACTCCACGGTTACCTCCCTTTCTCTCAGTCACGCACCATCGTTCTTCCCGTGTCCTTGGCGTGACTACCTCACTTTAGGTCCTGCCTCGGAAACTCGTTTTCCCAGAGAGCCCTGAGGTCATCAAGGTGATTCTACTGTGCCCCAACACGATCCTTCAGGATCTGAATCTGGACACACTTTCCACAGTTTAGCATCCAGAGGCTCCATCCGCGTCCCTGGCCTCGCACATCCTGCAAGCATCACACTGCCTCATCTTATCTATCTCACCGCATTCCTTCTTCTCCAGCTTTTTGCGTAGTCTCCTCTCCTAAGACTCTCGAGCCAACGACTCACACTTTTTTCTCAACCACTTCCCTCCCAAGGCCGCTTCCCCACTACCGCTTCCCTAGAGCATTCTTGCTTATATTGGCTGATACATTGCCTAATTTGCCAGTTTTCAAATTAAATTCCTCAGTTTAAAATTGCTTGTTTCCTTCTGACTCACCTTTCCTACGGGTTTCAGCCAATAACCTATTAGTCCTGTTTCTGTTTGATTGATAATTCTCCGAGTTCCACGTTAGGACTGAGGCTTTTCCGGGCTATTTAAAGGTAATCGTGTTCAAAACTTGTGGCGAATCACCTTAGTTCAACCTCTGCTCCACTCCCACTCTTGACTAACAATCTCTATTTTAACAGAACAAAAACTGCGACAGTGCCAGAAAGGTAGGAGCTGAAGATTGATTTCCATAGAATATCGCATTCGAAAGATATTAGGGAAGCCATACCGAGATAATTAACGTTGTTCCGCTTTACTGACTCCATCTTTAGAACTTCAAGAGAAATGTAAACGAGAAGGTTTGTCTTTTTACGCTATTTAGGTTTGAAAGAAACCTTGTTGCGCATCTAATATCGGACGTCATATGAGGTGTTTGTCCATCAAGGAAAGTTTAAGCTGCAGTGACTATGACAATTTGGTCAATCAATAATTAAATAAAGCAATATTATTACCGATTATGGATTGTGTTATTCTGGATATAAGCTGAAATATGGTGTTTCCTGATTACAGCGAGTTCAGAACAAGATTCCCTGGTCAGAGTACTGGTAATGGTGACTTAAGCAGGGATGTGCAATAAGTTGTTCTAAGTGAGCAAATAATTATAAGAGCTTCCTCTGATAAAAACAAATAGGGGACAGATAATCTCAATATATTAACGTCGGGGAAATCAAAGGTAATCAAGTGTCGTTTGCGATGTGCAGGAAAGTTGATCGAAGGGATTTTGGGTCAGACATGAACGAACTGTTCGAAGCGCCGACCAATGGAAACTAAACTGACGATTTCATGAAGTCAATGCATTGGGTAAAATAGTGGATATGAATGATTCATATTTATATGACAAAACATTTCTTCGAGAATAAAATGAGAAAATAATCCAGATGTATTAAAAGACGAAGATGAATAATACTACATCGCGATAATCTTTAATATCTAACAGGGTTTCTGAAAATGATGAAATTATGACGTTCACATAAGCCAATTTGGCATTTCGAGAAGAACAATGAATAATAGCGAAATGTACAATTGGCTCTTGAGGTTGACTGCATTTTTCGCGTGGCCATGAAGTGTGTTCGTTCAATCGTTTTCTGGTTTGATTGATCGTGAAAATTATATTTATTTACTGATTAACCGCTCTGTCTCCACACTGAATATTGTTTTTCACCGCTACCGTCTCAATACTGTGCAAGCTAATTCTGAATCCATATAACCAAGTCATTGTAAATTGTGAGCACTTTAATATTCTAAATCAGCCAACATTGTGAATTATATCAAATGTCTTACTAAAATTCATGATGACAATATCCACCCCCTGCCCTCGTCGATCATCATTGTCACCACCTCTGAAAACTTGATCCAGTTGTGAAACGACTACAAAGATGTTCTGAATATCCCGAAGGTACTGTAGACACACAATGCTGGAGTGACTCAACAGGACAGGCAGCATCTCCAGTTCTTTCCCACACATTATGAATATTCCGAATTGACACGTTCTCTTCCAAATGAAATTTAACCTCTCCAATGGCTTGCCTCCCACTGACACAAGACTCACCGGTCTATTATCCTCCTAATTCTCTCAATCTCCCTTCTTAAACAAAATAACAACATTGATTACTCCCCAGTCCTCTGGGACTTCGCCTGCAGCTGGAGAAGATACAACAAGCTTCGCCAGGGCTCCTGCAATCTCGTCTATAACCAGGGATAGATCCCACAAGACCTTGTGGATTAATACATGATGAGGTTCAAGGAATCGCGCGCCACATTTTCAAACAGCACATTCACATTAGTATTCGCAACACTGACCATGCTGTCGTCCATGTACTTCTCCTTGGTGAATACAAACACTTATTTGGTACCTCCCCTGGATCCCATGCCGTCCTCGACAAAACAAATGTGTCTTATCTGACTGCTACCATAACATTCACCCTGCTCAACAGAGCAACACCTCTACATGTTCCCCTGGATTCAATCATGTGTGAAACATCCAAACCATGGAATATTGTTTGTCAGTTGTGCCACTCTCGTAATCATATTTGTCAATTTGCTCCAACATCTCAGACCCAAGCACCGATCCAGGTTCCGTGTTTACCTTATTCCCCCACAATTCGCCTTGCATTGAAATAAATACCCTTCAGCCCATCAAGTTCACGATATCCCTCCGCTAGTCCGGCCTTCCATATGAAAGTAAATGGGCCTACATTCTAAAATCACATTACTTATTCCTGTCTGAGCTCATATTATAACACGCGCACTGCTCCTCTAGTTTAACACCTCCCTGGTCAGCTCTAGTAAACCCCCCCACAAGCGCATTGGTCCCAGTCCAATAAAGTCCATTGCTCTATTGAGAAAAAATATCCAGCCTCATTCTAAGTAATTTATGCACATGCTGATGGGTTTCAGTTATTAGCGCAACTGACTATACAGTTTTATATGTTCTCCAGCTGCAAACAGCCTAAGAAGTACATTCTGATATTCCTATATAGAGGCCTTGCTATATCCCCATTTCAATGCCGTTTCCTATAATCCACTCATTCGCTGGACCTGACCCGCAATTTACTCGATATTATTTTAAACGTTTCACCCAAATATCAGCTATGTTTATATCTAAAGAAAATAACATTACCAATGCAATTTACCCATGCAATCATGCATAAGATGGACACACAAATCTGAAGTAACTCAGCGGGACAGGCAGCATCTCTGGAGAGAAGGAATGGATGACGTTTCGGCTCGAGGCCGCACTTCTGTCTGAAGAAGGTTCTGGATCCGAAACGTCAACCATTCCTTCACTCCAGAGATGCTGTCTGCCCCGCTGAGTTAATCTGTCTTTTTGTGCCTATATTATCTTTTAAGCCAGTATCTGCGGTTCCTTCGTACACTTATACCGCGTTAATGTTTTTTTGTTGGTAGACACCTCAATTACTACTGTGGCATTGCTCGGTTGTGGGTTACTTTGGTGGAAATATCCAAATTGTTCTGCTCTGGCCGCTCTTTCCATTATCCAAATATCTAACCATACTTACATGTTACTTTTAGTAGCACAAGCCAAAGTACTGCAGACATATATATGATATTGTATTTAATTATTCTCATTACGAAGCATCATGTATCCATATAAACCACCTTGCCTAATATTGGGTGATTATGATTTCATCTTTATTTAAATGTCTATTTCGTGTTAATTTCTACTGTGTCAAATTGATTAACATATTTTTCTAATCGTCCTGTTGTTATTTCCGCAAAGATGTACCAAGGAATGACCGTTGGTATCCAGCTCTGTATGTGTTCCAAGAACATAGATACATATTCGCATAGGAACAGGCCCTTCAGTCAACGATGTCTGTGCTGATCACAACTGCAAGATGAAAGATAATCTACTTGAAAATACAATCCATTTCCCTGCATATTCAACACACCATGTGCTCATTCAGAAGGCTATCACATGCAATTATATTAAGTGCATCCACCTCCACATCTGGCAGTACGTTCTCAGCATTCACCAAACTCTGTGTTAAAACCTTGCCCCGCACATCTCATTTGATCTATTCCCCGCCTGATATAAAGCTATCAAGTATTTGCAATTTTCATCCTGAGAAAAGTGTTATACCTGTCTCCCCGACATGTGATTGCATGATTGTAGTATCTTCCATCATGATTCCAAGCAACGTCCGGCATGCCAGAGAAAACAATCTAAATTTGACCAAACTCAAATTTCAGCTTTTCCCTTGGATCCATCTATAATTCTGGCAAGCCTCTCCTGCACACTTCAGGAAATTATCCGTATCCTTTCATAATACAAGTGTTGCATCATCACTTCCAGAATTATACTCAATGATGCAACCAATATAGGCAGGTATATCATGCGCATTCTTTACCACATTAACGACTCGTGTTCCCAGTTTCAGGGACTTATGGACTTGAACCCCAAGACACATTTGCCCATCAATGCTGTTCAGAGTTACGCCCTTAACTTAGCATTTCACTTTGACATGTCAACACCGAAAGTGCAACACCTCACTCTTGTTCGAATCAAATATGAGCTGTCATCCCATGCCTATATCCGTGTCTTATCTACATCCAGCTGTATTCCTTGAGAGCCTTCTCTCGTTAAGTGATCTTCCCAATATGACTGCATGCTCCAAAATTACTATCCTACCCATTTACATTTGGGTCTAAATTAATTATCTATATCACAACCCACAGAGGTCCCAGAACAGATCACTGCAAACGTTCAATGGTCAGAGACTTCAAGACAGAATGTTCCGCCACAGTCTTTTATGAGAAAGACAGTACCGAATCTATTCGAGTAAATCACTGTTAATCTCCGCATTTAAATGATCTGGTCCAGCCTACCATCTGCCACATTATCAACCGCATCACCAAAATACACTGCGTCAATGTCATCTTCGTCAACTCCTAAAATGATTCGATCAAGTAAGTGAGACACCGCCTGTGTGTACACAATCAGGGTGACTATTCCGAAGTAATTAATTATCTTTTGATTTGGAGTAAATCTTTTCCGTAATAATCCTTTCCGTCAGTTTTCCTACCACAGGCGTGAGACTCACCTCCCTATAATTCCATGGTTCAATGCAGAAACATAGGACTACCTACTGTGCAGTCTTGCGTCATCTTGCCTGCAAAATGATCTTCTTTATGGATCCAGCAATCTGCTCGCTTAAATATTTCTATAACCTGGGATGGATCTACTCACCTTAATGATCCACAAGATCCGAAACAGCTCCTTCTTCTTAATCGGAAACAGGCCTTGCATATTAATATTCTTCACGCTCATCTCACTGTCCCACATGCGCATCTGCTTGATGAAAGCACGTGCAAAGTTCTGGTTTAGTACCTCGAATACGTCACCTGACAACATTCACAAATTCCCTTCTTCAGTCATGGGTAGACCTAACGTCTCCCTTGTTACCCTCTTGAATTTATGTATATGTTAAAAAACGTTGGGTGTTTATGAATATAGCTCTTCAAGGCCGTTTCACGCTTCCCCCTTTACCCTCCTAATCGGCGGCTTGTACGTTTTCCTTTCTGTGCTATATTCCTCAAAGGCCATGTCTGATTCCATCCCCTTAACACGTTATCGAGCTTCCTTTTCATTTTTGACACAATTTCAAAACTTTTTGGACATCCATAATTTCCTTACTTTGTCGTCCTGACTATTTCTCCGTACAGCAGGATGCTGGTCCCAAACTTCAATCAACTGCCTGGTAATCAATTACCAAATAACGAGAAGTTGATGCACCAAAAACAACTTTTTTATCAGTTGTATCCTCCTGAGCATACGTATCCTCCTAGCATCCTACATAAAACGTTTGTAATTTGCCATAATACAATGTAATACATATCTGTGTTAATTAATTAATTTATCTAGTCATAGTGATCTATTTAAATTTCTTCGTTCATGTTTTACCTACTGCCCGACACCACTTATCATTTGTATTATGGATCAATATATGTGTCAGATGAACACAATTTGTCACTGCATTCCAAACCTTTTCACCAAAATATGTTTGCATTGGTTAATTTGCGAGGCCGCAGCTGTACACTAAATGCTTTCCAACAGTTATTTTTTTTGTGAAAGATTTACACCTCTATTGATTGTTTCCTTGAATGAGTTTGATTTCATTTTCATAACACACAGTCACCTTCGCTAGGTTGAATTAGAAGAAACTTGTTCTCAATTTGGTAACATTATGACAGCTTTAATCCTACATTCTTAAAATGTTTTCAACACATGAATAAATAACATTTATCTTGCATGTGAAAGGAATATAAATAAATAACATGATCCCTATTGTATTTAAAACATACAAGACCAAGCGGGACACATTGCGCACCGTCCCCAACGCGGGGGCGGGCGCAACTTTACACGGGAGGTCCGTTCCCCGAAGGCGGTATTGGCGCTCGCCCACGAGACAGGCGCCCCCCTGATCCAATAACACCAACATAACCTGTTCGGCCAACGCGATAATCCACCACTCGCCCGTAGGCCTAACTGCGCAGATGCAGCTCAATTACCCTCATCCGCCAACACCCCCTCCTCTTCACCCTCCCTCTCTCTCCCCTCACCTCATCCACTCCCTCCTTCACCACTCCCTCCCTCCTCTTTCCACTACCCTCAGTCACTCCTTACCATCAGTCACTCCTTCCTACCCTCCTTAACCCCTCTCCCCTCCCTACCCCTCTGACCCGATGGGCATCGTTTCCCCAACGCAATATTGCACCACACACCCTGTTCCCTAACGTATCCGTTTCTGCCACTCACCCGTTCCCCCAACACAACCCGTTCCCCCAACGCAATACATAGGGACAAACATCTCACTCTCTCCTTACTCACTTTGAAGCTGCTGCTACCATTTGCTCTCTGTCACCTCTCCCTCCCTCTCATTTTCCCTACCCTCAGTCACATGTCCGTCGCCTCTCCCCCACTGAAGACAATGTTTAAATAGCATATATGTTCCTCCCATCGCGCAATCCATCATCTCTCATAACTATAGGATCTCATAGCTTGCAGCAGAGATCACATTGTGAGGTCATTTTCGATTGTCGGAACGTTCACGGCAACGTGTGGCTGAGATCCCATATTTATGTTTTTTCTCTAATCGGTTTGTTCACGGCAGCTTATGTAAATTATATCCCATTGTGATTGGAGGAGCGTGCGATGCAATTGTGATATCATCACTGCAAGCTCCTAGAAATGTCATACTCACGATATGTTATTATTCCCAGTTGGCTTTTTTAAATATTGAATTATCAATAACATGAAATATAACATCAAATGTGACGAAACTTGATACGACAGACAGAGAGACAAACAAGTCATGATTTGTTGTCTCGTGCATGTGAAGATTTTACATTTCGCGATCATTACATTAATGGTGCTACAAGATCCAATTCCCTCTGAACTGATAACTCAACTATGAGCAGCAGGTGGACCATACGTACAAGTTAAATCTTGACCATATTATTTCTTACTTCCACCACATCTGATGCAATACATTGATTTTGAACACATTCATTTGATCGAAAAATAATATGATAATGCGTTATGAAGTGAGCCATTACTACCGAACAACACACATATTTGTATGCGTATTATTTCCCCTGAGACATTGATTTTTTAATATGTTTTTCTACTGAAGACCGTAAGTACATTTCTAGTTTTTTCCAGTTGTCTACGAAATCAAACATTGCGAGGACCCAATTGGGTTAAATGGCAGTCATTGCGAGGTTCCTGAAGTCCAACTTCGAAGCTCATTACTTCTCGGGGATGTTTAGGGGGTACAGTTTATGCACTCCCGACGCACTTAAGATAGTGATCAATTGGTCTTTTATTGAAGTAATAAACAGCAAAAAAATCCATCACTTTCCGTTCTTTATCATTGTCCCATTCATGTAATGTAAATCATATGAGCGTTTGTTCTCATAAAAGTATGCGGTCTCATTAACTTGTGTGTGTCGTGATCATGATTCATGTGTGGTAATAATACTGTATTCTCACTATCCTACCGAGATCCAACTGACTCCTAATCTGTGGGTCTGCGCTTGTATCCGAGAGAAATAGACACACCCCTACTATGTATCCAATCACACCTACAAAAGTACAGCCAGATTAAAACTAAAACCAAAAAACATTAGAGATGACTATAATATATCGACTTAAGTCTAATGACTTCTGCATGTGGGAAGGATATTAGTGCAGGTTCCTCATTCTCCTCGTCCCATTATTGAAATATGAAACACTCACACCATATCATGGGATTCCCGTCGATCGCACGTGTGCCTTCGGTCCTATGAATGTGTCTAGTAATAAACACAGTATGATTACTCAAAATTAATTTGTATGAATGGATTCTTATAAGTAGCAGTGCCACTCCGAACATTACCTAAACGATCCGAACAAAATATTTAGCTATCGGCACATTTATTGCACGAACTATGGCGACGCGGTGACGTAGCGGTAGAACGTCATCAGACTTACTGCATCAGGGACCCGGGTTCGATACTGACCACGATGCTTGGTTGTACGGAGTTCGTACGTTCTGCCCGTGACCTGCGTGGGTTTGCTCCGATATCTTCAGTTTCCACGCACATTCCAAAGACCTAGCTCTCCCTAAACAAACACCCTAGAGTGTGTATGGTAGTGTTAACGCGCGAGGATTGCTGGTCGAGGTGGATGGGCCGAAGGGCATGTTTCCCTGATATTTCTCTTAACCAATCTAAACTAAACTCTGCTTTGCGCGTTGTAGAATGAGTGAAATAGTTCACGATCTACACGTATATATGCGTGTGTCTTATAATAAGAGCCAGCGCTCCAATATTTGTACTGTTCCTGCGTCCTGTTCATGTCCAGAGTTCAAATGTTCTCAAACACCACAAAGCGCGCTCCACATTCAAAGTCATTTCTGCGCAAGCACAGTTACATCTTCTTTTGACACCTTTGATAGCTTCTATCCAGTAGCCAGGAACTATATTATAATAGATGCATATGCTCCCCTTAGGCAAAGTCATTCAAAGGCAAGGCATTTCCTTCCATTGCAATGCAGAAGATAAGCAACTCTACACCACCCCCCCCCCCCCCGAAGCCCAAAAAACGATCAAATATACTTAACCTTATCCACTGCCCCGAGGATGGCCCAGAACGTATGTCAACTAAACGAGAGTCAATCTGAGATCATCCTTCTCTGCCCGTGGAACACAATCAAAATGATAGCAGGCATCCTTGGAAGCCTTACCCCTTTACTCAAACCTCACGTCATAAATCTTGGCGTGATATTTGACTCAGCATTGAAATTTCACAAACAAATCAATGCCGTGGTAAAAGCGAGCTTCTTCCAGCATCGGACGGTAGCTAAAATAAAACAATTCCTACAGTTTGATGACCTGGAATCCACACATTTATCTCCTCCCTCCTCGATTAATGCCACTCCCTTTCCACTGGCATCAGCCAATCTTCCCTGTCCCGCCTGGTCCAAAACGCCGCAGCGAGGCTCCTGACGGGCATCCGAACAAGGGAACACATCACCCCGATTCTGGCCTCTCTCCACTGGCTTCCTGTGCGGTTCCGAATAAATTTCAAGATCCTTCTTTATGTGTACAAAGCCCTTAACGGGCTTGCCTACACGTACATCAAAAGTCTGCTTATCCGCCAGGTCCCTGAGATCGGCCGACTTGGGTTATTAAACATGCCGCGGTCGAGGCTTAAGCTCAGGGGCGACCGCGCCTTTGTGGTTTCAACTCCTAGACTGTGGAACAAACATTCCTCTTGCCATCAGAACTGCCCCCTCGAACGAATCTTTCAAGTCGAGACTTAAAACTCATCTTTACTCTCTAGCCTTTCTTGACGTCCTCTGTGGGAGGGCTATATGTATGTGTTTATGTATGTCCTTAATCTATGAACCAATGTTTTATAACGTTAGTACCTCCACCAATGTAAAGCACTTTGGCCAATGAGAGTTGTTTTTTAAATGTGCTATAGAAATAAAAAGGGATAATGTACTTTACCCAATTTGTGAAGGTAACGCAATGTCATAATAATTTATATCATGCATTGTGGAATGCAGCGCGGACAAAATGCTTAAATCCCGATTTAATGTGAACAAATGTTAGAACATATGATATATTGCGTTCTGGACGACTGGAACCTAGATGGAAGGAGATCCACAGAAGTTTAATATTCTACTGTCAATGGTAATTTGCAACGATGTTAAAGTTTACGGTGTTCACGTGCTTGAAACGGAAGGCCGAGACATTAATGCTCAACAAGAAACGTGAGGTTTTTTTTAAGTGAAGTCGTAAATATTTTTCCGCAATAAACCTGGACCTAAATATGTATTACCTCTTCTGCAAATAACATACACATGTGCTAATGTATCAATGAAACACAGGGGAAAGAAAGACTGCACACGATCCAGGTAAAAGCATTCATTTCTGAGTATAAATTAATAATGCTAACGAATGTCAAATGTCCACATCCATTAGATATTTCGGAAAAAATAGAGAAGTAACCGAGCTGTTTTCTCTAATCTCGGCAAACTGAATGTATTCGGCTTGCTCGGCAAAGAAAAACATGAGTGTACACAAAAAGCTGGAGAAACTCAGCGTGTGCAGCAGCATCTAAGGAGCTCCTTAGATGCTGCTGCACCCGCTGAGTTTCTCCAGCTTTGTGTGTACCTTCGATTCTGCAGCATCTGCAGTTCCTTCTTTAACACAAAAGAAAAACACGAGTTATTTTTTATACTAGAAATGGTGAATCAAACGATTTGTCTTCGTTTGGTTTTCGTTTATTGTGCATCGCAAGCTGGTGTCCGTATTTTTTATGCGCTTGTTATGCCACAATTCTGGTGTTTACCACTTGGCCAGGTTTCACCTACATGTTCAGGCGGAGAACGCCAGAACAGAAAGGAGACATGTGCATATTTGAGGAAGTTACTGCATAAAGCGAGCAAAACTAACAGATGAGACAGGTAGGTACATAGCAAATAGAAGTGAAAGGACGGTGCTTTAAAGTGTGTTTTCATTCTTCTGGCTTAGTGGGTGAGGTGATTGAACTCAGGGCATGGATTTGTCACTGGACACGAGGATATTATAGCCATATATGAAACTTGCCAGCGAGTCGTCCAGGGTTGGCAGCTTAATGTTGCAAGACATATATGCCACGGGCGCAGTGCGGATGCTGGCAAGAGAGGAGGACATGTTGCTTTTTTGATCGCCGAACGTATAACTATATCTTCAGTGCTCAGAGAGGATATTCTTGCGTGATCGTTCATTAAGCCTTTTCTGGGTAGAAATTAGAAACGGGTTTGGAATAATCAATTAAATGCGACTGCATTAGAGGCTTACCAAACGTCGACTAAAACTAGAGGCGTAGATGTGTGGGGAGATTGCTGAAGACTTTTAAAATAAAAATACAGTATTATTGGGAGATTTCCATTTCAAATGCTATAAAAACTGATATAGCAAAGGTAAACTGGCAGAATATTCATGCTTCAGTGAAGGGCAACGTTGCCAATCTGAGGGACTCCGATTGATGATAGATGTTGAGGCTTCCCGTAGAAAGTAGAGGAGGCATGCATTAATGTTCCACAGTGGGGGCCAACTGCAATACACTTCCGTATAATCTAGGTGTACACCTCAGACATCAATCAGGGGGGCATAAAGATGACATGGAAGTCGGTTGGCATGCAGGGTAAAGGAATATCTTGAGAAATAATACTTGCACATTGAAGAATGCTCTAAGACACCTTTAAGTCTTCAGCACTTTTATTAAGCACACAGCATACATAGCCCTGGCTGTACGTGGTCTGTCACGAACACCAGAGAGGGAGCTAGGGGCGTGTGGGTTACAATTATACCAACTGGTGGGGGAGTGGTTAGCATGGACATCGTTACTATCAATTAAAGGTGTACACACATATCATCTACATCCTTCCTCTACCAAAACAAACAGTGAGTGACAGGGCGACCACGTTTCATGCGCCAGGGTGAGTGCAAACAGTAAAGCACAGGGATACAGGATCACACGTAATCGCCGTAACGGACCGGCGGCCTGACCAGGCGGCCAGACCGGGTCCGCACCTCGCCATCACCTCCTTCCCCGACAGCAACAAGCGGGGACGCCGGGTCATGGTGGGGGCTACGGACAGGAGAACCCCTTGGCGGTGAAGGCAGCGGGGAGGGCGGCGAAGAGAAAGGCGCGGAAGCCGGAGAAAGCGGGACCGCAGTCGGGAGGCGCTCCGGAGGAGGCGAGGGGAGGCCGGCCCCAGAGGAATGGGCAAAGCACAGGGCCGCGACAGGGGCAGCGGGGGGGCATAAGGAGCCGCCGGGGGTGGGAGAGGCTCGTTCACGAGCCGGAGATGCTGGCGGGACCGGCGGTACACCCTACCGTCGCGGTTGACAAGGTAGGAGCGAGGGGCACCGGCAGAGCCGACGACCATGGCCAGCCTGGAACGGCCAGAAGGGGACCACATACGGACGACCTGGCCGGGGAGAAGAGGGCAGAGGACACGGCAAGACCTGTCGTGGGAACGCTTCTGGATACCGTGTATTTCAGCAATGCGTTCCCGGACCAAGGCAGGCTTAAGGACGGAAGGGGACAGGGACTGCTGAGACATCGGGACCGTGGGCCTCGTGACTCGGGACATGAGTCGCTGAGCCGGGGAGCCCAGGGTATGGTCGCGGGAGATGTTGCGGAGGTTCAGCAGGGCCAGGTAGATGTCGGTGCGGGATAGGCGGCAACGTTCCAACAATCCTTTAGCACTGCGGACCGCGCGCTCGGCCAGTCCATTGCTCTGTGGGTATTCCGGGCTGCTGGTGTAATGACGAAAGTTCCAACGCTCAGCAAAATCGCGGAACTCGGCACTGGTGAACTGGTTGCCGTTGTCCGACTGCAGGCTGACGGGGGACCCGAAGGTGGCAAAGTGGCGGCGCAACTTGTCGATGACTGCGGAGGAAGAGAGGGAGTGGAGCTGGACAACTTCAAACCAGCTGGAGTAAGAGTCGACAAGCACCAGGAAGTGCTTTCCGTGCCACTCGAAGATGTCGGTTGCTAGCGCAGACCATGGCAGGTCAGCAGCTGGCTGCTGCAGGAGCGGCTGCCGCTGTTGCTGTGGAGCGAGGCTGTTGCAGATAGGGCACGCGGAGAGACCCTATCCCGGAAGTAGCGAGGCATGTCGGGCCAGAAGAACTGGCTCTGAGCGATGGAAAGGGTCGCCTCGGCCCCAGGATGGCCACGATGAGCGGTCTCGAAGTATTGTTCCCGTAGCGCTTCAGGCACCACCACCTTGTGCCCCTTCACAATCACACCACCGCGCAGCACCAACCAAGAAGTAAGGTCACGAACCAAGAAGTAAGGCACCGCAGCGGCCGGCAGGGAAGAACGGCGGTCTGGCCAAACCTGCTTGATGATCGCGGCCAGCTGCTGTAGCGAAGCGTCTGTCGCCGTGTGCTCGGCTAGGGACTTCAACTGTCCGGAGGGCACGAAGTTCACGCCCAGGACCATCAGATCCGACGTCTCGTACGGATGCTGGGTTGTGGATGAGAGAGCCGCCCGAGACAGCGTGTGTGCGCAAAAACCATGTCCTTGCCCTTGCGATAAACCACTGTGAAAGTGAAGCGTTGCAGCTGGAGCATCATGCGCTGGAGCCGGGAGGAGGCCATGTGTATTGGCTTGTTGAGGATGGTGACCAGAGGCTGGTGGTCCGTCTCGACAGTGAAACAGTTGCCCAGGATATAGTCCTTGAATTTGTAGCAGGCAAAGACAACTGCTAGCAGTTCCTTCTCAATCTGGGCATAGTGTTGTTCAGCGAACGTCATTGTGCGGGACGCGTAGGATACAGGCTGTTGCACCCCGTCATGGATCTGCAGGCAGGCGGCCCGAGGCTAAACTTAGAGGCATCACACGTGAGAACGATGGGGCGCTGGAGGTCGAAGTACTTCAGCGTTGGCATGCTGACCAGCTTAGACTTGAGGGTGTTAAATGCACGCTGGTGTTGCGGGAACCAGGCCCAGGCAGTGTCCTTTTTCACCAGATCCCGCAGAGGGGCACTCAGTTCACTCAGGTCGGGGATGAACTTTCCCAGGTAGTTGACCATGCCCAAGAGCCGCTGCAGGCCAGGCACGTCAGCAGGTGCAGGCATCTCGGATATTGCGGCCGTCTTCTGCGGGTCGGGCTTCAGCCCCGACGCCGTGAAAACATGCCCCACGTAGGTGACCTCAGGGACACGGAATCGGCACTTTTTCGGGTTGAGTTTCAGGTTGACCTCCCGGGCCCGCTGCAGCACCTGGCGAAGGTGGTGGTCGTGCTCAGCGACATTCTTCCCATAAACCAGGATGTCGTCGACAATGATGGCACACGGAAGTCCAGCAAACAGTTGTTCCATGGTCCTCTGGAACACCTCGCTGGCAGAGTTGATCCCAAACGGCATGCAGTGGAAGCGATACCTGCCGAAGGGCGTGCTGAAGGTTGTCAGGTGCGAGGACCGCTCGTCTAGAGGTATCTGCCAGAACGAACTCTTGGCATCAAGAACCGAAAACACGGTGGCAGTGCCAACCTGCGCAGCAACATCCTCTACTATCCGCATGGGATAGTGCGGGCGCCTGATGGCCAAGTTCAAGTCTTTTGGGTTGATGCAGATCCGTATTTCGCTCATGTCTTTCTTCGCAGCGACAACCATAGTAGAAACCCACTGGGTGGAGTCCGTGACTGGCGCCAGGATGCCCGTGGCCACCTTCTCGCGAAGAGCAGACTCGACCTTGCCCCTCATGGCAAAGGACACACGGTGCGGGGGACGGACGACCGGCGTAATGTCGGGATCGAGGGCAATCTTGTAGCTGCAGGGCAACTTCCCCAGCTTCGAGTCGAACCGGTCCGGGAATTCGGCCAGCGGGTTCAGGGGTGCCTCTACCAGGTGGACATCGCTGTGGAAGCTCACCAACCCGAGGTCCTGGTAGGCCTCCACGCCGAGCAGGCGGTCACATTTACTGTCCAGCAGGAAGAAAGAGAGGGGCCGAGTGGTCGACAGCACCTTGCAGTGGAGAGTGCCCTCCCCACAGGAACAAGCACGCCACCCCCATAGGCACGCAAAACAGCACTGTCTGTGGAAACAGGCTCATTATTTCTTATCTTCCTGAACAGGCTTGTTGACATAACATTGGCAGCTGCCCCCGTGTCGACCTTAGCAGAGAAGGCCTTGCCATTCACCGTGATTCGGACGGTCGGGTCCGTTATCAGTCCAGCTGCACCTCGCAAGGAAAACACCTCCAGCTCGCTCTGAGAAGATTCAGGGTCAGACGGGGGAAGATCATCGTGCTGGAGATGGGAACCAGACGCTGAATCATCACGTGTCAGGTAGTGAGACGGTTTCTGCTGTGGCTGGGCAGTGTTCCCACGGGAACGGCATGCAGCTGAAAAGTGCCCGAGCTTGTTGCAAAAGTTACAGGTTTTCCCCAACGCCGGGCACACATTAAAACGGTGTGAGACAAAGTTACAATTTGGACATCGTTGAGGCGGTCTGGAGCCCTGCAGTGGTCCTGCCCACTGTCGCCGGGGAGCATTGTACCGGGGACCAGCGAGACTGGCTGTGTGGACCACAGGGTCGGGTACAGCGGAGGAGACAGCCTCAACTAAACGAGAGGCATGCAGCGCCTCATGGAATGTCAGATCAGGCTTACGCAGCAGCTCAGAGCGCAGCTTTTCGTCCCGCAGACCAAAGACTAAAATGTCACGGGTCAAGGTATCGGGGGTCAGGTCATGCAGGTTACATCAGCGAGCCAGCTGGCGCAGCGCGGCCACAAAATTGTCAATAGACTCCCCAGGGTTCTGGCGTCTGGAGAACAGTTTGAAACGCTCTAGAATGTGATTAGTGGGAAGGTCACACATCGCCGTAAATTTAGCAATCAGGCAAACGGGGTCTTGGGCACTCTCACCATGTCCATAGACGAACGACTCCGAACGCTCGAGCGCCTCCGGACCAGCCAGGTTAAGCAGCAGGGAAGCCTTGACAGCGGGGGCCACAGCAGGGTGGGCAATGGCAACATAATGCTCAAAGTCCCGTCGAAACACACTCCAGCGATGAGTGATGTTCGCATCAAAGACCAGGACGTCAGGCTTACGACAGCCAGAGGCCATCACGGAACCAGGAGGGGGTACTGGGACTAAGAAAATCAAACGCGATAGACCAGAGACGCAGGAAGAAGCACTTCTGACCCCATGAAGAATGCTCTAAGACACCTTTAAGTCTTCAGCACTTTTATTAAGCACACAGCATACATAGCCCTGGCTGTACGTGGTCTGTCACGAACACCAGAGAGGGAGCTAGGGGCGTGTGGGTTACAATTATACTAACTGGTGGTGGAGTGGTTAGCATGGACATCGTTACTATCAATTAAAGGTGTACACACATATCAGACACACATCAAGAATATAAGGGTGGTCAGGTAAAGGACAATCCCTCAATGATAACATGGCCATTCTGATTTTGGGCCGTAGTAAATGGTGAAGGTTCTCATTAAATAATTCCCAATCATTTTATTGGTGAAGCGAACAGTAAACTACGGGAGCTTTCATGTCTTTGACCAGATACGAATAACTAAAGGTATTGTATGACGGTTTTAAAGTTCACACATGTCATAAATCCCCAGGGACTATCTGAATGTAACATTGGGATTGGTGGGAAATCAATGGGATATAGTGGACCTCGCAGAGATATTTTCATTATCTGCAGCCACAGTTTACATTATTGTAGTGTGCAAGAAAATGTAGCAACTTTATATACGAATGACAGCGAGGAGATGAAGGCGTGTACAGGCCATCGGTTGGCCAGCCGTCAGTGGGGGGGGGGGGGGGGAGGTTATTGAAGATGATTCTGAAGGAAAAAATCTAGCAACATTAGCACAGGCAAGGACTGATTATTCTTTTCACCATGGGTCGGTGAGTGTGTGTCGTGAATAAACGACATTCGTATTTGTAAATAGAATTACAAATCTTATGTTATTTTTAAAGAAACCATCAAGAGGATGGATGAACCGAGACCTCTAAACTAGTCTATGTTGACAGAAATGTGTTGCCATGGTACCGCATGTTGTGGGAATCTGCAAAGTTAAAAAGCATGGACGCTGAGGGGAAATGTAATCCAATTATATCAAGTGTGACATAATGAATGAATGAATGAATGAAAGAATGAATGAATGAATGAATGAATGAATGAATGAATAAATGAATGAATGAATGAATGACCAGGTTCATTGGCGAATTATTCACATACAAGAAATTTGCCTTTGTGCACTGCGCGCAAGATACAATATGACATACAGTGATAGTTAGGAATGAGACATCAAACATTAACAATAACAATTATAGAATAAACATGTGAATTAAATAAAATATCACCGCAAAAGGAGGCTACAGATTTGTGGTTATTCTGCAGAGCTACTACACGTAGGACTAAAAAGCAGTTTTTTATGTCTGGCTGTGACAGCTTTGACTGTCCGGAGTCGCCTTCCGGATGGCAGTGATTCAAAGAGTTTGTGGCCAGGGGCTTGCAGGGTACAGTTCGTCAATGGAGGGAAGGTTGCACCCTATAACATTCTCAGCTGATCGGACGATTCGCTGCAGTGTCCAGATGTCGTGCTTGGTGAATGAGCCAAACCAGACCATGATGGATAGGGTGATAGCAGTCTCTCCGATGGCCGCACAGAATTGGACCAACATTGCCTGTGGGGGATTGTGATTCCTCAGCGGCCGCAGGAAGTAATCAAGTCAAGTCAAGTTTATTGTCTTGTGTCCAGATAGGACAATGACATTCATGCTTGCTGCAACACTACATAATATTGTAAGCATAAATACAGAACCGTTCAGTGTGTCAATATAGCATAGACCATATACATATACACATACATAAACAGATAAAGTGCATTAGGCTGTTATAGTTTAGAGTTTGTTTGATGGAAAGTTTAATAGGGTGATGGCTGTGGGGAAGCAGCTGTTCCTGAACCAGGATGTACCAGTTTTCAGGCTCCTGTACATTCTGCCTGATGTCCGCGGAGAGGTGAGTTCGTGGCCATGATGGTGTGGGTCCTTGTTGATGTTTGCAGCCTTGATAAGGCAAGGACTGTGATATATCCCGTCGATGCTGGAGAGGTCAGAGCCGATTATGGACTGGACAATGGTCACACCTTTCTGCATTCTCTTGCGCTCCTGGACGCTCAAGTTGCCGAAAAAAGCCACGATGCAACCAGTCAGCATGCTCTATATTGCGCACCTGTAGAAGTTCGAGAGAGTCTTCTTTGACATACCAACTGTCTGTAATCTTCTCGTGAAGTAGAGGCGCCGATGTGCTTTCTTTATCATTGCATCAGTGTGCTGGGACCAGGAGAGATCTACGCAAATATGCACGCCCAGTAATGTGAAGTTCTTGACGCTTTCCACCATCGACCGTTGAAATAAACGGGATCGAGGGTCCCTATCCTACTCCTTCCAAAGTCCATAATCAGTTCCTTGGTTCTGCTGCTGTTGAGAGCCAGGTCATTGTGCTCGCTGCATTTGGTCAATCGGACGATCTCCCTTCTGTACTCTGACTCGTCACCATCAGTGATTCGTCCCGCAACAGTGGTGTCGTCGGCGAACTTGATGATGGAATTCGCACTATATCCAGCTACGCAGTCATGAGTATAGAATGAGTACAGCAGGGGGCGGAGCACGCCGCCTCGACGTGCTCCCGTGCTGTTTGTTTTCGCCCGTGACATATTTCCACCAATACAGACAGACTGTGGTCTGTGGATAAGGAAGTCGAGGATCCAATTGCATAGGGATGCGCAGTACATCCTCGGTAGTGCCGCTTTGACTGTGGAGCCGATGGTGCCCCCCCCCCCCCCATTTAACGGAAATTAAAAGTCTCCACGGATGTGACGATGGTGTTATTGATGGTGAGTGGGGTGTGGCGAGGGGGAGCTCTACTAAAGTATGCAATGATTTCCGCTCTCTTATTAGCATTGAGCTCTAGGTTGTTGCGTTTAAGCAGGACGCCAGCTCTTTCACTTCCTGTCTGTAGGCAGATTCTTCACCATCCTGGATAAGTCTAATCAGGGCTGTGTTGTTCGCAAACTTGAGAATCTTGACAGAGGAGACTGTGGAGGTGTAGTCATGGTTGTAAAGAGAAGAGAGGAGAGGGGATAGTATGCAGCCTTGCGGTGCACCTTTGCTGTAGGGTCTGTGGGTCCGTGATGTGCTTACCCAGCCTCACATGCTGTTTCTTGTTTTTCAGGAAGCTGGTGATCCACCGACGGAGTGTTTCAGGCACGGTCAACTCGGAAAATTTGGAGTGTAGTAGCTCTGGCATAAAGGTGTTCAATGCAGTGCTAAAATCAACAAACTAAATGTTGGCATAGGTCCCCTGGCGGGCTTGGTGCTGGAGGATGAAGTGCAGGCCCTGCTTGACTGCGTCATCCACATATCTATTAGCACGATATGCAAACTGCAGAGGGTCCAACATGGGACTCGTGATATTTTTCAGTTTCGTCAGCACAAGCCTTTCATGGGTCTTCTTGACTGCAGAGGTCAGTGCGACAGGCCTGTGGTTATTAAGACAAGTAATCCTTGCCTTTTTTGGGTACTGGGACAAAAGTGGATACTTTGAAGCAGGCAGGGACAGTGGAGGTTTGCATGGACTGATTGAAAATGTCTGTTGAGAACGGTGCCATTTGTTCAGCACAGAGCTTGAGACTTGACGGGGATACATTGCCCAGTCCTGGAGATTTCCGGCTACTCTGTCTTCTTAACAGCCTCTCTTCCCCCTCAATTTTGATTGTTGATGATCTCTGCTGCGTGGCCAGCAGAGATCAACAGAGGCTGTTGCACCAACAATGGGAGGGCGCTACAAGGAAATCCCGGAGAAAACATCGAGGTAACCCTTTCCTCCTCCTCTGCCCAGCATTCTTCTGGTGTACGTCCAGTCCCTGGAAAACAAGCAGGATGACTTCAGGGCGAGGAACAGGTTCCAGCGGGACAGAGGAACGGCAACATCCTCTGCCTGACCGAAACATGGCTGACCTTGCTGATTCCGGATCAGGTAATCTGCCCAACCGAGTCCTTCACTGTCCATCGTACTGCCAGAACAGAAGCATCTGGTAAATCTAAGGTGGAGGAGTCTGCTTCATGAGCAATAACAACTGGTGGAAACCTGGAAATATCAAGATGCTTTCCAGTTCCTGCTCACCGGACCTAGAGCATCTGACGATCTCATGCCATTCATTCTACCTTCTCCGGGAGTTCGGCTCAGTGATCGTCACAGGCGTCTACATTCCACTGCAGGCGGACACCAACGTGGCACTAATGGCCATACATGATGTGTTATATCAACATCAAAACACATACCCAGATGCGGCTGTGGTGGTGGCCGGAGATTTTAATAAATCAAAGCTCAAGAAGTTAGAAACATACAAACATAGAAATTAGGTGCAGGAGCAGGCCATTCGGGTCTTCGAGCCTGCACCACCATTCAATATGATCATGGCTGATCATCCAACTCAATCTCCTGTACCTGCCTTATCTCCATACCCCCTGATCCTTCGGCCACAAGGACCACATCCAACTCCCTCTTAAATATGGCCAACGAACTGGCCTCAAATACCTTCTGTGGCAGAGCATTCCACAGATTCGCCACTCTCTGTGTGAAAAACGATTTTCTCTGCTCGGTCCTAAAAGACTTCCCCGTTATCCTTAAACTGTGACCGCTTGTCCTGGACTTCCCCAGCATCGGGAACAATCTTCCTGCATCTAGCCTGTCCAACCCCTTAAGAATTGTGTAAGTCTCATGATCAGCCATGATCATATTGAATGGTGGTGCAGGCTCGAAGGGCTGAATGGCCTACTCCTGCACCTAATTTCTATGTTTCTATGTTTCTATGAGATCACCCCACAATCTTCTAAATTCCAGTGAGCACAAGCCGAGTCTATCCAGTCTTTTTTCATATGGAAGTCGTGCCCTCCCAGGAATCAGTCTGGTGAACCTTCTCTGTACTCCCCCTATGGAAAGAATGTATTGTCTTCTGATTAGGAGACCAAAACTGTACGCAGTACTCTAGGTGTGGCCTCACCAAGACCCTGTACAACTGCAGTAGTACCTCCCTTCTACTCAAATCATTTTCCTTTGAATGCCAACATACCATTCGCTTTCTTCACAGCCTGTTGCACCTGCATGCCTACTTTCAATGACTGGTGTACCATGACACCCAGGTCTCGCTGCATTTCCCCTTTTGCTAATAGGTCACCATTCAAATAATAGTCTACCTTCCTGTTTTTGCCTGCATCTGCCATGCATTTGCCCACTCACCCAGTCTATCCAAGTGCAGCCTCCTAGCATCCTCCTCACAGCTAACACTGCCCCCAGCTTCGTGTCATCCGCAAACTGCGAGATGTTGCATTTAATTCCCTCGTGCAAATCCTGGGGTTCCAGCACTGAGCCTTGCGGCACCCCACTAGTCACTGTCTGCCATCCTGAAAAGGACCCGTTCACTCCTACTCTTTGCTTCCTTTCTGCCAACCAGTTCTCTATCCACATCAATACTGAACCACCAATGCCGTGTGCTTTAAGTTTGTATACCAATCTCTTGTGCCGAACTTCTACTAACACATCACGTGTGCCACCAGGGGGGAAAGAACATTGGACCACTGCTATACACCGTTTCGGAACGGCTACAAGGCCGTTTCACTCCCTCCTCTAGGAAAATCTGACCACGTTGCCATTTTCCTGCTGACAGAGTATAGAGAGAGGGCAGTTCAGGGAGCGGCATTGACGAGGGACGTAAAGCGGTGGTTCGACCAGACAGAGGCCATGCTGCGAGATGCACTGAGCGATGTCGACTGGAATATGTTCCAAGCAAGTTCCAGTGACGTCAGTGAGTTCGCGGAAGCAGTAACAGACATCATCCGTAACAATAACCGACAACATCGTCCCCACGGTAAGGGTAAGCAAGTTTCCGAATCAAAAACCCTGGGTGGACAGGTCCATTCGTGTTGCCTTGAATGCTCGCACCACTGCCTACTACTCTGGCCTGGCCTGGTTTACGTCCATCCGTAAACATGGACATCTACATGGTGGAATCATTGCGACTGCGAAGGGTGGTGAAGGACGCAAAGAAGAGGTACAGGGACAAGATGGAGTCACAAATGGAGCAACAGGACACCAGACGCCTGTGGCAGGGGGTAGGGACTGTAAACAACTACCGGAGCACCCCCCGCCCCCTCATCTGCAAGTGCCGGCACCTCCATATCTGATGACCTGAACTCCTTTTACACTCGTTTCGAGACGGGCAGCATAACCACAGGTCTGCCGACTAACGACAATACCATCAGCGGGCTGGCTATCGAAGCTGAAGGGAGGAATGTGCACACATTCTCTATGTCCGAGCACGACGTGTGGAGGGCTCTGACACGGGTAAACACGATTAAAGCTGCAGACCCCGATGGCATCTCGGGGTGAGTACTTAAGTCCTGCGATATGCAGCTAGTTCCGGTGCACATGACAATATTCAAACTTTCCATGGACAAGTCCGTGGTCCCTGCCTGCTTCAAAAGATCCATCATTCTAACTGTACCTAAAAATGCCTCCCCAGCCTGTCTGAATGGTTTTCAGAGGCTGGTGAAGAAACACATCTGCGCCTTCTTACCTCGCAACATGGACCCATTACAATTTGCATACCGTCCGAACAGATCCACGGACGATGCGGTCCCCCAGGTTCTGCACACCGCTCTCTCTCATCTTGACAGCCAGAAGGGGGGCTACGTGTGTATGCTATTCATAGACTTCAGTTCAGCCTTCAACACGATAGTCCCCACGAGACTGGCCGAGAACCTACTGTATTTCGGCCTCAACACCCCGCTGTGAGCCTGGGTCCTGCACCTTCTCTCCACCAGGCCCCAGTAGTCAAGATGGGGCAAAATATATCGACGTCCCTCACCTTGAGCACAGGATCCCCCAGGGTTGCATCCTCAGCCCCCTACTGTACTCCCTGTCCAAACATGACTGTGTGACTAGGTTCAGTTCCAACTCAATAATCAAGTTTGTGATGACACTGTGGAGATGGGCCTGGTCTCAGACAACGACGAAAAGGCCTACCGGGAGCAGCTGGCTGGTCTGGCACTCTGGTGTCAGGAGAACAGCCTCCTCTTGAACATTAAAAAAAAAACAAAGGAGCTGATCGTGGACTTTTGGAGGGAACATCATCCGAGGACATACACGCCATTGAGGATAAATGAGGATACTGTGGATAGGGTGAGCTAAATACCTGGGACTCTACATCTTTGAGGATATGACATGGACATCACAAGCTGCAGCAATCGTGAGTAAGGCAACACAGTGCCTTTACCACCTCGGGCAATTGAGGAAATTCAGAGTGTCTCTGAGGATCCTCCATTGCTTCTACTCAGCGGCTGTGGAAAGCATCGTGTCTGAAAATATCGCGATTTGTTTTGGGAACTGCTCTGCCCAGGACAAGAAAGCTCTGCAGAGAGTAATGCATTCGGCTGAACGCACTATGGGGACTTCACTCGCCACTCTTCTGGAACTATACATCAGAAGGTGCAACTCCAGAGCCAATAAGATCAAGGGAGACCGCTTCCACCCTGCAAATGACTGTTCCAGCTGCTACGCCTCCGTTGCCATGCTGTCAGAACGGAGAGGTTGAGAAGGAGTTTCTTCCCAGCGGTCATTAAGACTGTCCTACCTCACCAGGGACTAACTACTGTACCATGCTACTGCTTTTTTTTTTAATGTTCTGCGTTTTTTTTTCCCTTTTCGTTCCTCCCACAATATGTAATATGTAATATGTAAAAGAATATGTGATTCTGTTCCATTCTGTTTGTTGTTTGTTTGTTTGTTTGATTGTTTGCTTTTTGCACAAGTCCGCAAGCATTGCCACTTTCCATTTCACTGCACATCTCGTATGAGTATGTGAGGAATAAACTTGACTTGACTTAAGAAGTGATGTTGTGCAGCACGGAGTGTGTGGCTAATTGGGTGATTTTTCAGACTGGAGTCTTTCTTTAAGTAGGTGTGAAATGGTGATTGCGGAGGAGTGGGTGAGAAGGGTCCAGTCTTTGCAAACTGGGGTTAGGCTGTAAGTGGGTGTCAAGTGTTGGTTGGGGTGCACTTTGTTTTGTCAAGCCAGGTCAGTACATACATAGTAAATGCTTGATCCTTGCAGAGTATTGTAGAATACAAATATCTGGAGTGCACAAACGCCGCTGAGCGGTGCAGGAGTTAACTCGTTAATGGGGGGGGTGGGTCGGACGGGGCCACCCGCAGGTGTCGGTGTACATATAATTGTTATATATGTCGGACGCACCGGTGTGATAGCTGGCTGTCGATCGAGGACACGCCGTCCAGAGAACAAATAGGTACACAGCACAGTGGGGGTGTGGGGCGCAGAGAACAAAATAGTGTCAAGGTTTCAAGATCTCTTCTTTGTCACACGTCCAAGTAATGTACAGTGAAATTTGCGTAACCTTAGAGCAATACTAAGTGAAAAGCAACAAGACACACTACCATATAAATGTTAACATGAACATCGTTCACAGTGGATTCCACATTCCTCAATGTGACGGAAGGCAATAAGCTTCAAACTTCTTCCTCTTTGTTTCGCGCGGTCGGGGCAGTCATAGAAACATAGAAACATAGAAATTAGGTGCAGGAGCAGGCCATTCGGCCCTTCGAGCCTGCACCGCCATTCAATATGATCATGGCTGATCATGCAACTCAATATCCTGTACCTGGCATTCTCTCCATACCCCCTGATCCCTTCAGCCACAAGGCCCACATCCAACTCCCTCTTAAATATGGCCAACGAACTGGCCTCAACTATCTTCTGTGGCAGAGAATTCCACAGATTCACCACTCTCTGTGTGAAAAACGATTTTCTCATCTCGGTCCTAAAAGACTTCCCCCTTATCCTTAAACTGTGACCCCTTGTCCTGGACTTCCCAACATCGGGAACGATTTTCCTGCATCTAGCCTGTACAACCCCTTAAGAATTTTGTAAGTCTCTATGAGATCACCCCTCAATCTTCTAAATTCCAGTGAGTGCAAGCCGAATCAAACCATCCGCGGCCTGGGCCAACAAATTCCCCGCAGCCGACGATCGAAGCCCAAGCCGAGGAGAAGGAAACTCCCGCGTCGGGGCGGGTGAAATTCTCTCCAGGGCGTTGAGCTCCAGATTCGGCCTCTTCTTACCAGGCACCGCGGGCTTCATGATACGGTAGTGCACAGGCCCCGCGGTTGGAGCTTCGATCCTAGGAAAATGGATTATAAGCTCTACGATGTTAATGTCCAGCAGACTCCTGCGGCTTGGACCGCCCGTCGTCTCGAAGAAACACTTGCAACTCCACGTGTTAGGCCGCAGCTGGGACGGAGATATGATACGGAAAAAATGCATCTCCGTGGAGGAAAAAGCGTATCCTCCCTACCCAAATCTGGAAGGATGTGGTTATAGCAACGGAGCCTGTTATTTGGCCGGGAGGAAATAACAAACAGTATAGTATAGAAGTCTGGTGTGCGAGGAAAACTATTTAAGAAGGAGGTCAGAAGCAACAATTTCCCTGAGGGATATCGTTCTGAAATGAGCAGTCTAAGGATGTTACTGGATTGATAATGTAACGATTTAAAAATAGATTTGTACATATACATCTATAAAAAAATATTTAACGGCTGTAAACCAAATGTCAGGAAAAAGCTACGTCCCAGAACGACAATTACATGCAGAAGTTTACTCAAATTGTTTGTTTACGTGATGTGTATAGCTTGATGGATCCACGCCTCTATAGCTCCAAGGTATCGTAGAGTCGTACATCATGGAAACAGGTCTTTCGGTGCAACATGACCGTTCTGAGCATTATGCGCCACCGACCCGCATTAACCCATGCCCCTGGTAACATTCCCTGCCCATCTACCAGTCTAAATGTACTTTGAATATTGGTATAGTAGCTGTCTGAACTACCTTCTCTGGCATCTCTTTCCATATAACCACTATCATCCGTGTGTGAAAGATTCAACTCATGTTCCTATTTAATCTCATCCCTCTCACCTTAAACGTACGTCCACTGGTTGACTGTCCCACAATGGGTAAATGACTGCGCATTCACACTGTATTCATCTCATTCATTTCATATAGCTTTGCAAGATAACCTTTCTCTCTCTTCCGCTTCAAGAAATAATGTCCTAACCTGCTCAAATCTCCCATATGTCATGCCAGTGAGTCCTAGCGACGTCAGTGTAATTTTTGTCTACATCCTTTACAGCTTGAATTGAGACGTGGTGTGTCCGAAGCTGCATTGGTGAACCCGGTCAAATGGCAGAGCTGTCCAAGCAGCTGCGGCTCACCTGCAGTCCGTCTGTCTTTTCTATTTGTTGGTTTGTTGGTTTTTCTTTGTCCTGTTTAGTTTATTTCGTTTATTTTAGATGTGTATGCGTGTGGTGGGGGGAGGGGGACTCTTTTTTAATCTATCCCTCGGGGGGATGCGATCTTTTTCTTGTCGTTTCCCCGTCTCCGTCTGTGGTGAGGCCTATCGCGGAGCTCACGGCTTCGAGGCTCCACGCGGGGCTGCCCGACTTCAGGACTGTGGTGGTTTGGCGGCGGCGGTGACCCGATTTCGGAGCCTCGAGGGCTCGGCTGCGGGCCCAGTGGATTCTGCCGCGGGCCCAGTGGACGACAACGTCGGGAGCACGCAGGTCCCAGATTGGTGACCTTTTTTCTGGAGCTCCCGCAACGACAGCTTCGTCCGCTGGACTGGGGGGTGGTAGCTACGGCAACTTCGACAGCCCCGGGCCGCGAAGTTTGAACCAGCCCGTTTGCGGAGCTCGGATGCGGCAGCTGAACTTATCATCACCCGGCTGGGTCCCTACATGGAAAGCTGGATCGCCTCAACGCAGAGGGAGCAGAGGAGGGAAGGAACAAGGACTTTAAGACTTTTGCCTTCTATCACAGTGAGGAGGTGCCTGGTAGACACACTGTGGTGGATGAAAAACTGTGTTAAGGGTGTGTTTTGTTATTTTATTCTATGTTATGAATGCAAGGTATACCATTTCTTCCAGACTGAAATGTCTGAATGACAATAAAGGACACTTTACTTTACTTACTTCACATTGTTTATTTGGAAGATGAACAATGCTGTCGAAAGAATGGCTCGCAGAACAGACCTCGACGACAATAAAGAGGCCTCAACTGAAATATCTTGTTTGGTACTTCGTACGGAGACTGGAGCTCCAACTAGGTTGATGCCTTTACACAAAAACAGTATACAAATTATTGACAATAAAACCTGAACCCGGCGAGTTGTAAATATGGAGGGCAAAAATAATCGTGGAAAGAACATCTTCATATTCATAAAAGCAAGAATGATTGAAATCAGATGGGGTATTAATGGCATAACACACCTGTTTCAAACAATATCTTGACATTTCCAAGTGTGTGAAATGTGTTTATGGTCGCAGTAAATAGAACCGTTAGTTACCATGGCTTAGAGAATAGCGATCCTTTGTGGAGTTTCCAGGCATCTATTCGATATAAGGTGCAGAATACATTTAACTTTGTTTTTCAATGTTTTGCCATTTTTCAGTCGCATTGGAAGATGTACAACGATTCATTGTACTGTGCCATGTTACTTGCCCTGACTGTGAGCGGCTGTTCTGTCTGGTTCGAACACAAATTGCAGTGAACTGATCTCATACATTGAACGGTATCTCATCAGCGAGGTACTGTTCAGAGGGAATATTAGGAATCCGGTTATTTTTAGGATTATTCCGATTATTCTTATTGAAAATTATATTTTGCAGATATATATGCAATAAATTGTGCAACAGGGTTTCGGTTTCTAAGATGCCAACATGATGGGTCTGGGAAATCCATAACCCGATCACTTTATTTCCGTCATTTCAGTTTCAAAACTTCTTTGAAATTCCGTATGTTCAACGTAATTCGTGAAATTTTTAATAAATGTATTGCTGTGGGAATTAAATAACATTGCGTCTGCAAAAGCAAATACCTAATTTGTGTGCAGTAAACATAATTTAGTTAAATGAATGAAGGAATTAATAAAGTAAACGTCAGAAGCATGTAATTTTTGCAAATAGACCTAAAGACAATGATTACAATATGTTCAAATAAGTTCAATTGCGTTAAACAACAATTAAGCGTCATGACTAGAAACGGCCCTGAGCCAAATTTAAATTTAAATGCAGACACCAGAATCGCAACTTAGTAAATGAACAGAGAGATTTTTGAAACCTCTCGCTTATTGGTTTTCTGGAAGTCATAATTTGGTTTATTATAATTTTAACTTTGTAGAACTCGACAAGGTTCTTCGGGACACAGGTAAGAGAAGGCGGTAACGCGTTGTAATTCATGCTGTGAACATAACAGGATACTTTAAAACATATTCAATTCTTAACAACAATCACATCTATTTGTGTTACCGCCGAAACTCAATTTAGAAATAAGCATATGCAAATATTCGGTGTTTTTTTATAATATTCAAGTGGATGATGGTGAATATGATGTGTAAACGTTGAGTTTCCGGAGATATGTGAATCCAGCAATCTAATTCCCCATTAATATTAATCAGGAACAATCATGTTTTAGCATAAGCGAATTGGTCCGACCCTGTTATTTTATTCATTTTAATGTATCTGTTATTATATAACACCTGTTCGCCACCAACGACGATAAGAATTCAGGCATTCAATAGTGCATTTTCATAAATGATTTACTGCGCATTATGAAATCCACATATTCCGATAAAGTTAGTGCCCCATTTACAGGGGTAGAAGGTTGCGATATTGAAAGATTTCATATCCAAAACCGGAGCAGTGTAAAACCAACGTGAAATAGAAGTATATTTTACCACATGAGCAAATGAAAACACCATATTTTCAGCAATGTATTTCGGATGGCGAACGTAATATTTTCGTGAACATCAATATCAACAGAAGAAAAGGCAAATAATTGAAGACATTCTTTTAATTTGCACGTAAAAATACAGCAAACATTTTAAGAATATAAATTAGAGTTTTAAGCAGAAGCATTGGTTGCGTACTAATAGTAAGATTAAAAGAGAACTTACCAAGTTCGCAGGTTGATCTTTATTTTATGAGGAGTTGCGGTGAGGGATTTCGTGAAGACCCCGCCAGCACACATGCCCGACATTCTTCAAAACAGCGGTGTGGAATCACAGAACGCACCATGACTGGAAATAGTAAGATTAAGAACGTAGAAAATACCAACTGACGTTATGATAGAGGGTGGGAGGGAGGGCACGAAATCCCTCACCGCAATTCCTCATAAAATAAAGATCAACTTTCGAACTTGGTAAGTTCTCGTTTAATCTTTTATTTCGGAGTCACGTGAGTGATTTCGTTCAGATTTCAATGCTCTGTGATTTTACGCCCTGGACAGCGTCCATGCTATTACACTGCCGCAATACTGATGGAGGAAGGTTGTTAATGCAGTCCAGACTGAACAGGCTGAACAATAATGCATATTTATTGCACAATTAATAACAAACAAAAAACCCCGAACTCGGGGACAAACATTCACTGATCGGCTCCCAGCAGGGCTTCTGCGAACGTTGCGGGGATGACCAGCAGTTTGTTGTAGAACCTCTGGACGGTTGCTTCACTAGCCCAGACCGTGGTGGCAAGGATGTGGTCCATAGGCATCTCCATGGCCATCGCCGCTGATGTGGATGCAGCCCTGGTAGAGTGAAATTTAAAAATGTTAGTAGCAACTCCTGCTGCACCCAACACCGCCCTGAGCCACCTGGCGATTGGCTGCACTGTTACCCGGTGATGCGGAGATTTGTGGCTGATGAGGAGCCCCTGCTCCATCTTACGGCTGGTTCGTGTAGTGCGGATGTAGAGGCGGAGATGGGTGACTGAGCAGAGTGTGGCATCAGTGGGGTACACCCGAAACTCCAACTGCAGCTCATGAGCCCCAGGTCTGTGCTGCTTCAATATGTCCTGGACAAAGAAAGCCACCTTTGCAGGGGTGGAGACCATGCTATCCAGCCACAGCCTCTGTAATGCCTGGACTCGTTGAGCTGTAGTCAGTGCCATCAGCATCACCACTTTGAGGGTGAGCTGTTTGAGTGGTAACTCTGTCATAGGAGACCAGCTCCTCAGTAGGGTCAGAACGATCCCTACGTCCCAGGTGATATTGTATCTGGGCCGTGGAGGGTTGGTGTTAAACACTCCCCTCATAAATTTAGACACCAGGTGGTAGGAGCCTATACCTATGTCTAGGTATGAGGACAGTGCACTCTTGGCGCTGCTGATGGCACTGTAGCTAAGACCCGCATCGTAATGAAGGCCCGCTAGGAATTCCAGGACATCAGAGATCGTAGCCGAGTTGAAGGTCCTGAGGCAGACTGTCCCCCGTAATGGGGTTAGTAATCCATTTGGGGTTTTTTACCAAACTGAATCCACGGACGTTTCAAAATTTAGAGGACCATTAGGTACCATGGCTGTGTAGGCCAGTCGGGTATTATCAAAATGCCAGTTGCAGAATCCAGTTGATTTTTTAGCAATTCCCGACTGAAGAGGCAGAATGGGGGAAATGCGTAGAAAAACCATTTCCCCAAATGGAGAGAAAAAAACATCCATAGCTACTGCCCCAGGTTCCCAAGACACACACGTTTGTATTGGATGGTTCAACCTGGATGCAAAGAGGTGAATATCTGGTGTGCCATAGTGAGCTATAATTTCATCAAAAATTTGGGGATTCAACATCCACTCGATGTTATCATTGAACACTCGTGACCAGGTGGCCGCACCTGTAATGAGCTTCCCTGGCAAATAGGTCGCTGTGGTCCAAATATTTCACTCAATGCACCAGTGCCAGATTGTGTGTGCCAATTTGTCACAAGATAACGAACTGATACCGCCCATATGATTGACATAAGCCACCACCGTTGTGTCAACTATTTGGAGGCGGGCATGTATGTCCCGTGAGTTTGTACCTTAAGCCCGCAGTCCATGGAAAGCCCCTAACATCTCCAGATAATTTACCCCTTGTGTCTGGAGCAGGGTAGACTCGTGAGGGTCCCATCTGCCACCACAACTAGACATGGTGTCAGTTGTACCCCAACCTTGTGCACTTGCGTCAGTCTGTAGCACGACGGATGGGTTGCTAACAATGATGGGTCTGTGACACTCAGTAATATTGTCAATCCACCATTGTAGCTCAGCTCTAGCAGGATTTGGCAACCAATTTGTCTATCAAAGTGCCCAGCATTTGCATTTAATGCTGCGATTTGCCCTTTCAAAATTTTGCCCTTTCAAAATTTTGGTAATGTAACGGTCCAAATTGCGCAGCTGAGAATGTAGCTATCAATTTCCCAATTACCGTTGCCGTTTGTCGAATAGTCGGTACCCTGGCGCAAGCAAGTCTGTAGCACACTCCTTTTATGTCTAAAGCTTTGTTGGTCGGAATAGTGATCATCATTAAGGTTGTGTCAATGGTCAAACCCAGGTAATCCATAACTTGAGAGCGGTGCAGTTTGGATTTGTCTGGATGGGTTACAAACCCTAACGTCTCGAATAAACATTTGGTCACTGTGACTGCCAGCGTAGACAATTGGAGGGTCTGACCCACGATAAGGATATCGCCTGAATATACCATGACGATATAATTTTCTTGTCGGAGGAGTGCCAATATGGGTTTTACTAATTTGGTAAATAGTCTTGGAGCTGTGGTCAACCCATTTGGTAATGCTTTGCCTTGCCGCAACTGGCCCTTCCAGTCAAATTTCAGGAACTTCCTGTGCGATTCTGTGATGGGAACTGTATAGTATGCATATTTTAAATCGATGCAAGCCATAAAGTACCCCGGGTAAAGCATCGGCTTAGCTGTTTCGAAGGTATCCATTTTCAAATGGGTATATTGTACAAACGTGTTCAACTGGGTTAGGTCTATGATAATCCGACACCCCATCTTTTTTGTTTTTTGTAAATATTTTGGACACAAATTCAAGGGGTTTTTGCGTCATTTTGCCAATCACCCCTTTGGCTGCTAGCCGTAAGATTTCAGCATGTCCCGCCTTTATATCATTCCGAGAGAGCGTAAAAATTCGCTGAGGTTCATGCTGTGTAGGGGGAAGTTGACCATGAATAAATTCTATGACATAACCGTGAACACTTTGTAGAATAAACGTGCCTGTGTTCATTGCATCCCAAGTACCACTAAATGCCCGCAACCGTTCCCCGACTTGTGAGGGGAGAGTGCTACTGCCTTTGAGGAACCAGACCCCCTTACCTCCATGGTTAACGGCGGGTCTTGGCGTATGGCGTTTTGGGGGGACGTTGCAGTGTTTGTTGTGACGGTGGCCGCATCTTCCATGCGGGCGGCTTCAGGCCTTGCCCTAAAAAAGGCCGCTGTTGTTACGGAAGTGGAGGCGGATAGGTCCTTGGTGTCCTATCCAGCTGGCGCGGTTTCCAAGTAGTGTATGGTTATTGACGCTGATATGGGTGAACTTTAGCCGGTGGAGGTTTCATAAGGCCCACGGTCTTGGCCTCCTCGTCGAGTTCATTGACTTGCTTGTAGAGGTCTTCCCCAAACAGCTGATGAGGTGGTGGAGTGGTGGAGGGACGGCACAACCCTGTAAATTTCGGGTTTAGGGTGGGCCGGATGGAACTTTTGCGCAGGCTGTTGATTTCAAACTGGGCGTTGCAGAGAAGTGCCAGGGCATCCCGCTGCTCGCTGGTCACATTATCAGCATCGAGGGTCTTGCGTACGCCGTAATGCCCGTCGACAGGAGCTTCAGTATTCGCTGGAGATGGACATCCTGCATCTTGGTGGTCGTGCTCAAGTTTCCCCAGATCTGGGCATTAACCGTTTGAACCGAGATTGATGCAGTTCTCAGGCGGCTTAAACATGTCCATGGTCTCATTGAGTACCTGACCCTGAAGCTGGTGAGTGGTCAGGTAATTAATGGTGCCTGCCAGTTTGTGGTGCAGTGGCTCCCCAGTTTGGGTAGCCGTGGCAAATTTCCCCACCACGTCCAGCAGGTCCACATTGTGTTCTGGCTCTGCGGCCTCCGGCATCCCTGGGTCTGCATCGAATGCAGTGGCCTGACAAACGTTGGCACTCCTGGCTGGAGAAGATGAGATGCTGAACGGTCTCCTGGCGTGGCTAGTGGAGGCACGAAACACCCGTTAATCCTGGTCAATGTTCCGCTCGAGGAGTTGCTCCACCAAGAGCTCCAATCGAGCAATGCGACCATCCCCGCTACTCGCAGCGGACAAGCCGACTTCCCCAGGCTCTGCAAATTCTCTGGGGCTGCTACCAGCGGACCACACCTCCATAAGATGCAGACTAGGTTCCGATGGTAGGTTGTCGTGGGCTGTAGCTCCTGCAGGCCCATACGACTCCCGCACGGACTCTCTGCTAGTCGGCCTTCGAGAGAACTGTGGCAGTCCACGTGCCTGGTAGGAAGACAGTGGAGATGATTCGGCGTAGGTCCCCGGTACCTGGCTCCCCATAGTCCGTGCAGGCCTACCTCCACTATCGCCCAATGTTCTATGTGGAGGCGCATTGTCGGCAGCTGCCAGAGCTAAGCTAACCGACCGGCTACTGCTGCCACCGGCGGCCTTGACCGCAGCCTGACACGGTGTTATGTTGGCAGCTCCCGCTCTTGCAGGGCTGCTCGACACAGTAGTAGCTCTGCCAGACTGCCCTACGGCAGATATCCCCGGTAGCTGTACGTGGCGTGCTGCAGCTGCGGGGCTCCCCTGGAGCGCAGCCGTTCCCCGGCCCAGTCCCGGTGGATCCACAGCAACTCGGGGTGATGCCGCTGTTCGTGAGCGAGGCGCTTTTCCACGTACCTGTTTGCCCCCCCCCCCCCCCCCCCGCTTCCTGGGGGATGGGGGCACGAAGTGTGGGTCTGGAGTTTGCAGCTCCAGTGCGGACATCCATTCGGGCGACTAGTCGGGCGCTGATGTAACGGAAGTGCCCGACTTACGCACCCTTACCCCTGGCCGTCCGGATGCTGCCGGTGGTGCTTGCGGCTCCGGAGGAAGTAGCCGCTGGCTTGTCGGCGTCCCGCATCTCCTGCAAAGTTTTGCCTTTCCTTTCTCTTTGCCGTCCATGCTGTAACCAAGTAAATATTAGTGCACTTACCGAACGGCCTTTTGAAGGAGCTGGTGGAGAGAGCTTTCAATGATTGGTGTACCATGACACCCAGGTCTCGCTGCATCTCCCATTTTCCTAATCGGTCACCATTCAAATAATAGTCTACCTTCCATTTTTTGCCACCAAAGTGGATAACCTCACATTTATCCACATTATACTGCATCTGTCATGCATTTGTACACTCACCCAGTCTATCCAAGTCATCCTGCAGCCTCCTAGCATCCTCCTCACAGCTAACACTGCCCCCCAGCTTCGTGTCATCCGCACACTTCGAGATGTTGCATTTAATTCCCTCATCCAAATCATTAACGTACATTGTAAATAGCTGGGGTCCCAGCACTGAGCCTTGCGGCACCCCACTAGTCACTGTCTGCCATCCTGAAAATGACCCGTTCACTCCTACACTTTGCTTCCTGTCTGCCAGCCAGTTCTCCATGCACATCAACACTGAACCACCAATACGGTGTGCTTTAAGTTTGTATACCAATTTCTTGTGTGGGACCTTGGTCGAAAGCCTTCTGAAAGTCCAGATACAACTTATCCACTGCTTCTCTCGTATCCACTCTACTAGTAGCATCCTCAAATAAAGCTCAATACGATTCGTCAGACATGATTTACCCTTCGTAAATCCATGCTGACTCTGTCCAATGATTTCACCACTTCCCAAATGCGCTGCTATCCCATCTGTAATAATTGACTCTAGCAGTTTCCCCACTACGGATGTTAGACGAACTGGTCTGTAATTCCCCGTTTTCTCTCTCCCTCCCTTTTTAAAAAGTGGGGTTACATTAGCTACACTCCAATCCTCAGGAACTACTCCAGAATCTAAAGAGTTTAAAAAACGATCACTAAGGCATCTGCTATTTCTGGGGCTACTTCCTTAATTATGCTGGGATGTAGCCTATCTGGCCTGGGGGATTTATCGGCCTTGTAATCCATTCAATTTACCCAACACCACTTTACGGCTAACCTGGATTTCACTCATTTCCTCCATCTCATTTGACCCGCGATCCCCTGCCATTTCTGGCAAATTATGTATGTTTTCCTTAGTGAAGACAGAACCAAAGTAGTTATTCAATTGGTCTGCCATTTCCTTGTTCCCCATGATCAATTCACCCATTTCTGACTGCAAGGGACCTACATTTGTTTTAACTAACCGTTTGCGCTTCACATATCGATAAAAACTTTTAACCAAATAACATATAACCATATAACAATTACAGCACGGAAACAGGCACTCTCGCCCTTCCAGTCCGTGTCGACCATTTGTTTTCCCCTAGTCCAGTCTACCTGCACTCAGACCATACCCCTCCATTCCTTTCCCGTCCAGTTCTTTTGCAGTCAGTTTTTATGTTTCCTGCCAGTTTTCTTTCATACTCCATTTTCCCTTTCCTAATTAAGCCCTTTGTCCTCCTCTGTTGGTCTCTGAATTTCTCCCAGTCCTCTGGTAGGCTGCTTTTGGATGATGGGGTCGAAAATTGGATAAGTAAGTATGCAGATGATACTAGGATAGCTGGAGTTGTGGATAATGAAGTAGATTTTCAAAGTCTACAAAGAGATTTGTGCCATTTGGAAAAGTGGGCTGAAAGATGGCAGCTGGAGTTTAATGCTGTTAAGTGTGAAGTGCTACATCTTGGCAGGACAAATCAAAATAGGACGTGCATGCTAAATAGTAGGGAATTGAGGAATGCTGTGGAACAGAGGGATCTAGGAATAACTGTGCATAGTTCCCTGAAGGTGGAATCGCATGTAGACAGGGTGGTAAAGAAAGCCTTTGGTGTGCTGGCCTTTATAAATCAGAGCATTGAATATAGGAGTAGGAACGTAATGTTAAAATTGTACAAGGCATTGGTAAGACCAATTCTGGGGTATGGTTTACAATTTTGGTCGCCTAATTATAGGAAGAATGTTAACAACATAGAGAGAGTACAGAGGAGATTTACTAGAATGTTGCCAGGGATCCAGCAACTATGTTACAGAGATAGGTTGAACAAGTTAAGTCGTTATTCTTTGGAGCGCAGAAAGTTAAGGGGGGACTTGATTGAGGTCTTTAAAATGATGAAAGCGACAGACAGAGTTGACGTGGATAAGTTTTTCCCATTGAGGGTAGGGAAGATTCAAACAAGAGGGCATGACATGAGAATTAAGGGACAGAGGTTTAGGGGTAACGTGAGGGGGAACATCTTTACTCAGAGGGTGGTGGCTGTGTGGAATGAGCTTCTTGCAGAACTGTTGGAGGCAGGATCGATTTTAACATTTAAAAGTAAAGTGGATAGGTATATGGACGTGAAGGGAATGGAGGGGTATGGTCTGAGTGCAGGTAGATGGGACTAGGGGAAACAAATGGTCGGCACGGACTGGAAGGGCCGAGAGGGCCTGTTTCCGTGCTGTAATTGTTATATGGTTATATGGTTATATGGTTATATGGTTTTTCTGGCTAATTTGTACGCTTCATCTTTTTCATTGATACTATCCCTGATTTCCCTCGTTATCCACGGATGCGCCAACTTCCCTGATGTATTCGTTTGCCATACTGGGATGAACAATTGTTGTAGTCCATCCATGCAGTCTTTAAATGCCTTCCATTGCATATGCGCCGTCAACCCTTCAAGAATCAATGAATCAATTATGATTCATATTTCGTTAATATGCCCGCACATCTAAACAAAATGATTTGAAGATGAAATGCTCATGCCTGATTGCATTTTGAATATGTCGCTCATTACGCCTTAAAACATGACATGTTGAAACATGACCATGCATTCCAGTCTTTCTCTACATTCTCGAAACGATGTAAAATAATATTTTTTATTAAACCATGATCCAGCTCCAGTTAATTGCCTGCGCCGCCATGTTGTACCTAATGGGTTCCAGCTCGACTTAACCTCCACTCACTCTGTAACAACCCTGACCGGGTGATCAAACCCACCAATAAGGTGGGTGCCATGATAGTCTGGCATGCTGATCTCTACAAGGCTGAGGCCACACGCCAACTCTCAGACGCCTCCTCCTACTTAGACAATGGACAATGACCTTGGACAACGACCCCGCAGACGGGCACCAGGCCACTATCTCTAGCATCATCACTGACTTCATCAAGCCTGGCTCCCTGCCCTCCCAAGCCTCCAACCTCATCGGTCCCCAGCCCCATATGCCCCGATTTTACCTTCTCCCTAATATCCACAAACCTGACTGTGCTGGCAGCCCCATTGTTTCTGTCTGTTCGTGTCCTACCGAACTTATTTCCACATACTTCGACTCCATCTTACCCCCCCTGGTTAAATCCTACCCTTCCTATTTTCAAGACACCTCACACGCTATTCGTCGACTCCAGAAGTTCCTATTTCTAGGCCCCCATTCCCTCATCTTCACCTTGGAAGTCCAGTCACTCTAAACCTTCATCTCCCACCAGGATGGTCCTAAAGCCCCCCCGGTTATTCCTCGACTGGAAAAGCAACGAATTCCAGTCTACGGATACTCTCCTCCGCCTAGCGAACTTGGTCCTTACGATTAATAACTTTTCGTTTGACTTCCCCCATTTCCCCCAAATACAAGGCGTAGCTATGGGCACGCGCATGGCCAATAGATATGATTGCCTCTTTGTAGGTAATGTCGAAAAATCCTCGTTCGATAGGCACTGTGGCCCGCACTCTACTTCTGCTACATCGATGACTGCATTGTTGCTACCTCCTGCACCCACACACAACTCACTAACTTCATCCATTTCACCACTAACTTCCATCCTGCACTCAAATACACATGAACCATATCCGACATTTCCCTACCATTTCTTGTCCTCACTATCTCCATCGCAGGGGATAGACTCCGGGCCGATATACACGATAAACCCACAGACCCCCATGGCTATCTGGACTACACTTCTTCCCACCCTGCTTCCTGGAAGAGCTCCCTTACAGGAGTACTTCAAATTACTCCGTCTACGCCACATCAGCACCCAGGATGAGGTGTTCCACACGAGGGCATCGGAGATGCCCTCATTCTTCAGGGGACGGTGGTTCCCCTCTTCTAACATAGATGAGGCTGTCACCAGGGTCTCTTCTATTCCCCGTGAATCTACTCGCACTCCCCATCCCCCCACTCGTAACAAGGGCAGAGTCCCCCTTATCCTCATCTTACACCCTACCAGCCGTCACGTTCAACAAATAATCCTCCGCATTTTCGCCACCTCCAAAGTGACCCAACACTTGCCACATCTTCCCATCTCCTCTTTTGTCTGCTTTCTCCAGAGACCGCTCCCTCAGTAACTCCCTCTTCAATTCGTCCCTTCCTACCCGAACCACCCCCTTTCCGGGCACTTTCCGTTGCAACCGCAAGAAATGCCGCACTTGTCACATTACCTACCCCCTTGACTCCATTTAAGGACCCACGCAGTATTTCCATGTGCGGCAGAAGTTCAGTTGCATCTCCTCCAACCTTTTCTATTGCATCCGCTGCTCTAGATGCCAGCTGCTCCACATCGGTGAGGCCAAGCGTAGGCTCGCGGAACACCTCCGCTCGGTTCACAATAACCAACTTGATTTCCCGGAAACTCACAACTTGAAATCCCCCTCCCATTCCGAATCCGAACTTTCTGTCCTCGGCCTCCCCCATGGCCTGAGTGACGACCGCTGTAAATTGGAAGAGCGGCACCCCATATGTTGATTGGGCAGTTTGCATCCCAGCGATATGAATATTGACTTTACTAATTTCAGGCAGTCCTTACTTTCTCCTCCCTTTCGCAGCTGTCCCTCAACTCACTGGCTCCACCGCATCCTTTTTTCTACCAGCCCCCGCCACCCTCAGATCAGTCTGAAGAACGGTTTCGCCCGATATTTTACCTATTTCCTTCGCTCCATAGATGCTGCCTCACCCGCTGAGTTTCTCCAGCATTTTTGTCTGCATTGTAAAATATAGTTTGCCCAGATTTGTTTGTATCAAACGGGATTATTTAAGATCTGCAAAACACATGTCCGTTTTTTAACAGCGCAATTTGTCACAGTTAAAAAAAGAGAAGCACGATTTCACGCTAGGCTTCAGTTGATTAAACCAATGTCGACGCCGGATCACATAATATGTACTTAGATGTTCATGGTATATTGCATAATTATGGGGTGCGTTTATATTTAATATATTCTCCACAGCCAGATCACTTATTGCAAAAGAGAAAGGTATTTATTTCATTTGCTTATTATATAATTATATTAAATATATGGTTTTTATGTTCTTGAAATTATTTTTTTCATCAAAGAAAAATACACGGAATGGTAAACATAGAAACATAAAAAAACATAGCAAATAGGTGCAGGCGGAGGCCATTGGGCTCTTCGAGCCAGAACCGCCATTCATTGTGATCATGGCTGACCGTCCCCAATCAACAATCCGTGCCTCCCTTCTCACTATATCCCTTGATTCCACTAGCCCCAAGAGCTCTATCAAACTTTCTCTTAAATCCATCCAGTGACTTGGCCTCCACTGCGCTCTGTGGCAGGGAATTCCAGGAATTCACAACTCCCTGGCTGATTTTTTTTTTCTCATCTCAGTCTTAAATAGCTTCCCCTTTACTCTAAGACGGTGCCCCCTTGATCTGAACTCGCCCAACATTGGGAAATGTTTTCCTGTGTCTAGCTTGGTCTGTCCTTTTATAATTGTATGTGTTTCCACAAGATCCCCACACATACTTCTAAATCGCCAGTGAATACAAGCCTAGTCTGTTCAATCTTTTCTCATATGGTAGTCCCGCCATCCCTGGGATCAATCTCATGAACCTACGCTGCGCTGCCTCAATCAGAAGGATGTCCTTCCTCTAATTAGGAGACCAAAACTGTACACAATACTGCAGATTGGGTCTCACCAGAGCCCTATACAGCTGCAGAAGAACCTCTTTCCTCCAATATTAAAATCCTCTTCTTATGAAGGCCAACATTCCATTAGCTTGCTTCACTGCCTGCTGTACCTGCACACCGACTTTCAGTGACCGTTGTAAAAGGTCGCCAAGGTCTCGCTGTACCTCCCGCTTACCTAACCTAACCCCATTGAGATAATAATCTCCCCGCTTGTTTTTGCCGCCAAAGTGGATAACCTCACATTTATTCTATATTATACTGCATCTGCCACGCATCTGCCCACTCACTCAACCTGTCCAGATCACCATGCAACCTCCTAACATTCTCTTTACACATGACACTGCCACACAGCTTTGTGTCATCCGCAAACTTCCTAGCGTTGCTCCCAATTCCCTCTTACAAATCATTAATATATATGGTAAACAGTTGCGGCCCCAACAATGAGCCTTGCGGCACTCCACTCGCCACTGCATGCCATTCGGAAAATGACCGGTTTACTCCTACACTTTGTTGAGATGTTAACTGAGATGTTTTTTGAAAACTGGCACAAGAAAAGGCCTGTAGTCAAGTCATGGTATTGTTTCCAATCTCTTTTGCTATTTTATTCTATATTTTTTTAAATCCGGGTATTAATGTTCTTGCTTTAATATTACAAACACCATTACTACCCAGAAAATGAGCGTTCAATCTCAAACGTTCAATCTAATGGTGATACTAAATGCTGCGTTATCATGGAAGGATCTACTCTGTACCCATTTGACTGAAAATGGATGCCGATAAAATGACACACATGTCTGTCCCTTCACATTACTTTACAGTGCAGTGTTAGACATTTTAATTACAAAAGGTACTCTCCGCGAGCTCGATGTTGAAAGCGTACATCTGACATGCAAGTGTTTTTACGCGATGGTCGGGAGAAGTGATTGCAGGCGATAACCTGAGCCTGCGCGTCATGCAGTGAACGATGATTCTCAGCTCATCCTACAATGTAGTTACAATTCAAAATGTAATTGTCCTCCTTTTCGCACACGTGAATTGTTGGTGTTGATTATTGCCGCAGGAACAAATACACACTGCAGCTTAAATAAAAATCTAGTACACTGAGTGGGAATGGGTCGGATACCATCGGCTATTTAAAATTAACTAAGTCCGATAATAATAATAATTTGAAGAGATCGACTTTTAGACTTCCCAACAATTGTGCATTTAAGTCACTCACGCAATTTGTATTTATAATGCTCGAGTACTTGATGTTTAAAAATAATATATATATATAATATATATATTTGTTTACCCGGAAGCTGCTGCATTTGTTCGTTCTCTGCCAAGTACTATCCGGCAGCTAACCTTATTGTTTATAAGTGCAAGGGATGTGACTGTTAACCAAACAACATATGTCGATGACAAAGGTTGCTCCTATGTTAATCTGTTGAACTGCTGGTTTGTATTTTTTCTGAATGCATTTGATTTTCGAAAAGACAAAGAAAGCGGATAATTAAAGGTTGCGAAAATGATACCATCATCTTAGTTAAGGTATCTAATGGACAGAAGTAGTTACCATTTCGATTAATCAATACATAAAAACATAACTATCAACATTAATGAACTACAATTGCCATACATCATTGTTTTTTCTTGATAGTTGGGACACCATTAAAATATTCGTGGGCGATCTAGGTTGTAGGAAAATAGAACGCAGAAAAGATGACTGGACCGACAACTAAAGTGATTTATTCGGTTTGGAAGATTGCAGAAATAACAAAACTAGGCGTACAATGCCGGATTGTACAAAGATGCCCGATGCTTCCTTATCGCGTGCAAAAAGAGCTCAGTACTTGTACAATGCAGTTCGCATCTGCTGAACAGAAGTTTGAGATTAAGCAGTCAGTTGATATACCAGGCCGTTCAGGCTAGTCTCCTGATTTTGGAAACGACAACCTCCCATGCGACCGTCAATATACATTCTATCGAAAATACATACCGATAGGCAGAGTGGGGTGGCTCTGTTGGCGAGGAATAACATTGTGTCCCTGGCAAGGTGAGACATTGAAAATGGAGATGTGGAATCGGTATGGATAGAACTACAATACAATACAATACACATTTATTGTCATTTGAACCTCAAAATAAGTTCAAACGAAATTTGGTTTCTGCACTCATAAAACAAAAAAAGAATCAAAACACACGACCAACACAATTTACGCAAACATCGATCACAGTTATTCTCCTTCTCGCTGTGATGGAAGGCATTCACTGTGATGAAGTGTTGTCTCTCCCCTCTGTTTCATTCTTCTCCCGATGTCAACGCCCCCAGCGGGCGATGGTAAATCTCGCGGCCACTAAGGCTGCGCTGGGTGATGTAAGGCCCCGCTCCGGGTCTTAATGTTGGAGCCCCGGGCGGGTGATGGCAAGTCTCGCGGCCGCTAAGGCCGCGTCGTGCGATCCTAGGCCCCGCTCCGGGTCACCCTCTGGCGGGAGAAGTTGACGTTGCGGGAGCTCCGAAATGCGGTCTGGAGCCTCCGAGCTCCGGAGTCGGGTCGTAGCTGCGCGCCGCCACAGCTGTCCCCGCTCCGAAGCTGGCCAGCCCCAGGATGTTGAGTCTGCAGGCTCTGCGACTGGAGCCCCCAGGTCGTTCCGGCTGTTGGCCGCTCCACGGTGCTAGTGCCCAAAAACAACGGAGACCCAACACGGAAAAGGTCGGGTCCCCAGTACAGGGAACATATTTAAATGTTGCTTGCTAAGAAATTGTAAGGGTAAAAATACCCTAATGGTACTTAACTACAGCCCCCCAAACAGTCGCCTGGAGAGAGAGTGCAAGTTGAAGCAAGAGTTAAAATAGGCATGTCGTAAAGTTAATGCTACATCGGTTATGGGAGATTTCAACATTCAGATAGACTGGGCAAATCAGGTTGGTACTAGACCCCGAGAAAGGAAGATTATGGAGTGCCTCCATGATGAATTATAAGAGCAGCTTCTACTGGAGCATACCAGGGAGAAAACAATTCAGCATTTAGTGTTGCGTAATAAACCGGATTTGATAAGGGAACTTGAGTTAAATGAGCCATAGGAGGTAGTGACCTCAATATGATAAGGTTTAATCTACAATTTGAGAGGGGGAAGGGTACACTGGAGGTGTCAGTATTAGAGTTGAACAAAGGGGACTATGGAGCCATGACGGAGGAGCTGGCCAACGTTGACTGGAAATAAACTTTCGCAGGGATGACAGTGGAACAACAATGGCAGGTATTTCTGGGAATAATACAGAATGTGCAGGATCAGTTCATTCCAAAGAGGAAGAAATATTCCAAGGAGAGTAAGGGGCGACCGTGGGTGACAAGGGAAGTCAGGGACAGTATAAATATAAAAGAGAAGAAATACAACATTGCCAGAGGATTGGGTAACTTGTAAAGAGCAACAGAAGATAACGAAAAAGGCAATACGCGGAGGAAGGGATGAGGTACGAAGGTAAGCGAGCAAAGAATATAAAGGATGGAAAGGCTTATGTAGGTATGTGAAGAGGAAAAAAAATAATTCAGACCAAAGTTGGACACTTGAAGATTGAAATTCGGTGAACTTTTTATGGGGACAAGGAAATGGCAGTTGACCTGATCAGGTACTTTGGATCCGCCTTCACTCAGGAGGACACAAACAATCATACCGATATACTACCCAGTGGATTTGAGGTGACGGAGGAACTGCAGGAATTCCACATTAGGCAGGAAATGGTGTTGGACAGACTGAAGGGACTGAAGGCTGATAAAATCCTCAGGGTCGGATGGCCTGCATCCCAGGGTATTTTCTGAAGTGGCTCTAGATATTGTGGACGCATTGGTTATCATTTTCCAATATTTTATAGATTAAGGATCAGTTCAGGTCGATTGGAGGGTAATTAATGTTATCCCAGCTTTTAAGAAAGGCGGAAGAGAGAAATAAAAGGGAATTATAGACCAGTTAGACAGACATCGGTGGTGGGGAACATGCTGGTCAATCATAAAAGATGAAATAACGGCACATTGGAATAGCAGTAACAGGATCGGTCGAGTCAGAATGGATTTACGATGGCGAAATCATGCTTGACTAATCTTTTGCAAGTTAATGTCGATATAACTAGGAAAATGGACGAGAGTCAGTGGATGTACTCTACCTGGACTTTCAGAAACCATTTGGTCAGGTTCCATATAAGTTATTAGTGGACAAAATTAGGGCACATGGTATTGGGAGTAGGGTGCTGACATGGATAGAAAATTGATTGGAAGGCAGGAAACAAAAAGTATCGTCCCTTTCAGAGTGACAGACAGTTACTATTGGGGACCCTTAGGCTCGGTTCGGGGACCGCAGCTATTTACAATATATATTGACTACACGAAGTTGTTCACACGGGAGGGCTGGTCCCCCAACGCAATATTCCGCCTCTCCACCAATTCCAATATTGGTAGCCAGGTGGGGGGGGGATTAATAGAGCATTAGTATGGGTTTTGTGGGCTGAAGGGACTGGTATGGTATGGGCATTGTGGACCAAATGTATTCTTGGTGTGGCAGCTCAGTCAATCAAATCTGATGTGCTGGCACTCACTCACAGATGATCGGGTAGCAGTAGACTCACGGCTATTCCTTCAAATTCCATTAAAAACATGGTGCAAGGCCACCAAATTCAAGTGCAGTTTCTTACCGCTTGTAGCAGGGTGCACGGCCACCAAATTCAATAGCAGTTTCATAACACTTCAAGCAAGGTGCAAGGCCACCAAATTCAAGTGCGATTTCATACCATTTCATCCAGGGTGCAAGGCCACCAAATTCAAATGATGGTCCATACCATTTCATGGTGGGTGCAAGGCCACCACATTCAATTGGACTTTCACACCATTCCAAGCTAAGTGAAACCACCATAAAACCACACAAACACGACATAAACACCACACTCACTATTTAGTAGACATTCAGCGTGTTCAGTTGATTCACAGCTCAGACAGAGTCGTGACCTCTACCTCCCACATCTTGCAGAGACTGAGCCACACCCATACTTCCGGGTTTTATAACCGCCCCCTCTCCCACCAAAAGGGACGTGGCCTTCATTGCGTGAATTGACAGAAGAGAGATTTTCAAATGTTTTAAACACTAAAAACACATATATTTTTCATAATTGGGAAGAATCCTCGGCACCTTATGGGCGGAGGGGGGCTGAGTAAGATGGCCAAAAATCGCAGCCATAAATGGTAGCGTTTTATCTAAAATCTATATTCAGTGCAAACAGGAATTTGCCAAGTTTAGACTTACAACCATTTGCAGTGCAGCATTTCAAATCAACCGCCAACAACAACCATTTGCAGTGAAGCATTTCAAAGCAACTACCATCAACAACCATTTGCAGTGCAGCATTTCAAAGCAACCACCACCAGCTACAATTTTCAGTGCAGCATTTCAAACCAACCACCACCAACATCCATTTGTAGTGCATAATTTCAAAGTAACCACCACCAACAAGCAGTTGCAGCATTTCAAAGCAACCGCATTCAATAACCATTTGGAGTGCTGCATTTCAAAGCAACCACCAAAACAACTATTAACAGTGCAGCATTTCAAAGCAATCACCACCACCAAACATTTGCAGTGCTGCATTTCAAAGCAACCACGTTTGTATTTTCAAACCACATCAAGGACACTCACAGTTGAGTAGATTTGTGGGCAGTGTTTTTCACAGCTCAGAGGGAACGTGACCCTCTCGCTTCCTCCATCTTACAGAGACTGACTGAGGCACAACACTTCCGAGTTTAATAGTTCCTCCCCCGTCCCACCAGCAGGGGTAGCAGAGAGAATCTCAATTTTTAAAACATGAATAACTCTTGTATTTTTCATCGATGGGAAAAATCCTCTTGTCATGTCCGGCGGAGGGCGACTCTAACTATGACGGCCAAAAACCAATGCCGTAAGAGGCAGCGTTTGTTTCTAAAATCATGAAACAGAAAAACAGGAATTGGTCAAGATCAGAGTTTTAGTAATATAGATTATTCAGAAGAAGGGATTACAAGTAACATTAGAACATTTGCAGATGACACAAAGCTGGGTGTCAGTGTGAACAGCGAGGATGATGCTATGAGAATCTAGGGTAAGTTGGACAGGTTGGGTGAGAGAGCAGATGCATGGCAGAAGCAGTTTAATGTGGATACATGTGAGGTTATCCACTTTGATAGCAAAAATAGGAAGGGAACATTATTATCTAAATGGTGTCAAGTTAGGAAAAGGGGACGGACAACGGGATGGGGGTCCTTGTTCATCAGTTATTGGAAGTAACCATGCAGGCACAGCAGGCAGTGAAGAAAGCGAATAGCATGTTGGCCTCCATAACAAGTGCAGTTGAGTATTGGAGCAAAGAGGGCCTTTTGCAATTGTACAGGCCCCTAGTGAGACCACACCTGGAAATTTTGTTCAGCCATGATCAAATTGAATGGCGATGCTGGCTTGAAGGGATGTAGTATTTACTCCTGCACCTATTGTCTGTTGTCTATTATCAACACCTCATGGTTTCTGCTCAATAATTGAGCAGATACATTATTTATTATTTTACTCTTTCTTTAAGGCTTTGATTCATGCTCGACTTAATCATATCTATTCCCTATTGCTTTCATTCTCCTAATGTTATTCCATTCCATATTTCGGTCTGTTGTTCGATGCTCCTCCCTTATTACAACGTTTAAAGTTTGTGTTTCACATGACGCAATTGAGGCACACCCGTCGTTTCATTGCAGAAATAAAAAGTTTGAAAGATACCATCAGTGCTTTACGTAAGGAAAGACTATTATTATTATTATTATTATTATTATTATTATTATTATTATTATTATTATTATTATTATTATTATTATTATTATTATTGTTATTGTTATTATTATTATTATTATTATTATTATTATTATTATTATGATAATGATAACGATGATGCTGATGATGATGTTGATGATGATGATGATGATGATGATGACGATGATTATGATTTATGATGATGATGATGATGATGATGATGATGATGATGATGACGATCATGACGATGATGATGATGATTATGATGATGATATATTATTATTATTATTATTATTATTATTATTAAAATTATTATTGTTATTATTATTATTATTATTATTATTATTATAAATAAGCAATTCACAAACTCTTAAAGTGTGCAACATTTTTTAATGATAGCACAAGGTATTACATACATCCTCAAGCACTGACTACATTCTTCTAATGAACTGTACCCAAGAAGGGGAAGGCGTTATGATCGATGTTATCTAGGCGGGATTAACGGTACTGAGTTAACTATATTATTGGTTGCATATAAACCATCTACATCCTTCCCTTAGAAAATCAAAACAGATTGTTGTCATGACAACAGCATTAAACAGCAGAATTAAACAGCATTGCCATAACGAACAGGACCTTCGCACCTGTGTCTAACTTTGCAAGGAAGGTTACATCATTGACAGTCAAAGATACGGAGAGATCAGAACGTTGGCCGGGTGTCTGTAGGAGGGTAAACACATGTGAATCCTCGGGAGGATTAATTTGATCTGCATCATAGGATTCTGCTATGTTGGACTGTGAGTCGTAACAGATATCGAATTGTCTCAGTATGTTTAGCCTGGGTCTGGAAATCTGTACCTGTCTCCCACGGGAACGGAATAAATGACAGGCGGCCGAGAAGTGATTCAGTTTTTTACAAATGTTTCAGGCCTTGCCATAGGCGGGGCACGTCGACAGTCTGTGGCGCATGTAGTTACAGTTTGGGCACCTTTTTGGGTGCACTTCACCAGGACCTGGGTTGGCACGCGGCAGAAAAGCATTGTTTTTCCGCAGAGGCTGTGGTCTCCTAAACCCAGCCAGGTTGACAGATTTATTGCCCGAGTCCCGGTGGTCATCTGGCAATACAACGACCTCAGACAATCTGCGGGCATGCCTGGCTTTTTCCAACGTTAGATCCGGAACCCTTAGAAGCTCACATCACAGCTTCTGGTCACGCATGCCAGTTACTAAAACCTCTCTAGTGATCTGGGCTGTCATGTCACCAAAATAGCACCGCTGGGCGAGATAACGCAAATCAGCAATACAATATTCAACAGGTTCATCCGGCAACTGTTTCCTTGTAAAAAAAAATGTGCCCTTTCTAGAATGCGGTTCGAGGGCAGGTCACATATCTCCCTGCACTTACGTAGCAGGCAAGAGGGGTTACTGGCAGATTCTGCAGGAGTAGTCACCACGTTGTTGTCGTCCAGGACCGCTGGAGCGTAGGTGAAATTTCTGGCTCTCTTCCTGGCATCAGGTCCGACAAGGTTGAGTAGGAGGGAGGCTTTAAGGTAGTCAGGATCAGCGCGGTGTGCGACGTTGACAAAGTGTGTGAAATCAAATTGAAACGTGGTCCAGCGCTCAGAGATGTCAGCATCAAAGACAAGCTGCGCGAGCTTTCTGCAAGAGGACGCCATGGTCAGAGAGATTAAGCACAAAAGGCTCAGATTTAAAAAAAAGAAATAAAACCCGATAGACAGGAGACGCAAGTGTCTTCCAGCTTCGACACCATGTAAGTAAGCAATTCACAAACTCTTAAAGTGTCCAACATCTTTTAATGATAGCACAAGGTATTACATACATCCTCAAGTACTGGCTACATTCTTCTACTGAAATGTACCCAGGAAGGGGAAGGCGTTATGATTGATGTTAACTAGGCGGGGTTAATGGTACTGAGGTAACTATATTATTGGTTGGATATAAACCATCTACAATTATTAGTCCGAAACATTTCAAATCCCTTCTCATTCGCATATTGGTATTTCTGTCATGGGTCTGCCCCATTGCTATAGTGAGGGCGTACGCAAAAGGGGGATAGGCCCCCATATGCCGCTTGGTTAGCCGAGTCCAATGGTATGTATATTGAGTTCTAAATTTTAGTTAAATAACTATCAGTCCGAAGAATCTGGGGAGCTGGGGGTGAGCCATGTCTCTGTGAAACAGAACACAGCGCATTCCCTCAGCTCCCTTTGATAAAGCAGTCTTGCCCCCAAGTCCTCCACTTTGTTTTCAAGGGACTGAACATTGGCCAGTAGGATAGTAGCGAGAGGGGTCCGAGGTCCCCTGCGCTTCAGTCTGACATGAAGTCCAGCCCGTCAGCCACGTTTCCGGACACAATGGAGGCTTCCTCTTTGTTTCCAAGTACTGAGTTTACTGCACCAGCTGTTTCTGCGGACCTTCGCTCGAATGGGAATTCCCTCACAGACGGAAGCTCCAGCTCCATAACGAAGGAGGGTCCGCACAAATGCGGCAGCTCCAGCTTCATTTTTTTTTCTGCGAGATCCAGCCCGTCGGCTCTGGAGGTAATCCCGGGCTTTCCAGGAGCCGTACCTGGGATCCTCGGTTCGGTCGGGAGTTTCACAGCCAGCGTGGGAAGATTTAAAGTCCGGCGCTCCCGCTGCTGCGGGAGATCGCGAAATTGCCAGCGGTTTCAGCTGCCCAAGCAGCTTGTCTGAAACGGCACCGATTACTGCCGTTTTCCTGATGCAGGAAGTTGCTTGAAGTTGTAGGTAAATATTTTCTGTTCTGGTGCTCCGGAAAAGTCGCCGCAGGCAGGCGCCATCTTGTTCTGCAGCATCCAACATTGATGGGCCGAATGGCCTAATTCTACTCCTATCACATCCGAACAAGAAGGTTTTAATGAGGAATGTGTAATTGTAGTTAGAGCATTCGGCGGGGACAACGTTCATGTTCAAAACCTCGCCCTTGGAAAGGAAGAGGCTGTAGATATCTCAGCAGCTCGAAGTCAGATATATCCCTGTAGCCTGATAAGATGTTGTCCATACTGCTGTGGGATCGATGCGAACGTACTGCTGAGGCTATGTGGTATCTCTGAAATATTTGCTGGTCTGCTGCAAGAAGTACAGCAAATGTCGCACTTGCATTTTCAAAAACTGCATCAGGGGTAGGCCACTGCGTTTAGCATCAGTAATAAGAGGAGAAAAAATATCTGTGCGACAGAAACAATCACAAATTAATAAAAGTTGTTTTCAGTGCTGCTCGGAATAGCTGCACTTTCGAACAACATTTACTGAATGTTGGAAGAGATAGAGCAACGTTTAGATACGGGTAGGTGGTTAATGCAGTCCAATCTTACTTCAATTGGACCTCTGACAATGCCTCGCGTAAGATATATTCAAAATGCATTGGAGCCTAGGGATCGATGCATCATCACAATTTGATAATAGGGGACAACGGGTGATGATGGAGAGCTGTTTTGTGATTAGAAGACTGACACATGGCGCATCACCGAGTGGATGCTGAAAACTATACGATATACTCTAAAACCGATGGACGTATGTGGAGACAGATGATATAGTTCGAAGATTCGGACGTGACGAAAAATATAGTTGTATTCTTGATCAATAAGAATATAGTCTTTGGACACGGGATATTGCTCTCAATCCGGAAATTGCGAGCTAATGCGCGTTTGTTCGTTCAATAGTTTATATCACATGTACCGAGGTGGAATTCCTTGTTCTTCCAATCCAATTCGACTACATTCCCAGCCCAGTTGTAACCGGAAAACCGGAAGTCGTTTTAGACATCTCTATTAAGCATACATGTTTATCACTATGTAACGCCTCTATGGCCATCAACAAATTATATATCCCAGTCGATCACCTCGTAATTGTTCTAAACTCAGATGTGTTTGCAGTCACACACACACACATTTGAGGCATAATCATTTTCGTTTTAAATCAGCATGCAGGAAATTAGTTGCAATTTCAACCACAATAATGTTTTGCCGGTAGAAAGTTTAATTCATATACCTTTGCTATTATCGACATAATTCTGCACTCTACTCCCTTAGAAGTGGGTGGAGGGAGCAACGGAGATGGTGAGTATGTAATTGAGTATGTAATTGGAAAATCTGTATAAGCAAAGCAATTTTACGAAAAATCCGCAGTCGAGATCAATATCTGAAAATATCTCATTTGGTGACAGTTTTGGAGTTCTGTAATATTTTATGAATATATCTTTAAACATAGTATCTAATTGAATATCCGGTAAAAAAAAATGGAGAAATAAGAATGAGGCAGAATGAATGTTGACGGAATCTGAAACTTATCAGAACTAATTGATTTTTTAATCATGTTTTCAATATAATTTAACTAACACCAACTGCTGCATGAAAGAGAATTTGAAACAACGGAACAAATATACACCCCGACAAAAACGCCATTGAAGACATCTCCTGTGCCGTGTTGTTTAGTTTAGGTTAGTTGAGTTAACAGATACAACTCGGAATCACGCCTTTCGGCCCACCAAATCTGCACCGTCAACACTCTCCCAATCTGCAACCGAACAGACCGTCAACACTCTCCCAAATGGGCAGGCGCGGCTCATAGTCCCCGTTATAACGACAGAGATCGCCGTTGTGACTCAATCAAAGTGACGATATCAAAATGACATCGGTCCAAATACGCAGTTGACCATCTTAAAATAGTGGCGGGCCCGACAAACACCAAATGTGCACGCGCGTGTCGTGGGGTCGGCAACCATCCCCCATCTGCGCAGGCGCGTCTGACAGGTTGAAATGCGAGTAGAAATGGCGGTGCGCACTGCGTAGGCGCGACTGCTACGGCAAACAGCGCACGCGCGAGTCCCGTTGTGACTACATATATTACAGTTGTGATGCGGGTCAAAAATGACGATCTCAAACCAGCGGCGCTCCAACTGCGCAGGCCGGGCAATCCCGAATTGCGCACGTGTGGACGCCAGGCCCGGGGAACCTCCCGCCACTGCGCATGCACGGAGCGCAGTTCACCGTAAAAAGAAAATACAAGTTTATTAAGGGAATAACTTCGGATTTAATTTGTCAAATGGAACGAAACTCGCTACTGTACACACCGGGAAAACGGTCAGGAGGGTGGGCCTAAAATTGAAGCGATATGTGTACCGTTTGGCTATATTTCAGGAACATACAGGCATGCATAAAGAATGACACTTTGCAGCTACATTTTTAAAGTTTATAAAGGGAAATATTTTGCCAAATCGTACAAAACTTTCTACAGTACACCGCATGCGTATAATTGTTACGATATTGTGCAACGTTTTGTCTGTAATTCTGGCATATACAGCTTTGCACAAATTGCATTAAAAATTGCACGTTTTAGCTAGATTGTTAAAGTTTGTTAAGGGACAATCTTTGTCAAATCGAACTAAACTTGTTATTTCACATCGCGTGTTAATGTAGAGTAAGGCGGGCCTAACATTGTTGCGCTATCGTGTACCGTGTCGGCTGCATTTCAGAAACATACATAAAAGCAAAAAAAAATATAAAAAATATATATATATATATATATATATATATATATATATATATATATAGACAAGATGAGACTGTTAGTGATATATACCGGACGAAGTGGGACCAGTTGGGTCCCTGTCACATGGGGGGCCTGCTCCCCCAACGCAACCCGTTAACAAATGCAAAATTCCACCACTCACCCATCGTCCACAACTGCGCAGGCGCGGATTATCTCCCATCAACCCTAAGCAATACCATCCTGTGTTAACCCTCCAACTCTACAACATCTTTCCCTTCACCAGCCCTCTCCGACTCCGAAGCTCACCACACCCTCCCTCCCTTTCTTCAACATCAGTCACACCCTCTCTCCCTTCCTCCCTCCTCTCTTTCTATTGAACAACAATCCTCTCCTCCTCCCCTCCCCACTCCCTCCCTCTCCTTAAAACAATTTTACAAATCTCTCATTGGACTGGGGGGGGCTGTCTTTTATTAACATTGTCCATAACCCTTTTCCCCTCCCTAACTCAAGTGGGACCCGTTTGGCTTCGTTCCCAAAACGCAAAATTCCGGTCTAGAGCCGCGGGAGACCCGCGGGCGGGGGAGGATGGAGCGCGGCTCCGGGACCAGTTCGTGTCTGTGTCCATGCGTTTGTGCAGCCGCACTTTGGGCCCTGGGCTGTGGTTCGAGTCGGTACCGGGGGGTGCGCGGTGAAGATTCTCCCTCTCCCTCCCTCCACGCGCGGCTGGTTACGTACCGCTCTCCTTCCCCCCTCCCTCGGCTGGTTGCATCTCCGTCTCCCCGCTCACAATCAATTGGCTCCATACGAGCGGCATTTTAACATAACTGAAAATCAGTCAGTGAGTTTTTGAACCTGAGTTCTTGATCCACGGGTGGGGGGAGGAGGAGGCAGGAGCGCGGCTCTGGGCGCAGTCCGTGTCTGTGTCTGTGTTCAGCGTGCTTTTATCGAGGACAGCAACTTTAATTTTAAAGGTATATGAGATCCCTCTGTGACGTCATAGACGCAACTACCACTGCCCCTGAAGTTATTGTTCTTAAAGTGGGGTATTCTAAAGTTAAAAATGTGAGTAACTTGTAAAATATAAAATCAATCTGAATTAAACATGAAACAATACACCACAGGACAACGCTGCGTATGGGGGTGCAAAAATTCAGTCCATAAAAAGCAGCCAACACGTAAACTCACTCACAGACAAGACGAGAGTTTTACTAATATACTATACCAAGTGCGACCCGTTTGTCCCCGTCACACGGGAGGCCTGATCCCCCAACGCCACACTTTCCCCCATCGCAATATTCGAACACTCACCCAAAGCCCCCATATGCGCTGACGCGGCTTATTTCCCCCCTCATCCCCAGCAAGCCCAACCCCTCTTCTTCACCCTACCTCTTCTTTTCCCTCTCCTCCTCCCAACCCCGCTCCCTCCCTCACCTCTCGCTATATCTCCCTTCCCCTACCCTCAGCATCCCCCTCCCTCCATAAACCCTTCTCCCATCCCAATTCCCTCCTTTCCGTCTATCTGTTTAAATAACATTAAACAACAATCCTCTCCTCGTCCCCTCCCCCAGTCTCTCCCTCTTACATCCATATTACAAATCTCTCATTGGATTGAGAGAACTGTCATTGTTAAAATTGTCTATATTCCTCCCCCCATTCCCAGCTATCCTACAGACCACTGCCTCCGCCTCTTTCTTTATTCTTCTCGCCACCCCTCCACCCCCACCTCATTTGCAAGACAGGATATTGCTTCCAAAATATAAAACATAATCACACAGGATCCTACTAAGTACTTACTTTCCTGAGGAAAGCTAGAGCCAAAATCGTCGGCTTCACGTCATGTTTTCCAGTTATAATTCACAGAATTAGAGGATGCACAATTTTTCCATTAATTTTCATATTTATGTTGGGTATATGTCATATGTAATGTAATGCGAAATTTACGTGTGCCTCACTGATATAATTGAAATAGCCTGCTCGTGTTTTCGGTAGAGATTGAAAAGTTGAAGACGAAACTCAAAGCAGCAGGTTGGAAATGTGTTCATGATTTTAAATAACATATTTTATTTTTAAAGTTAAATAGACCAAGTGCAAACGCGTTGAGTCTGCTCCTCCAACGCAAGATTCCACTACACACCCGTTCGCCCAATGCACTGCCGTTTCCCCAATGCTATTTTGCGCCACTCACGCATAGCCCCCAACTGCGCAGGCGCTACTCATTTATCCTCATCCCCCAGCACTTCCCTCTCATCCTCTTCACCCTCCCTCTTCAATCCCTAGAGAGGGAAGGGGGTAGAGAGCGAGATGTGGTAGAGAGGGAGTGGGTGGTAGATCGGAGGGCAGCAGAGATGGAGGTGGGATAGACCGGGAGGGGATAGAGAGGAAGGGGACAGAGCGCGAGGGGTACGGAGAGATGATGAGTGGGTGGGGGGTAGAGAGGGAGAGGGAGGAGGAGGGGGTAGAGGGCAAGGGGTAGAGAGGGAGAGGGATATGGGCGGGCGGGAGTAGAGAAGGAGAGGGGCAGATAAGGAGGGGGAGAGAGAGGAAGGGGTTAGAGGGAGATGGAGGGGGTAGATTGTGGTAGAAAGGGTAGCGAGGTAGATTGGGGGGTAGGAAGGGTAGAGATGTAGAGGGCGAGGGAGGGGGTGTAGAGAGGGTGGGTGTGAGGGCATATAGGGAGGGGTTAGGGAGGGGAAGGGAAGGCAGAGAGGGCGTGGGCGAGAGAGGGAGTGTAGACGTAGCAACTACCCTCCCTACGCTCTCCTCTCACTCAATCCCCCACGCTCCCTCCTCGCCTCCCCAAAATATTTCCTCTCTCCACCACATTTCCCACACCATCTCCCTCCTACAGCCCTCCTCATCTCCCCCTCCACACGCCCACAACTCGTTCTATCACCCCATTCCCCACCGCATCTCCCTCCTCCTCATTTTCCTTATCCTACTGCCCTCACTGCCATTCCCTGCTCCAGCACCGACCCAGGTCATAGAGCATTGCCAGGGCACTAAACGTGACCTGGATCTCGTACTCGGCCCGGCCCTGGCTGTAGACACTAGCCGTCAGCCCGGCCGTCGCCTGGGCTCCATCCGACATCATCCCCGGCTTCGTCCCTGACCCCGGACTCAGGCTCGTCCTTGGTTCCAGCGGCGGCTTCATACTTGGCCCCGGTCAAGACCCCATCCAATGCCGCGGCCACGGCCCTCACTCCAGCTCCAACACCAAGTTCAGTTCCAGCCCAGGTCCAGTCCCTGGGGACGCACGCGGTACTACCCTCCCGACCAGTTAGCGGGCGGCCGTCGGACGTTGCGCGCCGCCGCCACTCCTCGTTTACCGCGAGCGCCGGGGTGCCCCTCCCTCTTGGAGGCCCCGTCCTGGGAGTGCGAGTGCATTTTGAAGTCACTATGATTTTTTTTCCGAAATAGGTGCGTTTTTGGAGCTGGTTTTTAAATTTCATGCATGCTTCGGGAATATAGGTGGGATTGCCACGGGAAGATATTTATCGCTACGACTGGAACATGTAAATAGGGTGAGTGAAAATGTGTAGGCTGTGGCCCAGCGTTTGGAAGAAGATAGGAAAGCCAGATTGACACATCGTGGACATAAAGAAGCCGAAGACTTATATTTACATGGAGATAATCATCTCAATACGATCGACACTTAATCATTGTCCATCAATGCTTTCTTTCATTCCCCATGGAGTCCCCGTCTTAAATCCCACTCCCTCCCCTCCCCTAATAAAACAATATACCGTAAATCCTAACACTTATTTACGTAAATCACGAGTTTTGCTCAATTATCTTCCCCCTTTACCTGTTTTTTTATCGACTACGTTCATCCATCAACTCCAGTTCGAATCCCCGGGCTCTGACATTTACTTATAATTCACATATAACATTGGGGGGAAAATAAATAGGTGGATTGAACAACGGTTTGAACGGCTTCTTTGGGGGATACTAGTTGTCCATTTTACGGGTTCTGGTCCTAAATCAGGTTTATGAGTTTAGAGGGAAGAACGCCACTATAAAGAGGAGACGAGGAGGATTCAACCTACGTCTTATGGCTGCGAGATGGGCCAAATGATTGAGGATTCGGAAAGATAGATGCAGGTGCGGAGCGTTTGAAGTTGGGAGCCAGAAGCCGCTGAGTGACAGGTGAAAGCAGACAAGAACCTATGGCAGGTGGAGGCACGTGGGGTGAAGGTGCAGAGAAGCTTGATGTTGTAAGTGGAACCCAATTGCAAGAGGTGCTGGTATCACATAAATTGAACCAGTAAGGGGCGCTGAAAATCAGATGGAATCGAGTTGTGCAAGAATCAGCTCGGTTAATTTTATCGGTTTTAGGTGAAAGGTAACATGAGAGAGAAATAAACGATATTGGGCAATGGTAAGCCAAACCGGGATATGATAAAGTGGTCGTGTCATTTGACTAATAAACGATCTTGGCACCTCCGTGTCCTGCACTTCAAATATCATAGAACATTATAGCACGGAAACAGACCGTTCGGCACACATGCTTGTGTCGTACATGATGGTAAGCTATACTGTTCTAATCTGCCTGGACATGTTCCGTATATCACTATTCCCTGCACTTAAATGTGCCCATCTAAAAGCCTCTCAATAGCCAGTATTATATCTGTCTCCATCACACTACTGGCAAGGTTTTCCAGGCCCCCGCCACACTCTGTGCAAACACTTGCTATGGAGGTCACCACTAACACCACCCCCCACCGCTCATCCTACAACTGTTATCCCGACTGTTTGACATTTCCACCCAGACAAAAAAATCTGACTACCTACCCTATTGCCATATCAATGTCTCATATTTTGTACAGGATGCTATCAAGTCTCCCTTCAACCACCGACATTCCACAGCAGACTTTTAAGTCTCTACAAACTCTCCCTGTAGCTGAACACCTCTGAACCAGGTAGCATTCTGGTAAGCGTCCTCTGAACCTCCTTTCCGGTATCCGGGCGAGCAGAACTATATGAAGAGCAATTGGGTAAATAAGGATATGGTGTGATCATTAAGACGAATGTGGAATAATGTCGTTGAATCCATATATCAATGATAAGGTCCTAAACGTATGCTTCACGTCTGTCTGCAAAAAAGAGAACCATATTGCATTCCGTGGAAGAGGGAGTGACGGTTACATTTTAGAAGAACCAACCAGTAATAACGTGGATTATTAGATGTTATCGGGAGCTTTAATATAGATAATTCTCCAGTTCGTTTTAAATTAACACGGGTGCCTAAGGTTATTGCAAGGTCATGCTTCTCACGTCAAACACAGTCAAATTTCCAATTGCAGTCGGAGGGATATGCATAATTAAATGTTGGCAAATTAGCTCTTAATCGAGGAAAATTAACGCACCCTTGCCAGAAACAAAAGTTGTCAAACTGAGTTTTAATATTTTTTCGAAGAAAGAAAAAAATATGACGTTGATTGGAAAGCGGGTGATATTACCTACGTAGATCTCAGTAAAACGTCGATCGCGTGTCGCTTGGATCCATGGTTAGAAAGTGCCAATAGAATGGAATCCGAATATTTTGTCAAAATGGAACAGGATTCGCAGGGGGGGGGGGGGGGTGAGGGTGAGTGTCTTTGGAAAATTCGTGGGTTCAATGTATGTGACAACTAACTATCGGTTCTTAGTCGTTGACTGGGTCCATTATAATATGCATATACGAATATATTTTAAATTTGGCACGGTCACGGTAGACCGTCATGCATTAATATCATTTAATTACAGTGTTGTAAGATGCTCAACACAGGGTTTAATTGTGTATATTTCTCATAAGCATAACGTGATGCATTTTGGAAGGATCCAGCGGTTGGAGGGTGTAAATCCAGTGGTGTGTGACCACTTTATCAAATGAACGCAATTTATTTAAAGAAATCACTGGAGCATTTGCATTTATTTGACTTCCGTTGCATTGAACATCAGAGTAAAGTGCTTCTCGTTTGTTTAATACATCATGTGTATTATTGCAGGTATATTATATCTAATTCTAGTCGCCACAGTAAAGGAAGTAAGCGATGGTATCAGAGAGGGTGCACAAGCGCATACATTGTTTTCATAGGGTAGAACGTTTCTGTTATGCGAAGAAAATGGTTGGGGTAAATTTATGCACGTGTATGGAAGAAGGCGGTTGGGAACTCAGTTGAGTAATGCCACTTTATGAGCATTGTCCATTTGCTGGTCAGCGGGAAACTCATTTCCGAGGCAGATTTTATAAAATCCATGTACGAAGATGAGCAAAAATATCTGTAAAACATTTTTTTGACAGAGTAGTTGTAATTCGGTATATAATGTCACAGTTGAAGGGTAATTTCACCACAACATTTAATTGAGAAGTGGACAAGTACAAAAGTCGACAGATCAGATAATTATGCAGGTGAGCTCAAATATTCACCTTACACAAGTACAAAAGTCGACAGGTCAGATAATTATGCAGGTGAGCTCAAATATTCACCTTACACGATCGATGATCTGCATAGTGTTAATGTACCGAATGACGCGTAGATCTATGACTTCATAATGACATGCATCCCTCGCTGCTGGTGATGCATATTCATCCAAATTTGACTGGTATTTGTTTCCGTTTATATCGGTTTTCGTGATCATTTATAGCTTTAGTTGAAGATGGTGATCAGATACGACTGCTGCCCTCATTGCAATTTTTCCCGGTGGCCCTATTTGCAGCAGCATATCTATTAATACAGTAATAGATATGTTTGCTGCTGCAATCCATTAAAGACTCTCGGATATATTGTACATAGTCCAGTTGCACACTTCACCGTTTATCCCGAGACTTGTTCAAAATATTGGCGTTCTCCAGGCTGTGGACATTTTCCGAATCATTCTTTATTACTTTTATGCACCTTAGTTCATGCAAGGGGTGGTGTGTTTCAGTCATGCTCGTTTCGTTACCCTGTGAAAAAAAACTGGTTCTTATTTTAGTCTATTTGTCAAATCCATCGTCTGCCATTATTAACGCTTACAATGGTATTGAGGACGAAGCCTGCCTACGCGAAGGAAACCAAATATGATATTTGCAATTGCTAATGACAAAAGGCGTTTTACACGCTATGATACTGCAAAAACATATGCAGCGCTCTCACAATATTTAAATGATCGTATGCCGACAAATCTGAAAATATAGGAAAAGGTGGCATTGTGAGGTACATAAAAATCAATAATCGATCTTCCATATTAACTTTACTTGAATATATGTGTATGAATTTGAATGCGAAATTACAGGTTACGTCTTTGGACACATTGCTGATATGATATCGCAATCAATATTTTAGAAGAAAAGCTCAGGAAGCAAACAAAAGGTAAGTAGAGTGGTGGGGGGGGGGGGGTGGGGTGCGTAGGAGGGACGCTTCACATCATTCTTCCAGGTACTGTTAAATTGTTTTGTTGTCGGGTTCGAATGTTAACTTGACCCGTCCTGTTACTTTGGGCCAAATATTAAAACTTTGGTCGTGCGCCTGCATTTGCAACAATTTACCAGAATCCAAGACAACTAACCTGGCGGATTGTAGCGAACAAAAGGTATAGGAAGGAAATGCAGATGCTGGTTAACACCGCAGATAAACACAACATGCTGGCGTAACACGTCGGGGCAGGGTGCATCCCTGGACAAAAAATAATTGGCGACGTTTCGGGTCGGAACCCTTTTCCAGACCACCATTCTGCAGACCATGAAGCATTCGCCTTTGCAGAATTAGAGCTTTTCCGGCAGCAGACCATCCAGCAGCAAACTTGATCATCGCACTCGATAGTTTCCTTAAAACAACCAACAAAAATCTCCCTGAACATTTTTTTAGCAACAAAAATGGCATTTTTCTGACATCATAAACGACTTGAAAGTATTTGCATTGTATCAATATTAAAATGCCATTGCTTTCAATATTATAACGTCATGTTGAATGTGACTCAAACAATACCATAGAATTTTGAAAAATGCAATTACCGGAAAAAAAGTATTCAGATTTGTGAATATAAATTTCCACTGCGGGAAATTAGAAAGGTTTCCGTTGCTTACAATCCAAAGCATTGGCGGTTTTTTTTTTTTAGTAATTAACGCATTGCACAATTTAATGGAATTCCATTCCTAAATTCACGTTATTTTCCAATATATAAATATTAATAGAGCATGATTGTTTACGGTACATTGATTTCCGGCAATCCTGACGTAAGTTCAGCTAATAGACATTAGACAATAGGTGCAAGAGAATGCCATTCGGCCCTTCGAGCAAGCACCGCCATTCAATGGGATCATGGCTGATCATCCCCAATTGTAACCCGTTCATGCCTTCTTCCCATATCCCCTGACTACACTATTTTAAGAGCCCTATCTAGCTCTCTCTTGGAAACATCTAGAGAACCTGCCTCCACCGCCCTCTGATGCAGATCCACAGACTCACCACTCTCTGTGAGAAAAAGTGTTTCCTCGTCTCCGTTCTAAAATGCTTAATGCTTATTCTTAAACTGTGGCCCATGGTTCTGGACTACCCCAACATCGGGAACATGTTTCCTCCTCTAGCGTGGCCAAGCCCTTAATAATCTTACATGTTTTAATGAGATCACCTCTATTCCTTCTAAGTTCAGAGTGTACAAGCCCAGCTGCTCCATTCTCTCAGGATATGACAGTCCAGCCATCCCGGGAATTAACCTTGTAAACCTACGCTGCACTCTCTCAATAGCAAGAAATATGGCTCTCCTCCACACCTCTGCCCTCCGCAGATCCTCGGCCCGACGCCTGTCCCAAACCCTCGCACACTTTTATCTTCCCCTCGACATTCATCTCCCCAATGCGAAATTGCCCTTTCTCAGCAAAGGCCTTGATTTTGTACCACAATGCCTAATTCTTAGCGATTTAGGATCCCCTCTTGTTGAGGACTTCTTGCGCCGGGCCTGTTTCTCTGGCAAGGATTCTTCACATCCCAAAGCCGAACTATTCCCCTGTTTCCTACAGTCCGCCTACTCATGGACCTCACCCCCTTTTGTCGAAAGCTGGAAGTAAATCAGCAGTGAGATGGACAAATTAATGTAGCTTAGTTTAGATTAATTTAGGTTAGTTTAATTTAGTTTAGTTTAGTTTAGTATTGTTTAGTTCAGTTCAGTTTAGATTAGGTTAGTGTGTAACTGCAGATGCTGGTTTAATGCGAAAGACGCAAAAAGCTAGAGTAACTCACCGGGACAGGCAGCATCTCTGGACAGAAGGAATGGGTGTCGTATCGCGTCGACTTCTTCAGACGCGTTATGGATAAGGGAAACGAGAGATATATAGAAACATAGAAACATAGAAAATAGGCGCAGGAGGAGGCCATTCGGCCCTTCGAGCTAGAACCGCCATTCATTGTGATCATGCCTGATCGTCCGCTATCAATAACCCACATCACCGTCAATATAGACGGTGATGTGGATAGATAAGGAACAAACCATGAACAATATGCAAAAACATAATGAAGATGAAGGAAACAGTTCACTGTAAGCTGTTTGTAGGCAGAAATGATAGGCTGATGCGACATGGGTGTGGGAGGGATAGCGAGAGAGAGAATGCCGGGGCTACCTGAAGTGAAAAGAATCATTTTATACCACTGAACTGTACGCTGCCCAAGCGAAATATGAGAGGCTGTTCCTCAAATATGGGTTTAGCCCCACTCTGACAACGAAGGAGGCAGAGGACGGAAAGGTCTGTGTCGGAATGGCTTGACAGCTTACAGCCCAGTGGTATGAATATTGGTTGTTCTTACTTCATGTCGCCCCAGCATTCCCTCTCTCTGTACCCCACCCCCCCCCCCCCCCCCCCCACACACACACACACACTGAAGTCGCGCAAGCTTCTCATTTTCACCCGACATAAGCTTACAAACAGCAAACCTGTTTCCTTTATCATCGTAACGTTTATGTATAACTTTCATTCATTGTTCTTTATGTCTCCGCATCACCGTACTGTATCTTTCATTGCCGTTATCGCTAACCAGTATGAAGAATGGTCACGACCCGAGGCGTCACCCATTCCTTCCCTCCAGAGGTGCTGCCTGTCCCGCTGAGTTACTACAACTTATTGTGTCTATCTTTAGTTCAGGTTAATGTTTGGTTTAGTGTTTGGTTTAGATTTTACATTACTTTAGTTTAGTTTAATTTAATTCAATTTGGTTTAGATGAATTTAGTTTAGTTTATTAACATTACTACCTACGTACATTGACATAGAGGGTAGTACACGTTTCTTTTCGAAAATACGTACAGATTGCACAGGGTAAATGGATATTAATTCAGAAAGCCGAAGCGATCACGCGCTGGCTATTTTTGAAGATTTCCCAACAATGTATATTCCAAACTTTTAGATCGGACTTATTTAACACGCAGATATAATTTGAGTACATATAATTGCATGGAACGATAGCCTTACATTTACGGCAAATATTCCATGTGCTCGTTTTAAACAACACAACATTTGGAAGTGTATAACCCATGATAACTCGTTGACATGCGAGTATTATTTATTTACTGCCGCGTTATGACAAATGCCCCATTCTATCTGATGAGCATCAATTCCTATCACATTATGTGCCGCGCTATAAACTTCTTGTCTCAGTGTTACAGGAAGAATCGTGAAACATGTAGGGCTATTGTGACTCCCCAGTTATCCAAATGTTACACTGCACATCTTGAGTAAATATGTGTGCAATCCTCGCAATTTGAAGGATGTCATCCAATTTCCTGATACGGATACAAGCAAAGCTCCTGATGTTAGAATATGTTGACAACCGCTTTGTCATAACGTTACCGTTCTTTATTATTATTCCGTAATATTACTGCTTTTATGCACGCATCAATTCCTGGTGTTGATTTTTAAGGCGCTGATGGCAATTCTCTCAAAGCGGGTAAGCAAAAAGATTGATCCATTCTTTTGAATAAATAATTTTCGTCCCGTGAGGAGTGTCCTGATTTGCATGGTTCGATCCCGCTTCGGTATTTAACATTAAATTGATCTTTCTCTATTTTTATTATGCTGAATACATGTGTAGTATTTGCCTCAAGCCGCCTTGTAGTCGTTGTTTTATTCAGTGCATATAATATGTACAATTCATTAAGAACACATTACAATTTAAATTTTCGAATACATTTGATACAGGTGAGCATAGTCCCATGCATGTCATTCTTGCTTGCTAATGCCTGGAAAATAATCGAATGTAATAGTGGGGAGTGCAATTCCACAACTTAAAACTAAGGAATTAGTTAAGTAAATGGCATTTTCGCAGCCCGATGTAACTTGTTCCATCCCTAGCAATTTCACTTTATCTAATGAATCTTCCAACGTGTTATTCCTCTCCGTTGAAATTACGTTTGCAGATTAGTTATTTGTAAATATTTAATGGACTATATTCGTAACAACAGTACTGCAAGTTGGATTTGAAAGTAACCCGTCTGCCTTGTGAGAGATAGAATACCTCCTCCCTCCCAAATATGTTTTAAATGCTAAAAGATGCATACACGTGGTTGTGCTACTGTGAAGGACGTCATGAGAAACAATGATCTGAAATTCTTAGTAATTATCTCTCACACCCCACCACGGTAATCTACGTAGCTCTTTGGAAAAGGTTAAGGAAAAGATTAAGGATCGACGTCCACCAGGTCCCGCGTGATGTTTCCTTCACGCCCCCAAACTGCTTTGTGAAGCTTTTACAGAAAGAATACCAGGCGATATTTTCTTTTTTTTTCAATGTTTGTAATTACCATGAACACTTTAATTGTATATATGCTCTATTCAGAATATTTTCTCAAGTTATTCAAGTATAACTAAATAACTATTATCAGCTTACTTCAATGAACGCTGCAAAACATACACCACGAGCATGTGTATTGGTGGCAATCTACAATGGTTAATTAAACAACTGTTCTGCACAACTTAACATATAGGGGCAAAACTGAGTACATTGAGGAACCAGGCACAATCACGGGATGCATATGTAAATACCACACAATCAGCAGATTGAGATCTTTATTTTGATGATGTCGACAGGCGGCTATATTAGCTGCGTCAATGCTTCAGTCAATTGGTCTGCATATCAAAAGTCGGTAGTGTTGAATAAATAAACACATTATAAACAATAGGTAATCGGATAATAACAAAATAGACCGCGAAATAATTTGATGTGTAAATATGTACAATGAATGCGAACATAATTAAAACAGCGTTACAATTTCAAGAAATCATCGAAAATGGTTGTATTCAATGTATTATTCACTCAGCGATTAATTACAAATTCAACCCTAGTTAATACCTATCCTTCCATTCCCAAATATATAACCGGTAGCCCTATTGGAGTAAATTATTCGATAAAACTGTGTGAAGCACTGGTTAATGAAATAATATAATCGAATACATGCATCCTTTACATTGCATCACTTACAAGGATACATGTATTAATACATGCATCACTTACAAGGAGGTATCTGCTTCCATACAAGGCTTAGGATGTTCGACATGCCCTCTAAAACTCTCATATACTTCTAAAATGGTTGTATTAAATGCATTATTCACTCAGCAATCACTGACAAATTCAACCTATCCTTCCTTTCCCAAATATAAAGCCAGTAGTCCCTATTGAAGTAAATTGTTCGATAAAACTGGAAGAAGCACCGGTTAACGAAACTATTAACTCCAATACATGCATCACGTACTAATTCTCCTCAATAATTTTAAATTAATTTGATTTACTATAGGTAAGGATTTTCGTAGTACAATTTCCTTCCGATGTGCAAAGCCATCCCTTCTCCAATACGGAACAACATAGACACACCCATGCAAACTTCATCGTTCCATTTTTTAATGCAAATGTAAATCTCATCAGATGGTGCGTTTAATGTATCTTTGCATTCCTGGGTAACCAGGATGAATTTCCACCGTATTATCGTTATCCATGTTATTGTAATCGACTTCAGGAACCGAAGCGTACACACTTCCCAGTTTGCATTGACGGTGCCGCAGTTGAGATGGTTGAAAACTTCAAATTAAGTTCACCAACACCTCTGCTTCGTTTCAAGGCTTAGGAAGTTCGACATGCCCCATAAAACTATCACCTATCTCTACATATGCGTCACTTGGTTTCGGACCACCCCGTCCAAGACCATAAGAAATTTCAGTGAATTGTAGATGCAGCCCAGAAAATTACACAAAATAACCTCAATTGTATTGACGCCATTTATACCTCACGCTGCGTCGGCAAGGCCAGAAGCATAATCAACAACAAGTCAAACCCTGGCTATTCCCTCTTCTCCCCTCTCCGAGCAAGCAAAATGTATAGGAGTGTGAAAACGCACACTTCCAGGTAATGGAACAATTCTTCCCAGCTATTATCATCGTATCACAACGACCGAGCAGCCCTGAAATAATCTCTACATCTTTGGAGTCCCTCGGTCTACCTTTGATCGGGCATTGCTGGCTTTACCTTGAACTAAACGTTCTAGCGCTATCATATATCTATACACTGTAAATCGTTGTAATCATTTTTTGTCTTTCGACTGACTGGATAGATGGCAACAACAGCTTCTACAGCATCTCTTACACGTGACAATCAACTAAACTCAAATAGGCTGATCAGTAAATTATTGTTTAAAGTTGCAGTGCGTACCATAACTTTATGTGGTGAATGAAGTTGGACTCGTGTAGTGCAGCTTAAACTGCAGACTATTAGTCTCTTTTGACCGAAGAAAAATGTAAAATAAGGATATAATTTTAATGCTTGCATTTTTTTCTCATTTCGTCATATATCCAATACCTTCCCCTTCAAAATATACTGAACATATGTTTGCTGTTTATATTTGGAAAAAGAATTTGACAAACTTCTTCAAGACTCAGGTAACTAGAAATATTTTAAATGCAATTAAAGAACATTATTGGACATATATGTTAATCTAATGATATCACAATAAATGGTACCGTTTTTGTCAAAGATGTAAAGCGTTGAGTCCGGAATAATTGAGCGTTATCTCACTGATTACTTCCGAAACTTGGTTTCATTCCAAATATTAGGGAGCTGTTTGCGTACCAGAGCCATGTTCTCTCTATTACCTTTTTATTTTATAACATAATCTACGCTCTCCATAATGTATCACAGAAATAGGCTGAGGGAAACAGTCTCGGGGTATACGAAATGTTGTTCGGCCGAACTGCACAATTCAGTCATTGGAAGGATAACACGAGGACGCGGTAACTAATTTGAGGATTTTCTTTGTGGTACCTGGATACGTGACTGCAGTTAATGTGTTAGTGAAGCGTGGAGATTGTATCCGTAACTCAATCTATTGTTTGATTTATGCCAGGTTGTTATAAAGCTTTAATGATTATTTCCAGAGTGCATCAATATACACACCTTTATCTGCTTATGCATTGTGCAAATATACATACACGTAGTTGATTTATTACATAACCCACATCAACTTGCAAGCAAACTTTACGTTGTACAAATTGTATCCCAACTGAACACTATATCTATCTATTCACCTACTATACTTTGCTTTTCTATATGATTAATTATCGTCTATAGAATTCATTAACTACATATCTGATCATCTCACTAATCACAGATGAATATTTGGGGGAAAGTCCAATGTTGTGAATTATTCCATCAACGAGCTGGGTATATTACTGTCAACGTACAGTCAATAGATACCAAAATCGTGCAGTGACAATTCCATTCCCAATGCTAAATACACACAAAACCACTGCAGAAAAGTTTCCTTTGATTTTATATTAATTATTGGATTCTGATTCATTTATCAGAGGAGAGGAGTACGAAAATTCATTTGCAAACAATCTCAAAAATATTCTGTTAAAGTGCATCATTATTTTCCATTCGTACACACGTCAGCGTTTCACAGAAAGTCACATGATTAGAAAGTATCACCCTCATGCCTATTAGAATAAAGAAAAGTAAATTAACCCAATGCGTCACAAAAAAACACAATGTCGACTGAAATTGTGACATCGTTTGAATGAATGAGTGAAATCATGAATGAAAACATGCAGCATTATTGATTTGTTTTCTATTTGTCCACAGCGAAATCAGTTCTTGAAAAAGATAAAGGTACATATAGGACCTGTGTATAAAATAGTTCGCATGGAATTGCTGAAGGGCAATGGCTATTCTCGAGCACAATTAATAAATACACGGCCAAACAATTACTGATATAATTGCTGATCACATTCCACGACCATATATTGCGTCAAACAAAATAGAAACCTCCATGTCCTCCGCTTAGCTAAAAAGGCAAAGCACCTAATGTCAAATATATGCTTTGTTGAAGCATTTCAAGTAAAGATCCTTCTTGATCAACTTACTTAGTTTTATCACAAAATGATGCCTCTAGAGTTTCAAATAGCTTCAAAAAACGACGTCACAGAAGATGCAAAATAAAGGAGAAAATCTTGGAAAAGTCCAAAGCAACCAATTGTTTTAATCGGTTCATACCTCTTGTGTTAAAATACCTGCAGTTAACATACTCACATTAAAACGGTGAAAAATGTGCCTTATTAAAATTTGAAACCACTGCACCCATCCAAAATGTACATCCTTACGTAAGACCATCAGATACTTGACACATGGAGATTCATTGGACTTGATTTCATAATTCACGGTTAGGAAGGACAAGGGGCAGAGGCAGTGGCTAGAGTACCCCTGTGACTGTACACCTGGAAAATAGGTACACGGGTTTGAGTACGATTGGAGGGGACAGCCTATCTGGGGGCAGCAGCAGCGGCCGGGTCTACGGCACAGAGCCCGGCCCTGATGCTCAGAAGGGTAGCAAAAAGAGGAGGTCAATTGTAATAGGGGACTCTACAGTTAGGGTGTCGGATGGGCGATTCTGTGGACGCAATCGGGAGACCCGGATGGTAGTTTGCCTCCCTGGTGCCAGGGTCTCGCATGTGTTGGAACGTGTCCAAAAGATTCTGAAAAGGGAGGGAGAGGAGCCTGATGTTGTGGTACATATAGGTACAAATGACATAGGCAGAAAAAGAGACGAGGTGCAGAAGGGAGAATTTATGGAGTTGTGGGGAAAGTTAAGGAGAAGGACCAAAATTGGTAACGATTTCAGGATTGCTGCCTGTGCCGCGTGACAGTGAGAGTAGGAATGGAATGAGGTGGAGGATAAATGCGTGGCTGAAGGACTGGTGCAGTGGGCAGGGATTTAAGTGTCTTGATGACTGAGACCTCTTTTGGGGAAGGCATGACCTGTACAAAAAGGACGGGTTGCACTTGAACCGCAGGGGGACCAGTATCCTGGCAGGGAGATTTGCAAAGGCTACTGGGGAGACTTTAAACTAGAAAGATTTGGGGGAGGGACTCGGATAGAGGGGGCTAGGGGGCAAGGTGTGGGGCAAGAAGCAGAGACGGGAAGCACTCTGACCCAAAATGTAGGCTAGAAAGAGGAAAACGATAATTGACAGAGCATTAGGGATGGTGGGTTTCTAAAATGTGTATATTTTAATACTTGGAGCATTATAAGAAAGGTGGATGAAATTAGAGCCTGGATTGACACATGAAACTATGGCAATCAGTGAAACATGGCTACAGGAGAGCTGTGATTGGAAACTAAATATTGCAGGATTTCGTTTCTTCAGGTGTGATAGAATTGGGGGGACCAGAGGTGGAAGTGTTGCATTGCGTCTCAGAGAGGATATTACAGCAGTGCTTTGGCAGGATATATGAGAGGGCTCGTCTAGGGAGGCTATTTGTGTGGAACTGAGAAGTGGGAACGGTGTAGCAACACTTTCAGGGGTGTATTATTGACCGCCAAATGGGGAGCGAGAATTGGAAGAGCAAATATGTAAGGGGATAGCAGATATTAGTAGTAAGCACAAGGTAGTGATTGTGGGAGATTTCAATTTTCTAAAAATAGACTGGGAAACGCATTCTGTAAATGGGCTGGATGGGTTGGAGTTTGTAAAATATGGGCAGGATAGTTTTGTTTTGCAGCAGTACATAGTGGTATCGACCAGAGAAGGGGCAGTGCTGGACCTCCTGTTAGGAAATGAGGCAGGTCAGGTGACGGAGGTATGCGTTGGTGAGCACTTTGGGACCAGTGATCACAATACCATTAGTTTCAATATAATTATGGACAGCGTCAGAACTGGAACTAGAGTGGAGATTTTTGATTGGAGAAAGGCTAACTTTGAGGGAATATGTAAGGATTTAAAAGGAGTGAATTGGGACACTTTGTTTTATGGGAAGAATGTTGAAGAGCAATGGAGGACATGTGAAGGGGAAATTGTAAGAGTACAGAATCTTTATGTCCCTGTTAGGTTGAAAGGGAATAGTAACAAATGGAAAGAGCCATGGTTTTCAGGGGAAATTGGACACTTGTTTCGAAAAAAGAGAGATATCTATAATAATTATAGGAGGCATGGAGTAACTTAGGTGGTAGAGGAGTATAAACAATGTAAAAAGAAGCTTAAGAAAGAAATTAGGAAGGCTAAAAGAAGATATGAGGTTGCTTTGGCAAGAAAAGTGAAAGTAAATCCAAAGGGTTTCTACAGCTATATTAATAGCAAAAGGATAACGAGTGATAACATTGGACTATTAGAGAACCAGAATGGACAGATAGCTGCAGAGGCAAATGAGATGGGGGAGATATTGAACAATTTATTTTCTTCGGTATTCGCTAAGGAGAAGGATATTGAACTCTGTGAGGTAAGGGAGAAAAGTAGAGTAGCTATGGAAACTATGAGATTCAAAGAGGATGAAGTGCTGACACTGTTGAAAAATACGAAAGTGGATAAGTCTCCAGGTCCTGACAGGATATTTCCTAGGACATTGAGGGAAGTTAGTATAGAATTAGCAGGAGCTATGACAGAAATATTTCAAATGTCATTAGAAATAGGAATAGTGCCGGAGGATTGGCGTACTGCGCATGTTGTTCCATTGTTTAAAAAGGGTTCAAAGAATCAAACCTAGCAATTATAGACCTGATTAGTTTGACGTCAGTGGTTGGGCAAATTAATGGAATGGATACTTAGAGATAATATATATACGCATCTGGATAATCAGGGTCTGATCAGGAACAGTCAATATGGATTTGTGCCTCGAAGGTCATGTTTGAAAAATCTTCGTGAATTTTTTGAAGCGGTTACTAGGGAAATTGATGAGGGTAAAGCAGTGGGCGTTGTCTATATGGATTTCAGTAAGGTCTTTGACAAGGTTCCCCATGGAAGGTTGGTTAAGAAGGTTCAATCTTTGGGTGCTAATGGCGGAGTAGCAAGATTGATTCAACAGTGGCAGAATGGGAGATGTCAGAGAGTAATGGTGGATGGCTGTTTGTCAGGTTGGAAGCCGGTGACCAGTGGGGTGCCTAGGGGATCTGTGTTGAGTCCACTGTTGTTTGTCATGTACATCAATGATCTGGATGATGGGGTGGAAAATTGGATAAGTAACTATGCAGATGATACTAAGATAGGTGGTGTTGTGGATAATGAAGAAGATTTTCAAAATCTACAGAGATATTTGGGTCATTTGGAAAAGTGGGCTGAAAGATGGCAGATGGAGTTTAATGCTGATAAGTGTGAAGTGCTACATCTTGGCAGGACATATCAAAATAGGACGTAAATGGTAAATAGTAGGAAATTGAGGAATGCTGTGGAACAGAGATCTAGGAATAACTGTGCATAGTTCCCTGAAGGTGGAATCGCATGCAGATGGGGTGGTAAAGAAAACCTTTGGTGTGCTGGCCGCTATAAATCAGAGCATTTAATATAGGAGTAGGGAAGTAATGTTAAAATTGTACAAGGCATTGGTAAGACCAATTCTGAAGTATGGTGTACAATTTTGGTCGCCTAATTATAGAAAGGATATCAACAACATAGAGAGAGTACAGAGGAGATTTACTAGAATGTTGCCAGGGTTCCAGCAACTATGTTACAGAGAAAGGTTGAACAAGTTAGGTATTTATTCTTTGGAGCGCAGGTTAAGGGGGGGGGGGGGGCTTGATTGAGTTTAAAATGATGAAAGGGATAGACAGAGTTGACGTGGATAAGTTTTTCCCATTGAGGGTAGGGAAGATTCAAACCTGACATGAGAATTAAGGGACAGAAGTTTAGGGGTAACGCGAGGGGTAAGTTCTTTACTCAGATGGTGGTGGCTGTGTGGAATAAGCTTCCAGCAGAAGTGGTGAAGCCAGGATCGATTATAACATTTAAAATTAAAATGGATAGGTATATCGACGGGAAGGGAATGGAGGGGTATGATCTGAGTGCAGGTAGATGGAACTAGGGGAAAACAAATGGTCGGAACGGACTGGAAGGGCCGAGAGGGCCTGTTTCCGTGCTGTAATTGTAATATGGTTATATGGTTATAATAGACAATTGGTGCAGGAGTATGCCATTCTGCCCTTCGAGCCAGCACCGCCATTCAATGTGATCAGAGCTGATAATCCCCAATCAGTACCGCATTCCTGTCATCTCCCCATAACGCCTGACTCCGCTATCTTTAAGAGCCTTATCTAGCTCTCTCTTGACTGTAACCGGAAAACCGGCCCCCACCGCCCTCTGTGGCAGAGAATTTCACAGACTCACAACTCTCTGTGAGAAAACAGTGTTTCCTCGTCTCTGTTCTAAATGGCTTAACACTTATTCGTATACTGTGGCCCCTGGTTCTGGCCTCCCCCAACATAGGGAACATGTTTCCTTCCTCTAGCGTGTCCAAACCCTTAACAATCTTGTACGTTTCAATAAGATCCCCTCTCATCCTTCTAATCTCAAGAGGGCACAAGGGCAGCCGCTCCATTCTCTCAGCATATGACAGTCCCGTCATCACGGGATTTAACCTTGTAAACCTACGCTGCACTACGCCAATGGCAAGAATGTCCTTCCTCAAATAAGGGGACCAAAATGGCACACATTACTACAGGTGTGATCTCCCTAGGGCCCTGTACAGCCGCAGAAGGACCTATTTGCTCTAATATTCGACACGTCGTGTTATAAAGACAAACATGTCATTCGTTTTATTCAATGCCTGCTGTACCTGATTGTTTACTTACATAGACTGATGAACAAGGACCCCAGATGATACAATGATTCAATGATACCATTTATTTGTTGTCATTTGAACCTCGTTGAAGTTCAAACGAAATTTGGATCCAGTTGTACGTCCCCTTTCCCAACATCCGCCTTTCTGTTTTTGATACAAATGTGGATAATCTCACATTTATCCACATTAAACTTCACCTGCCATGCATCTGCCCACCCCCCAAACTATCAAATCACATCTGCATTCTCATAACATCCTTCTCACAGTTCACACTGCCACCCAGGTTTATGTCATCTGCAAATTTGCTAATGTTACTTTCAACCCCTTCATCCAAATCATTGATGTATATTATAAATAACTGTGGTATCAGCACCGAGCGTTCCGGTACCCCACTAGTCACTGCCTGCCATTCTGAAGGGGGACCGTTAATTCCTACTCTTCGTTTAGTGTCTGCCGACCAATTTTCATTCCTTGTCAGCACTCTACCCCCAATTACCACCACAGACACCGGAAGCATGTGGCAGGTTGTCAGGGACATCACTGACTACAAGAGCAGCCCCGCCTGCCCCCACAGTGATATCACACTGGCACATGAATTAAACACCTTCTTCGCACGCTTCGAAATTAGCAGCACCTCTAGGAGAGGAAGAACCCCGGCCAGGGTGGAGGGCCAAGCCTTAACAGTGTGCACCCATGAGGTACAGTGCGCTATGCGTAGGATCAATCCACGCAAGGCTGCAGGCCCGGATGGAGTCCAGGTACTAAAGGACTGTGCTGCACAGCTGGCGGAGTTCGTTATGAGGATCTTTGACCTGTCTCTATCTCTGGCAACGGTCCGCAAGTGCCTGAATACAGCTGCCATAGTGCCAGTGCGAAAAAGTCTAAAGACACTAAACTGAATGGCTACCGCCCGGTTGCCCTAATTCCAATACCAATGAAGTGCTTTGTGAGGCTGGTCCTCTCCCACATCAAATCCAGCATCCCTGCATCATTGGACTCTCATCAATTTGCATACAGGGCAAATAGATCCACACAGGATGCCATCCCTGTGGCTCTTCACACTGTCCGGACCCATCTGTGAATATGGGGCACCTACTTGAGGATGCTCTTCATTGTCTATAGCTCTGCCTTCAATACGGTCAGCCCCACCAAGCTCACCACTAAACTCTACAAGCTAGGCTTCAGATAACTGATATATGAATGGATCCTGAATTTTCAGACTGGGCGACCGCAGGCAGTGATACTGGGGCCTCACTTATCCTCGACTATCACCCTGAGCACCGGCCCGCCACAGGGCTGTGTACTGAGCACCATGCTGTACTCCCTCTTCACTCACGACTGTGTTCCTGCATTTGACACAAACACCATTGTCAAGTTTGCAGACGACACAACGGTGATCGGGGTAATCACCAACGGTGACGAAACAAACTACAGGTTGGAGGTGCAGAACCTGGCGGAATGGTGCTCATGGAACAACTTGTCACTAAAGACCTCCAAGACCAAGCAGCTGATTATTGAATTCAGGAGGTCGCAGAATGGGGAATACGCCCCAATCTCCATCTACGGGGACAGTGTGGAGAGAGTGACTAGCTTTAAGTTTCTGGGCACTCACATCTCAGAGGACCTCACATCGTCCACCAACACCGCAGCGCTGGTCAAAAAGGCACAGCAGCGATTGCTCTTCCTAAGGACATTGAAACGGGCTGGTCTGTCCCAACAGGTGCTGATGATGTTCTACCGCTGCACGACAGAGAGCATACTAATGGATGGCATCTCTGTATGGTATCTCGGATGCACGGAAGCAGAGAGGAGAGCCCTTCAGCGCGTCATCCACGGTGCGCAAAATATCATCGGGACACCGCTACCAGCATCGGAGGGCATCTACCTCACACGGTGCCTTAGGAAGGCCGTCAGCATCCATAAAGTCTCCTCTCATACTCTCATGGACTGTTCAAACTACTCCCTCCCGGCAAGGCTACAAGGCCTTCTACCCGCGCACCTCCAGACTCAGGAATAGCTTCATTCCCAGAGCTATAGCGGCTCTGAGCCGGCCCTGCTGAGCGCCCCCCCCCCCCCCCCCCACCCCCATGGACTGTATCCCTCGGATGGTCACGTCGCACAGACACATCTGCACTTTAGTCTGTTTTGGTTTTGACTGTTTAATTTTTCTAATGTTCGTTTCACAAACCTTGTTCTCGGGGTATCTAAACATGCACTGCATTAGTCGTTTAAGTTGTGACATCGGATGGAGTTGCAAACCAAATCTCTTTGCACTTATGTGTAATAACATTAAAATACATATTATTATTATTATTATTATTATTATTATTATTATTATTATTATTATTATTATTATTATTATTATTATTATTACCATGTGCATGGGACATTAACAAATGCTTTCTGAGAGTCCAGGTACACTACATCCACTGGCTCTCCAGTGTCCATATTCCAAGTTACATCCTCAAAAAAGTCCCGATGATTAGTCAATCATGATTTCACCTTCGTAAAGCCATGCTGACTCGGACCGATCATGTTACTGCTATCCAAATGTGCGGCTATTTCATCTTTTATAATTGACTCCAGCATCTCCCCCCACCTCCGATGTCCGGCTAACTGGGCAATACTTCCCTCTTTTCTTTCTCCTGCATTTCTTAAAAAGTGAGATAACATTAGCTACCCTCCAATCCACTGGATCTGATCATGAGTCTGTAGAACATTTGAGCATTATCACTATTGCATCCACGATTTGTAAAGCCACTTCCTTAAGAACCCTCGGATGCAGACGTTCAGGCCCTGGGCATTTGTCTACCCATCAGTCTACCCAACATCATTTCCTGCCTTATGTCGATTTCCTTCAGTTCCTCAGTCACCCCAGAGCCCCTGGCAACTACTATATCAGGAAGATTGTTTGTGTCCTCCTTAGTGAAGACGGATCCAAATTACCTGTTAAACTAATCTGACATTTTCTTGTTCACCATAATAAATTCATCTTTTTCGGTCTTCAAGCGTCCAATTTGGTTTAACTCATATTTTCCTCGTCACATACCTAAATAATATTTTACTATCCTCCTTTATATTCTTGGCTAACTTACTACAGTACCTCCTCTTTTCTCCCCGTGTTGTTGTTTTAGTTATCTTCTTTGTGTTTGGTTATCTTCCGTTGCTCTTTACAAGTTACCCAAATCCTCTGGCTATGTTGTACTTCTTCCGTTTTATATTTATACTGTCCCTGACGTCCCTTGTCATCCACGGTCGCCCCTTACTCCCATTGGAATCTATATTTATCCTCGGAATGAAATGATACTGCACCTTCTGTATTATTCCTAGAAATACCTGCCAATGCTGTTCAACTGCCATCCCTGCTAGGGTATCTTTCCAGTCAACTACGGCCAGCTCCTCCCTCACGGCCCCATTTTCTCATGGCTCATTAACCTCAAGTTCCTTTATCAACTCCGCTTCATTACATAACACTAAATCCAGAGTTACCTTCTCCCTGGTAGGCTCAATACAATCTGCTCTAAGAATCCATCACAAATGCACCTTACAAAGTCATTTTCATGGGGACGAGTACCAACCTGATTTTCCCAGTCTACCTGCATGTTGAAATCTCCCACAACAACCACAGCATTACTTTTGCTACGTGACAATTTTAACTCCTGATTCAACTTGCATTCTACGCCCAGGCTACTGTTTGGTGGCATGTAGATTATTTCCATTAGTGTATTTTACCCTTACAATTCCTTAGTTCTATCCATACTGACTACACACCCCCTGTTTCAATGTCACACCGTGCAAGGGATTGAACGTAATTCCTCACCAAAAGAGCTATCCCATCCGCTCTGCCCACCAGTCTGTCTTTTCGATAGGAGGTATATCCTTGGATATTCAGTTTCCAGCCTTGACCCTCTTGGAGCCATGTGTCTGTAATTCCCACAACATCATACTTGCCAAATTCTAACTGAGCCTCAAGCTCGTCCACTTTATTTCTTATGCTTCGCGCATTCCTATACAACTCTTTGACGGCGGTATTCACGTCCCGTCTCGCACCGCTCGCAATTGACCCTGATCTTACTATTTTATACTTTCTCGAACTTTCCTTGCCGTTAATTCGAGAATCGTTTGTAATTTGTCCTGTACTCATTTCCCCTTCAACTCCATATGTATACTCCCAATTTGTCAATCCCTCCCCTCACTATTTATTTTAAACCCACACGAGTAGCCCTAGAAAACCTGCCTGCTAGAATGTCGGTCCGGTCCGCCTCCAGTTAAGGTGTAACCCTGCCCTTTTGTACAGATCACCCCTACCCCAGAAGAGATCCCAGTGCTCTATAAATCTAAATCTTTGCTCCCTGCACTAGCCCCAAAGCCGCACATTCAAATCCCCTATCTCCGGTTCCTTCCCTCACTGGATGACAATCCCGCCATCCCGGAAATTAACCTTGTAAACATATGCTGCACTCCCTCAATAGCAAGAATGTCCTTCCTCAAATTAGGGGACCAAAATTGCACATAATACTCCACGTGTGCTTTCTCTAGGGCGCTGTACAACTGCGGAAGGATCTCTTTGCTCCTATACTCGACGCATTTTGTTATAATGGCCTTTTGCCATAGTAAAACCATTTGCTGTCTTCATTGCCTGCTGTACCTGCATGCTTACTTTCATATACTGATGATCAAGGGCAGCCAGATCCAGTTGTACTTCCACTTTACCTAACTTTACGCCATTTAGATAGTAATCTGCCTTTCTGGTTTTGATACCAAAGTGAATAACGTCACATTATCCCCATGGTGGCCTGCAAATCAGTGTAAAAAAATTAGAACAAATAAAATGGAAGTTGAGATCAATAAAAACAATAAAAGGTTTAATTATGAATTACGCCATATTTAATTAACAATAGACCAAGGGGGACCCGTTTGGTCCCGTCCACTCAAAACGCGGTTGCGGGGTGGGGGCGGCCTGCGGCGTCACTCACACATCAACCACCTGACACAAAATAAGCCCCCCCACCCCCCCCCCCACACACACACACACACACACAGACATACACAGACTACCCAGCCACCTTGATAGCATATACATATTATTCATTGGCTCCACTTACACTATTTCCGCCCTATCTCGAGGGGTATGGAAAGTGGGGTAGAGAAAGAGAGAGAGGTAGGGGTAGGAAGAGGGGCGAGAGGGGGGGGGGGTGGAGGGAGAGGGGTGACGGGGTGGAAAGGGGGGATGGAGAGGGAGCGGAATATAAACAATCAGGGGAATGATTTGCTTTGCACTTGGACGAAATTAGATATAATGCAGAACGATAATAGAAAATGCACTGACCATAGAAAACGTTGTATTGTCAAAGGTGCACTGGTTATCACATAAATCAAGATACAGTTAAATCTGTTATTCTCTGGTATCCAAACAACAGTCATACCATTCACGAGAACGGGCAACCTATGTACAAGTAGAAAAGCATTTAACTCGAGGACATTAACCAACATGCAGAAAATAGTGCTGTGTTGTCGCAGCTTTGAAGCTGCAGACAAGGTGGAAACAAAATAATTTGAATGAGCCGCAATGATGTAGGTTACAGATAAACCCACGACTCTCGGATGATCAGAGGTCTATTCGGAATTATGATAACAGCGGAGAGAATTAACTGTTTCTGAATCTGGTGGCACACGCTTTCAAACATTTTCATTTTCTGCTGAAAGTAAAATGGATTAAAAGCAATGACTAGAGACTAAATTGTCCCTGAAAGCGTTGACGATGTTTCCGGGCATCGTAATGTGTAAATGGAGTCGATGAAGAAGGAGGCTTGTTTATGTTATTGATTGGATTCCACCCACAACACGCTGCATCCCCTTTCCGTAATGGTGGAAGCAGATGTCTAATAGAATGTTGATGTATTCAAATAGGATGCTTTCCACTATATATTAGTATATAGTGATAAATCTCGTAACAAAAATGTTTTGTTAAAATTTAGCTTTCTGAAGAGTTCGACGCAGTAGATTCCATCCTTGCTGTAGCCAAAGAGCTTGGACGAGAAAATATTATTGGTGATATTTACGTTCAGGAACATCTCCATTTCAGCACAAATTATGTTGATTGTTCAATGGAAAACATTATGGTGAAGACGAACTGTTTGAAATAGAGAAAGAAGTGAAGATATAAATACTGCAATAAATATCAAAAACATATGGGAAATGAAACAGAAGAAACGTTACTTTGCAATGATAAAGTAATTGCAAATATTATAGTGTAATCATATCGTGATGATATTGGACATTCACAGAAAAGAGACGTCCAAATTTCAGTTCCATCCTCGGTTTGCCTTTGCGGTTGACTCTTTGAGGTAAACTAATGGGATACTGTGCTGTTCCAGTGCGAAGGGCAAAAGTAGACGGTGATAATGTACATCCACCTCAAGTTACTCAATTGCAAATGAAAAGGGACAGTTGCATGATAATGATTCATACAATAATAAATAGATTATCTAATTATACATCGCTTCTTTATTCGGAAAGTAAGCCTTAGTGGACAACGGATTAAACGTGGCCATGTTCCTCCCTCCATTGTAGAAAGCTTCACATACAAAAATGGGTGGATTATTCTAAATTTGGAAAATGTTTGCCTTTCTACTCCACATTAAGCGAAGTCAATTGGTCAACGCCATTGGATTATTTTACTGTAAACATCTGCAGAAATAAATAAATATTTCAAGTTGTTCACATGAAAGGTAAGCACTTTATTTTTTAGGGAGCAGGGAGTTTCCGTAGACAGAGAGTGAAATCAATATATTTGGCAGCCGAAAACACAATGAAAGAAACCATCTGATATAATTAATTTTAGCACTGGTAACGGATATGGTGATCAAATATTATCTAAATAAGTAAATTGGAAAGAGGAGAGACGGAATTGTAGATGTTGGTTTATAAAAAAAATAGACTCAAAATGCTGAAGCAACTGAGCAGATCAGGCAGGATCTATGCAGTTTCAAGAAGGATCGCGACTCGAAACGTCACCCATTCTTTCCATCCAGAGATACTGTCTGTTCGGTTGAGTTGCTCCAGCATTTTGTGAGCGCCTATGCAAACATGGTACCCTTATTCAGACTGTTCGCGGCTGTAGGAAGAAATCTCGAATAGAGGAGTGGTAGGTGGGACTGTAGTGGCTGGCACATGTTGACCGGTTTGAGCAAGTTGGGCTGAAGGCCCTGTATCACTATGACTATGGCTACCTCCTCATCCCGACTCAGATCCTCGTGTAGCTGAGTCACGCGAGAATGCAATCCCGCTAAATACTACAGGAAATGGAAAAGACTTCTCGAACCAACAATATCGTATTGTGCTGGAATAAAATGACTGGCATAATGTCAATAGTCGAAAATATGATCAAAGAATGAAATATGACTGGAGAATTAGGTCTCTGAAATCCGCTAAACCTCGATAAATCCATTGAATGAGTACAAACTCTCCTGATATGTGGACGCTGTTTTTATTTTAGAGATGGCCGTTATTAAGAAAAGGTTAACAGACACAGGTTAGATAATCGATGAAATTATTTTACAATTTTACTCAAATTCAATATGAATAAACAGACGATATAATTTAATTGTGTCGGTATGACACAGGTTTATTAAACTCAAATGTGCGCAACCCTGTCGGCCGCAATAGAACGAAAGCACAGAGTGATATGGGTGATACTTTGCGAACAGTTCAACTGAGAATAAGGGCAGAAAGGAAGTGTGTCCAACTTGTGCACTCCAGAAAATTAAGTGTCGCAACTGAAAATTGCCGCAGATCGATATTGATTACAGGAAACATGCCAAAACATAATTATCTTCTGAGTTTGCATGATACTGCTTATAACGATAATAAAAATCCGGAGACAATTTCACAAACTCCTCTCTAACTGCCCCCCTCCGTGATCCCCCCTTCCCTCCGAATCTAGGACCGCATCACTTCAACTCCCCCTCCCATTCCGTATCCGACCTCTCTGTCCTGTGCCTCCACCATGGCCAGCGTGACCAACACCGCACATTGGAGGAACAGCACCTCACATTCCGCGTGGGGAGTCTGCATCCTCTTGGCATGAACATTGAATTCTCTCAATTCTGTTCACCCTCGCTGTCTCCCTCCTTCCCACCTCTCCCTCAGCCCTCGGGCTCCTCCTCCTCATTTTTCCTTTCTTCCCCCCGCCTCCCCCACCCACTATCAGTCTGACGAAGGGTTTCGGCCCGAAACGTTACCTATCTCCATCGTTCCATAGATGCTGCTGCACTCGCTGAGTTTCTCCAGCATTTTGTGTATCCATGATAATTAAATGTTTATTCCCTGTATAGTTAGACAGGTATATGATGGTATACCTATTAAGTTGGATAGACATGTTTAAAATCCAACCACTAAACGTGCAATTGAATTGCCAAAAGCGATGTAATATGCTGCAATTCACGCTTCTTCCCGTGGCATCGTTGCTTATAATGATCCCAACATTACATTTCGATTTGGAGTTATGTTCACGAGTTCCTCCTGAACAGTCAATGATACACATGCTCACCACAGAAGAAGACGTCGTCTTTCACGACAATATTAAATAAATGGACATCCATTCGTCATTCAGCAATATGGCGAATAATACCCAGTGTTTATATTAGATGTTGACGCATTTCAGCTACTTGGACATTAATACTACAAATATGATTCGATATTTTGGGCCATATCACTCATTCGTGGATGAGAAAGCTTTTCTTCTCGTAGCTTTGCTTGATTGTTCGTACTGTAACTTCGTTATGTAGGCTAAATCCCCATTGCCCCCCTCCACCCACACGCCGTAAGACCTGTTTTAGAAAACCATTGAAAATCGATTACAGTATTAAAAATTATGTATATTTCTGTTCCTCAGAATTCAAGCTGAGCTGGTTTCTTAAAGGTGAATGGTAAACATGTTCACACTGGAGGCACGCAGAAACAAGTGTTGCATGATAACATAACGATGGGAAATCGAAGCCTTATTTCCATGATAGTGATTGACATTAATATCGCATGCAGAAATTATAGGACAAAAATTCAACAACGATCTTTATCTGCGAACACGGATCCTGCATTTCTGTCGATTTATATAGAGAAATTTGCAAGCGTGATTCGTGCAATGGATTGTATTAGTTCTGTAGAAAGAATGCACGATATTGCATATTTCTCTTGATAAATGAAACGCTATCTGTGATTCTTTTTGCTTCGGAGTCACGTGAGTGACTACGTGAATAGAAGCCCGTACAGCCGTTGGTGCGTCATGACGTCAGACGCTGGTGCAGTCGGGCGGGGGGAGCAGCAGCGCTCCTCCGAGCGGTAAGTTTAAACCGCGGGGTTACATGGAAAGCTGGAGAATTTAGCGGGTGCAGCGGCATCTAAGGAGCGAAGGAGATGGGCGACGTTTCGGGTCGAGACCCTTCTTCAGGCTTCACCCTCCATTCTCCAGCATCTGCAGTTTCGTTAACAAGTTTAAACGGAGGTAAGGTTTGTTGACGAAGAAACGAGGTAAGGTTTGTTGAAATACTTTACCACAGGTCCTTTTCTGCGACGGTTGGAAGTTTTTGTAGATATGTTGCAGAAAGGGAAGAAGGTGTCGGCGAGGCGCTCCGGGGGTAGAAAGGTAAAGTGGCAGGAGAGTGTTGAGGATGGAGGCCCGTCTGGTACACCTGGTCCGGTGCTGGCTACACAGCCAGTGGTTGCGGACCCACTGCCGGGGGGCAGTGGAGGCTTGTCAGTAGGGGGCCACTGGCAAGTCTCTGTGGCCCGTAAATGAGTCGGGCCTGGAGGTTATACCCTCCATAGGAGAGTCCGTTTGCTCACGGCTCTCCCACGTCGAGATTCTATTTCAAAAGAATGCTCGACAGGGACCAGCTCCGTGGGGAGGAGTGGTGCCCAAGCCAGGCTGATGGAGAGCTTGTGCTAGCAGCACCTGTTTTAGGGCTGCAGAACTATCCTGCCTGTGAGGAGGATGTTCCAGCTCCGTGAGGAGGAGTGATGCCCAAGCCAGGCTGATGGAGAGCTTGTGCTAGCAGCACCTGTTTTTAGGGCTGCAGAACTATCCTGCCTGTGAGGAGGATGTTCCAGCTCCGTGAGGAGGAGTGATGCCCAAGCCAGGCTGATGGAGAGCTTGTGCTAGCAGCACCTGTTTCAGGGCTGCAGAACTGTCCTGCCTGTGAGGAGGATGTTCTATCAGGGCAGTTTGCTGGGGGGAGAGCAGTAAAGCTGTTCGGTGGGAGTTAATTCCGAACATTGCTGGGAAGTTTGCTGAGTGTAGAGAGGCAGGAAAGGCGATTGATGTAGAATTGGCTGAAACCATTCAGTATATGCTCTCCCACCAGTTACAGGAGCTAGCTATGGATGAAGTAGCAAAAAACTATAAAGCTCCTGTTAATTGTGATCTCCTGAAGGTACCGGTGGTTAATCACCAAATTTGGTCATAGATGGGTTTGCCTGCTAGGGCCCAGGAGATGAAGTTTTAAAAAGTGCTTAAACTGTTGTCAGCAGGTATTACAGCTGTGTTGAAAGTTATTGATACAAATGATATGGTTGAAGCACAGCAGGATGAACTGGAACTCCTTTGTAATGCATTTTGAAACCAGTGTACCACCACGAAACCTGTTGTTTGGTAACTTTGCAAAAAGGGTCAAAGACTGTTATGAGGTTGTTATAACCATGGCCCTCATTAAGCCAGCTGGAAGCAAGGCAAAAAGGTTCTCTACAAGAAGTTGAGGACAACAAGGGCCGCAAGGAAAGATGCTGGTAAGGAATATACCATTGACAGACAATGAATTAACTGATGTTCCTGTTCAAATTGGGGAAGGTAAAAATTGTTTCTAAAAGAATGGCAGCAGTTGACATCAGATTGTTCATACTTAGTGTATTGAAGGGGTGAAAAATTGGATTTTACTATAAGGACAGTCTACCTAGTCAACATTTTCCTAGTAGTAAACTTATTTTCAGATGAGGAAATGTGCTTATTCAAGCAGAGATTCAGTCGTTACATAAGAAGGGGTAATTGAGCCTTCTGTCTATCAAAGTCAACAATTTCTGTCAAGTATATTTCCCAGATCTAAAAAGACTGGGGGATGTAGAATTATTTTGGATTTATTGAATTTGACCAAATTTGTTTGTTATAGGCATTTCAAAATGGAGAACTTTACCACAGGCAAACATCTAGTGTCCAAAGGGTATTATATGGCAAACCATTGGTTTTAAAGAATGCACATTACGCAGTGTCTATTCATGGTGATGATAGAAGATATTTGAAATTTATTTGGATGACTGAGCTGTGGCAATTCAGGACATTGCCGAATGGATTAACTTCAGCTCCTAGATTATTTACTAAATTGGTAAAAACCTGTGTTAGCATTGCTTAGAGCTCAGGGGCATGTGGTAATGGCCTATTTAGATGATTTCTGATTGTTGGAAAGACTCACGCTGAAACTCAATCATCAGTTTCAGTTGTTAAAATCACTTTTGAACAAATGGGATTTGTTATTCACCAGGTAAATCTAAATTATCACCAGTCCAAATTATTGATTATCTGGGATTTACCATTAATTCCAATCACATGTTGGTAACTTTGCCCAGGGATAAATTGAATCAGTTAATTGAGGACTGTGTTAATCTCGTTGGAGAACAACGGCCTCTGATTAGACAAGTAGCCAGTTTTATTGGGAAGTTGTTGCAGCTTTTCCAGCTGTGCAGTATTGTCCTCTGCATTATCAACAATTACAACCATCAAAGGAACAGGCACTGAGAATACAAAGGGGCTATTTTTGATAGGCCTATGCAGTTGTCAGCTGGGGCGATTGCTGACATACAATGGTGGATAGTACATGTTTCAAAAAATTTAAGGAAGGTTTCGTGGAATCACCATCACTGATATTACAGACTGATGTGAGTGCACTGGGTTGGGGTGCTACAGATATGTCTTCTAGTTGTGGAGGCAGATGGAATGTGGATGAGACATCGCTTCCTCAATTAAGAGGGACTGATTATTTAGAGTTGTTGGGCACCTGGTATGGGCTCAAAGCTTATTGTTCTACAAGGAGGGATCTGCATGTGCAGCTCAGATTCACAACACCACAGCAGTGGCATATGTAAACCACATGGGTGGAGTTAAGTCACAGTCTTGTGATAGACTGGCTAACCAGATTTGGAGCTGGTGTATTGACCAAAATATCTGGCTTTCAGCACTTTATTTGCCAGGAAGAGGTCACGTCAGTTAATGACAACATTGAATGGATGTTAAATCAGGATGTGTTTAACCAAATGATTGATCAGTATGCATTGCCAGATATTGACTTGTTTGCATCTCGATTAAATCATCAGTTACCTAGATATGTTTCATGGTAACCAGATACTGGGGCAGTAGCAGTGGATGCATTTTCGCTGCATTGGGGGAGGAATGTTTGTGTATGTATTTCCTTCATTCTGTCTCATCAGCAGATGTTTGCAAAAGATCAAGGAGGACTCCGCTTCAGGGGTATTGGTAGTGCCAGATTGGCCTACACGAGCATGGTTTCCCGTTGTATTACAAATGGCTAGGGAGCCTTACATGCTTATGCCCAAGAATAAAAATCTACTGGTAAATCCAGTCACTGGGGATCAACATCCTTTATAGGATCGTATTGATCTGTTAATTTGCAGATTATAAGGAGGCCATACCTGGGGAGAGGACTGTCTCATCGGACGGTGGATGTTCTCACGTCGGCCTGCAGGGATAGTACATAGCAGCAATATATCACCTATATAAGGAAGTGGGAGCAATTCTGCCTACAGCAGGATATTGTATACCACACGTCAGGGATCACGGATGTATTGGAGTTTGTCAACTCTTTATTTTGACCAAAAAATTAAGTTACAGTGCAATTAATTCAGCCAGAAGCGCTCTGTCTTCTTATTTACCTATGAATGCAGAATTGCATACAGTAGGGACACATCCGTTAGTTCACGATTCATGAAGGGAGTTTCAATTCTAATCCTCCTAAACTCAGGTATGCCGGTATTTGCAATGTGAGTGAGGTTTTTATGCTTCTTCGCCAGTGGGCTCCGGTTACAAGCCTATCTGTAGCCAAAGTAATTATGAAGGTGGTCATGCTTCTGGTGTTGGTTTCAGCCCAACGTGTACAAACATTGCAAAAAGCTACGGCTAGATAGAATGCATGTGTCGGCTGATGCCATTATATTTTATGTCTATGATTTGCTTGAACATAATAAAAGAGGCATGACAGGATGTAAGATGGTGTTTCAGCATACCCCGCAGATGATCGCTTCTGTATAGTCTCACATTTTTCTTTACATTGAGATTACTAAACCTCTGAGAGGAACAGAGTTGGCTTTGTTTATTAGTCACAAAAAACCACACAGTAAGGTGTCGGTGCAAACGATTTCAAGGTCCTCGCGGCCGCAGGATGGTCCAGTGAGCTAACTTTCAGAGGTTTTGTCACAAGCCGATTTCAAGGCTCGGGGTGTTTGCTGATTCTGGTGTCAGTACTGTTTACATTTTTCCCCTGAGTTAGAGGGGTTTGTTATGATCTGTTTGTAAATAAACTGTTATTCCATTTAACAAATGTATTACTGATGCATGATTGATTGTTAACGACTTTTGAGTCAATCCAGGCAGTGTGAACGTCGGATTTGAGTCTGCGGCGTGAATTCACAGTGCTTTGAAGTCTTCACGTAGTCACTCACGTGACTCCGAAGTAAAATAGTAAGATTAAAACGAGAACTTACCAGTTTGAAGTTTGATCTTTATTTTATGAGGAGTCGAGTTGAGGGACTACGTGCCCTCCGCTCCCACCCTCATAGATCTCATCTGGTAGTTCTAGTTTTATCATCTTACCGTTATACTTCGGTCATTGTTAGCTGTGAATTCATTCCGCTGCTTTGAAGATTGACGCACCAACGGCTGTACGGGCTTCTATTCACGTAGTCCCTCAACTCGACTCCTCATAAAATAAAGATCAAACTTCAAACTGGTAAGTTCTCGTTTAATGAAACGCTATCTGTGATTCTTTTTGCTCATCTGTATGATATGTATTTGCAGAGGATACAACAAAGAATGAACGTACAGGTGAGCCCAGAAAATGTATGGATTTCGAATAATTACAACTTAAATTTATGTATGTGACGTCCAAACATAAAAGAGCATAGATGCACATTATCAGAATCGCACACTGTACCTATTACTTTTCAGTGTAGGAGAGCAGAGATAAATTCGGCTTTGCGTCTGCGATGAGAAGACGACTACAAGATCTCAAATTAACTCGGCAAATTGAGATGGAACTCGCTATGATTTAAACCTGCCGGATGTAATAGTGTAAGTTGAAGAAAGTGTCGTGATTTAGTAGATGAAATATTTAAACCTAAGCACGAATGAGCGACAAATGAATTAATGACAATATGATGGACTACCATATTCATGGCAATGAACAATATAGTACAACTTCCTTTTTAGGGAACACTTTATAACCGCTTATGTTATAGCGGACTGACCTACCGACCTACCGACCTTCACAGCCATGCAGGCTGCAGGCGCCAACCCAGCCCGTGCCGCCACCACGACGCTCTTGGCGCCGCATTATTTCGGCCGCCTCCACCAGCCCCGAAATTGCAGTTGCCAGCAACGACGCGGACCGTTAATTGCACTGCAGCTGCCCTCGGACTTCGACCAATAAATACGTCGATCTGCACCTCTCCCACGGCCATCAACCTACAGGGATTTATGTCCAGTTCCAGACCGATGTCTGAGAGGGTCTGGACCAGAGACGCCACCTACCCATATTCTCCAAAGCTGCCACATGACCATTCTGTTACTGCACCACCTTACGTCCTTTTGTGTATTATCCACCAACTATCGTTGTCTGTTCCTATTTATACAACCATATAACCATATAACCATATAACAATTACAACACGGAGACAGGCCCTCTCGGCCCTTCCAGTCCGTGCCGACCATTTGTTTTCCCCTAGTCCCATCTACCTGCACTCAGACCATACCCCTCCATTCCTTTCACGTCCATATACCTATCCACTTTACTTTTCAATGTTAAAATCGATCCTGCCTCCACCACCTCTGCTGGAAGCTCATTCCACACAGCCACCACCCTCTGAGTAAAGAAGTTCCCCCTCACGTTACCCCTAAACTTCTGTCCCTTAATTCTCATGTCATGCCCTCTTGTTTGAATCTTCCCTACCCTCAATGGGAAAAGCTTATCCACGTCAACTCTGCCTATCCCTTCCATCATTTTAAAGACCTCAATCAAGTCCCCCCTTAACCTTCTGCGCTCCAAAGAATAAAGACCTAACTTGTTCAACCTTTCTCTGTAACATAGTTGCTGGAACCCTGGCAACATTCTAGTAAATCTCCTCTGCACTCTCTCTATTTTGTTGACATCCTTCCTATAACTAGGCGACCAAAATGCCTTGTACAATTTTAACATTACTTCCCTACTCCTATATTCAATGCTCTGATTTATAAAGGCCAGCACACCAAAGGCTTTCTTTACCACCCTATCTACATGCCATTCCACCTTCAGGGAACTATGCACAGTTATTCCTAGATCCCTCTGTTCCACAGCATTCCTCAATTCCCTACCATTTACCATGTACGTCCTATTTTGATTTGTCCTGCCAAGATGTAGCACTTCACACTTATCAGCATTAAACTCCATCTGCCATATTTCAGCCCACTTTTCCAAATGGCCCAAATCTCTCTGTAGACTTTGAGAATCTACTTCATTATCCACAATACCACCTATCTTAGTATCATCTGCATACTTACTTATCCAATTTTCCAACGCATCATCCAGATCATTGATGTACATGACAAACAACAGTGGACCCAACACAGATCCCTGAGGCACCCCACTGGTCACCGGCTTCCAACCTGACAAACAGCCATCCACCATTACTCTCTGACATCTCCCATTCAGCCACTGTTGAATCCATCTTGCTACTCCGCCATTAACACCCAAAGATTGAACCTTCTGAACCAACCTTCCATGGGGAACCTTGTCAAAGGCCTTACTGAAATCCATATAGACAACATCCACTGCTTTACCCTCATCAATTTCCCTAGTTACCGCTTCAAAAAATTCAAGAAGGTTTGTCAAACATGACCTTCCAGGCACAAATCCATGTTGACTGTTCCTGATCAGACCCTGTTTATCCAGACAATGACAACCCTTACTCGGTAATTTTTGATGGGGTGAAATAAAATAATGCGGAGAGGTGTGAAGGTTCTCGCTTGGGCAGCTGAATAGTAAGAGGAGCAATGAAGGGATCAACAGGGCACATTCGTGCCGGAATTATTCTGCTCAGGGGAATGCAGTGGAGATCGGTAATGGATCGTCAGTGGATGTGGTGCGTTGATGGAACATAGGACAGCTTGGCGATGACATTATCCTGAGCGGCAGCATTAGGATGAGGAGAATAGGGTGGTGGCTGTGTGGAATGAGCTTCCAGCAGAAGTGGTGGAGGCATGATCGATTTTAACATTTAAAAGTAAAGTGGATAGGTATATGGACGGGAAGGGAATGGAGAGGTATGGTCTGAGTGCAGGCAGATGGGACTAGGGGAAAACAAATGGTCGGCACGGACTGGAAGTGCCGAGAAGGCCTGTTTCCGTGCTGTAATTGTTATATGGTTAATTGTGATGCTCCGCGAAATACTGTGTGCTCGGGATAAATGGTCAAATGCCGTGGAATGTATGATATTATTTTGGTGAATGTAAAGCTTTTCCATGTATAAGAAACCTTTAATAGTCAGATTAAACGAGAAACCAGTTTTAAGTTTGATCTTGATGTTAGGAGAAGTTGCGTTGGTGATTACGTGAAGAAAACCCGCCAGGCCGCAGGCACACCAATCTTCAAAGCAGCAGTATGAAATCACAAATAACAACACCGAAGTGACAAAGTATGATGAGTGACTCGAGAACTACCATTTGATCCTTTATGAGAGCGGGTTGGGCGTAGAATGCACGTACTCACCAACGTAACTCCTCATGAAACCAAGATCAAACATCAAACGGGTAAGATCTCGTTTCATCTTACTATTTTACTTCGGAGTCACGTGACGTGATTCCGTGAGGAGTTTAAAGTTTTGTGATTTCATGCCACAGATTACAAACCTCGTCATCCCATTGCATTGATTGACTCGAATTAAAAATTAATGCATTAGTAGTAACATTGCATTTAATGCAGTAATAAGGTTTATTTAAAATATAAACAGACAATAGTACCCCTTAATCCCAGGGCACTTAAACAGAACGTAAAATGGCATTGGCAAACAGCCCTGAATCGATAATCGGCCGATGATATAAATTCTGAAACATCAGCTCATTTGCCCATCCGGCGGCCGCCAAAATATGGTCGACTGGCACTTCCATCGCTTTGGCCGCCGATGTAGCTGCTGCCCTAGTGGAATGAGTGTTAATACCTGCATCACTCAATACTTTTTTCAGCCATCTCGAAATAGTGTTAACTGACACTCTCTTAAGTGTTTTTTTTATAACTGATAACAATCCTTTCTCCATGTTACGTAAGCCGTATTGCATCAGATGTGTTTTCACGCATAACGATGGATCCGTGGGATATGCTGAAAATACTATCTTAAACACTGTGACACCTGGCCTGCTTTGTTTGATGAGGTCATAAATGTAAAACGTAACATTGTCTGCAACAGTTTCAATTCTATCTGTAATTTTTGTAACGTCTGTACCCTTTGTGCTGAAACCAACGTCGTAAGCATGGCCACCTTCATGGTGATTTTGGTCAAAGACAAAGATGCGATAGGAAACCACTCACGTAGTATTCTGAGGACCATACGTACATCCCAAATAGCCATACATATAGGTTTGGGAGGTCAGGAATTGAAAATCCCTTTCATTAATCGAACAACGAGAGGGTAAAATCCAATGGAATATTTGTCTGACTTCATCACTAAATATGATGATAAAGCACTTATTGCTGTATTGATTACGCTATAACTTAATCCTTCAAATTGTAGCTGAACATGCAGACTGCTTTTGTTAGAACAGTAAGCCTTGAGCCCATACAACGCTCCTAAAAGCTCTAAATGGTTTTTCCCCATGTCTGCAGAAGCAAAGCTTCTTCTTCCCCCACAACTGAAGTTGGATCCGTGGCACCCCACCCAAGTGCACTGACATCAGTCTGTAATACCAATGAAGGTTGTTCTAGACCACTGTGCTGAAACTATTGGAGACATGTTGGATACACAATAAAATATCAGTAATTGTTTCTGCTGATAATTGCATGGGCCTATCATAATGACCTCAATTGTACCCTAAGTGCCTGTTCGTTTGCTCTTTGTAATTGTTCATATTGCAAAGTCCCAATTTGGACTGCTGGAAAGGTTGCTCCCATTTTCCCAAGCAGCCTTGTGTAATTGAAGGTTGATGTTTGTTTACAAGCTTTATACAATCCTCAATTAGCTCTACACTTTTCTCCCTGGGCAAGGTAATTACCATTTTAATTCTGTCAATTGCGAACCCAAATAATCAATTGTGAAATTGGTGCAATTTATATTGTTCCAAATGAGTAACAAAGCCCAGTTTTTCAAATGTGGATTTGACAATTGTCACTGATGTTTCAGCTTACCTTTTTGTTTGGGCAATAATTAAAATATCACCCAGATAGGCCATAATTGCATGACCCTGACCTCCAAGTAGTGTCCAAATTGTTTTTTTAAACAATTTAGTGAATACTCTAGGAGCTGAGGTTAACCCATTCGGCAGTGCCTTATACTGCCATAATTGATTCATCCAAATGAATTTAAAATTCTTTCTATGCTCGAAATGAACAGGCACAGAGTAATAAGCGTCTTTCAGATCTATGGTTGCCACATAACAACCTGTGGAAATCAGTTGCTTGGCGGTAACCAACTTTTCCATTTTGAAGTGTCAATAGAGTACAAATGGATTTAATCTTGTCCTCTATGATCCAAAATGATTATGCATCCTCCGTCCTTTTTGGGACGGGGCAATATATTTCACACAAATTGATGGACATGATGAACCGTCTTCTCAATTACACGTTTGTTACATAATTTTACGGGTTCAGCTTGAACCTCTATTATCTCTGTTTATGAAAAAATAAAGTGTTCTGCTAGGAACATGTTGCAGAGGTATATAACCATATAACCGATCCTGCCTCCACCACTTCTGCTGGAAGCTCATTCCACACAGCCACCACCCTCTAAGTAAAGATTTTCCCCCTCACGTTACCCCTAAACTTCTGTCCCTTATTTATCATGTCAAAACACCATTTGGAATTAAGTAAATTCATTATTAAAAAAGCCGTAATCTACCAAAACTTTTTCCTGTGTTACATTTAATATGTTCTTATGAGAACCAGGTCCACCTACCTCTCTGGTAACTGGTACACCCTGCTGACTCCAGCCTCTGGCATGGTTGCTCGTGCTCCAGCCGAAGGCTACCATTCGTGCCCCTGCGCTGAGGACCGACTTGTCCCTGGTGTAACCCCGGAAGCTGAGGTGCTTCTGTAAGGATACTTTCTCTTCAGCGGGGCATCATTGGTTTCATCAGGTTCATTGTTTTTTGAGTCTTCTTTTATTTCTTTGACCTGTTTGGTAAGGTCTGCGCCAAACAGCACATCAGGTGGTTGTATATTTGCTGCCTTGCTAATGGTGGGCCGAATAATCTTTTTCCTGAGACAGTTTATCTCAAAATGGGTGTTACATAGCAACCCTAGAGCCCCTTGGTGTGTTCTGGTCACATAACCACCATCCATTGTTCTTGTGAACGCTGTAATGCCAGCAGCAAATAATTGTAAAACCCCCGTGCATTTGAATCTATTGAATTCGCATGACGGCTCCCATTTGACCCCATAGAACCTGATTCACGGTTGGAACGTTTAACAACTAACAGTTACTTGGAGGCTCATGTTTTTTGGCTGTCTCATCCATTGTAAGCTCCTGCAGCTAATGAAAAACCATGTAATTTATTGTGGTAGCCAGCTCTTCACCTACCGGCTCCCCTAAAAAGGGTTATCTGGCAGCACTGTTGCTGCTGGCGCCTCTTTCTCTGCGCGCTGACACTCCTTCTCCTGGAGTGAAGTTCTCTGGAGGACGGTATGCAGCAGCTCCTCTACTTGGGATAGGCGTGAACACACTTTATCCAGCCCCGGTGAGGAATAATCCCCCTACTCCATGTGCCTCGTACTCGTTCGTACTCGTCGCTTTCCCTACCCGGTTTTTTTCAATGCTAGCGCTCGGTGATTAGCGTACCGGCCAGGCACGGACTCGAACTCCAGTGAAAGTTTTTACTTACCTGGAGTCTGAATACTTACCGCTGGAGGAGCTCTAATCCTTGCAGCCTCCGTGCGTCAATGCGGCTGACGTACTGGTTTGCATGCGGCCTGGCGGGTCTTGTTCACAGAATCACACACGTGATTCCAAAGTAAAATATAGTTTTTAAATGTGAATTATTAAATTTGCTCCTTTACAGGTGGATGTGTGTACATAAATCACCGAATGAATGTCTGTATATAAGGCACTACACTAAAGGGACAGCCGTGAATTGGCATGCGTGCAATGGTTATTTGAAAAAAAATGCGTAGCAGCCTTAATGAACCACATGTGGAATATTGTCCATAGATTTTGCCTGTCCTCTCTCCCAACCCAAATATTGACATTCATTTCGCAGTACGACTACAATAATATGTCTGTCTAATCTTGCGGTTGCAGGTAGAAGACCATTATCGAAACCAATACACAATTTTAGAGGAGCTCGGCGGGTAGATGTCGCAGACAACAAATCCCCTTTTTGGCACATTTAATGTCAAAAGAAGGGATGCGACGATGGAGACTTAAGTGTGCAAATTTGTACCCACTTAAATGGGCGGGTGCAGAGAATTATCTTCCAAGAAAGGCAGACACGACTGAATTTCGGACGATACACAATTTAAATATGGGGGGTTATGCAAGGCAAGGAATGTGTATTTAGGCTGGAACATAATTCTGAGGCGTAAAATTAAATTGCAGAGGATAGTTGCTCACAAAATGCTGTGAGTTCTAATCATGTCTGTATCCCCTTGGTGTGCTATCGGGTTGTTAATGCACAGAACAATACCAAACGATCCATTGTCCAGTGAGTCGAAAAGGTAGCTCCTGGGGTGGTCCAATCCACAATATTGGAACCGCTGTAGTTCTGCAAAGGTTTACCTCTTGAAGTGCTTACCGAATGTTATAGAAACATAGAAACATGGAAATTAGGTGCAGGAGTAGGTCATACGGCCCTTCGAGCCTGCACCGCCATTCAATATTATCATGGCTGATCATCCAACTCAGGATTCCGCACCTGCCTTCTCTCCATACCCTCTGATCCCCTTAGCCATAAGGGCCACATCTAACTCCCTCATAAATATAGCCAATGAGCTGGCCTCAACTACCCTCTGTGGCAGAGAGTTCCAGAGACTCACCACTCTCTGTGTGAAAAAGAAGTATTTCTCATCTCGGTCTTAAAGGATGGCCTTCTTATCCTTAAGCTGTGACTCCTTGTCGTGGACTTCCCCAACATTGGGAACAATCTTCCTGCATATAGCCTGTCCAACCCCATAAGAATTTTGTAAGTTTCTATAAGATCCCCTCTCAATCTCCTAAATTCTGGAAATTATGGATATTTCCTGTTGGAAATTTCCTCAATGGCAGCAAATTCTACGTTGTTACTGCTCGCACCCGTAAAGCAACATTTTCCCCTACATCCCGTGTCATGTTTTCAACTACGTGTTGCCAGCCTAACACTTTATATGTGATTAATACGGAAATTACAGCGTCCCCTTTATAAGCAGCATTCGAATTTCGGAGAATGGCTCTGTATTAGAATTTATCCTTTCTTTTTTGAACTTCCGCTAACGTTATTTGCGTTACATTGTTAGCGAGAATGAGGGAACGAAGTATGCATAAAGGTGAGTAGAATTTTCTTGCTTTCGCATGTACCAGTATTTACATAATATGTGCAAATGTACTGAGCCATGCTTTTCGTTGTATACATAGAGTTAATCACTCATACAAAAAGTGAGCATTGCAGATAATCCTAGTATTTATTGGATGGCCCTTATTATCTTTCGGGTATAGGGACAAACCACTTTCTATAATTGGTATAAACATTCTGCGAATCATACACTACACTGCTTTTGGTCTGCGGCTTCTAGTTCATAGTCGCAGAGAGAACGAATGAACTGCAAAATATGTCGATGTCAACATAATTAATATTTCAAAGAAAACAATGAGCTGATGGTGTTTCCCTATAATTACTAACTCCTTCAAATCTTTCCATTGGAAGTCCCGAAATTGATACATCTCGTATGTGTTGGAGGGACGTGTTTGCCAATAAAATAGAGACAATTCCATCTCACACGTGATCAGTAACTATCGGAAGACCAAGGTTCATATCAATAGCAGAAGAGCATGCATTGGAATACCGATCATCTAACCTTCGTTTACAGACATATGATCGATGTTGATCGTCTTTTTGGGCTACTGTTTACTGGCGGCACACCATGTTTTCATGCAGGACTTTTGAAATATTAATATGGTTCTACAAAAAAACGGATTGACAAGGTATATATCTGCAAGAATTAACACCAATGCTTGTTTTTATTGGCATGGTGGATGCATTGCAAAATTTGAAATGGTGAACAGTAATGGAGAGTATGTACAAAGGTATCAACAAAACTGCTTCACTGTCAGATTAATATTAAAGTTGTGCCTGTATTACATTGGCAATGAGCGTGGGGTCGATTAACAGCATTCTACACAGCACCGTCCGGATATGATATATAATTCCACGAGTTAACATCAATGCTTGTTCTACTGGCCGAATGAATGCATTGTTAAATTTGAAAAGATCAACAGCAATGGAGAGTATGTACAGACGTATTAATAAAATTCCTTTCCAGACAGATTAGTGTTAAAATTATGTCCGTATTACTTTGGCAATATGCATAGACTCGCAACAGATCAGCATTATGTATGTAATGAATCAACACTAATACGTTGCTTGAATCAATAATATTGCATTTTCCTACGTGCATTTTGTGTTTAAACATTTTGATGAGGATGTATATGTTTCCTCAATAACAGTAGAGGAAAAGGAGGCGCCGAAAGAAAAAGGTAAACACGATTTGACTTCATATCTAAAAAGAACCGTTCTATGCCGAACAACGTCAAACGTCTTAACCGTGCAGCGTAAATAATGAACAGCAAAAAAATGTTGCAGAACATATCGTGTAGATTATTCTTAAACAAAAATATCCAGAACGATTTTTTATTTATTTTACATTGCGTGCAATTTCCTAGATTTGGCTCAAACCTTTAGTAAATATTAAGTTTTACTTTTTTTTCAGAACGATTCTTTTATTCTTTTAATACAGGTAATTTTTCTAACGTTATAAATAACTGATGCGCTGAAGAATTTGATAATTGGCGGCTGAAATTCTGCAGGGCATGGTCATAATGAGAATAGGAAAATAACTGATTTGATGTGATCTGTTGTTTTATCGGGTTGCACATAATGTTATAGCTAACCTTTGATGTTGTATAATGACTGTAGTTTTAATGGTTTGATTTACTGATGGTTATATGAAAATATTTGGTGTCACTCTGTTTATCTGAAATATTTAACATAGAAACATAGAAATTAGGTGCAGGAGTAGGCCACTCAGCCCTTCGAGCCTGCACCGCCATTCAATATGATCATGGCTGATCATCCAACTCAGTATCCCGTACCTGCCTTCTCTCCATACCCTCTGAACCCCTTAGCCACAAGGGCCACATCCAACTCACTCTTAAATATAGCCAATGAACTGGCATCAACTACCCTCTGTGGCAGAGAGTTCCAGAGACTCACCACTCTCTGTGTGAAAAAAGTCTTTCTCATCTCGGTCTTAAAGGATTTCCCCCTTATCCTTAAGCTGTGACCCCTTGTCCTGGACTTCCCCAACATCGGGAACAATCTTCCTGCATCTAGCCTGTCCAACCCCTTAAGAATTTTGTAAGAATTTAACCATCTATGAGACTCCTTTCCTGATTGAGCGAGAAAGAGGCGGTCGTGAGCATTGAGAGCAATGAATGCATGTGCTTGCGTGCATTTTCGCGTAGTCTCTACACCACTGGGTGGCTATGCATTATCGCGTATCACACGAAGTTTCAAGCTGGCCGATTAGATTAGTCTCAAGATCTCCTTACAGTTGATGTACATTCTCCATGCACAGCGACTGCGTCAAGTGTAAATTGAATTACCAACACCAATCCAAAATTGAATATTCGGCATGCTCTCTGTCAAATTCAGTGAATATCGTAAAAATATTTAATGTTATAGGTTTCCGGCGGGTGTAGATATTGTATATTTTGATCGGTCTTGTGAGCGATAACGTTCGAACGGAAGAAAATGTTGATCCCAAGCAGCAGGTTGCGCCAATGTGAAACAGGCCGCTATGGAAACGCTTCATCCTGATGACGAATTTCTGAAATCCGAACTGTTTAGAAAGTGATTGGATTTATCTGATTACTATAAATATCCAACAACAATAAAAAAAAAGGTTCTGACCAGATATCCTCAATCAAACGCTAAAACAATCGCAGAAAGGAAGCACTTAAAAAATGCAATTCGCTGAATAACAATAGTATAGTATGCGACTTAATTTGTTGCATTTGCCGTTCTGTCCGGAAAATAACAGAGTTGTTGCAGCCTGCTGAGGCCAAATTGAAATGTACTGTAGTTGCATCATTGTGGTCCTACACAATTACTGTTTTAAAAACGTATGGTGTCCTGTTGCAGGCGAGGAGAGCGTGGCAATCACCGCAGATGTTGATACGCAATGCGATGACATATTTTAAAATAAAAGTATGGATCTCATCTTGAGCTATGGGGAGACGTTGGATAGGCTCCTAGATTTTCCATTGGATTCTCGAATGCAACTGGGTGGGCTTATTGAAGTAAAAGAGCATCAGAAGGTACGTGTTTTAAATGACATTTCACCTGACTTGCCCAGACCTGAGGATTATAGAACTGGAGGGCATGGGTTTAAGATGGTAGGCAAGAATTGAACAGGAATTTTGGGGTATCCTATTTTTCGCATAGGATTGTTTCTGCAAACACCTGCTCGAGGACGTAACAGCAGCGGTTACTATTACGAATTGCAAGACACATTTGGATGTATATGGATAAGATATATTTGCAGGCAAATGTGATAAATGAAGGAAAATAGAATGAGTCTATAATGCCAACTTAGTTTCCCCTGAGTGGCGGCTTTATAGGATGTTTCCACGCTGTATAAGACTATATATTTCAATTTCTAAGAAACAAGTAGGCCCTGTCTCCCAATAAGGATGATTCATCGTTTAAACGAGCAAGGTGTTGCTAAGCACACATGATCACTTTAACATAGTAAATAACGCTATTTTTGCTCTATTGTGTTGAATTAATTGAATTCATCCCGGACATCTGAATCATTTTCCATATCTCTTTGAATGTTAACAATGGCGCGAATCAGTTCAACACACCCTCACATTGTCCTGTCTCTAATTTTAACCAATGTCACTCACCAAATTCTGAATTGTGCTTTCAATTAAGAAATGTTGCTGCGTCTTCCCATCAATATGTTTTCTTCTATTTCTGGCATGGTTAACCTCGTAAAACCTAATTCATGCTCGTGCCATTTGTACCAGGAATACATGTTTTAGTTGGTTTTAACATCGTTGCAGAAGAGCATGGTGGCGCAGCAGTAGACGTGCTGCCTTACACCGAATGCAGCGCCGTAGATCCGGGTTCGATCCCAGCTACGGATGGTGTCTGTACAGAGTTTGTACGTTCTCCCCGTAACTTGCGTCTTTGTTCTCGGAGATGTTCGGTTTCCTACCACACTCCAAAGTCCCACAGGTATGTAGGTTAATGATGTTTTTGTTATATGTAAAAAGTGTCCCTAGTGGGTGAGAATTTTAACACAATTTGGAAGATTCCACAAATCATGGTCCATTTAGTCCACAATATACAGAGAACGTGAACGGGATTAACACGATATAATCCAGCCTCACAAATGAAAAATGGGCTCTTCGCGACATATCTGTGGGGCGTTCGACGTTCTCCTGTATACTATTATGCAAGCCGAACCATGTGCAATCAGACCAATTAATTACCCCGTGCACATGGTTTGGGTATTTCAGGAGTTATGCTTTCGTCCATAGTACCAGCATTAATTTGTGCATTTTTCATTAAGATCTTGACAAACTTTTGCAAGACACAGGTAAGCATAACATAAACGATTTCGTAGTTACAAAATTTATATTGCGTTTCGATGAACCGCCCCCTGATGATTTTCGTGTAACACAACTCCTACAAAAAACGTACAGTATTCAGTAAAATAAAACCGTTTAATTCCAACAATTTTCGCGCGTGGGATCCAACTAGCCCATTGTCTTCGCTAGTCGGACATTTTAACAGTCGCTTGTCCATCTCAATGATCGTCAGCTACCAAAGTGTCAGCAATTTACTGAAATGTTCCCAATGTTGGGCGAGTCCAGAAGCAGGGGGCCACAGTCTTAGAATAAAGGGGATGTCATTTAAGACGTGAGAAAAAACGTTTTCACCCAGAGAGTTGTGAATTTATGTAATTCCCTGCACAAGGGTTAGTGGAAGCCAAGTCACTCGATGGATTTAATAGAGAGTTAGATACAGCTCTATGGGCTAATGGAGTCAAGGGATATGGGGATAAGGCAGGCACGGGTAATTGATAGGGGACGATCAGCCATGATCACAATGAATGGCGGTGCTGGCTCGAAAGGGTCGAATGGCCTCATCCTCCACAGATGTTGTATGTTTCTATGTTTCTATGTTACATAGAAACATAGAAACATAATGTTACTTATGTTACTATAGAAATCCCCTTATGTTACTATAAAAAACATAGAAACATTAATGGTCCATTGGTATATCGGTGCCTTTTTGGATGACCCGATGAAAATGGAGAAAAACATATTACCCACAGAAAAATACGCTGAGTTGTTTGAAATGTGTTGTAAGATTTTCCGTCCTGAAACGTACATGGAACTGTGCTTAACAACGGCGCTTATACCCTCCGTCGCAATGTACATTCCACACTGACGCCGCTTCACTACACGTGTTTGAGGGTTTAGTTTCGAACTCCCGCACTCGCCGCACGCCCCGCACTCGCCGCACTCTCTTGAACTTCGCTCAATGATTTCCATGTGAGCTTCTTCGTGTGTTAAGGTATTCTTAACATTCTAACAATCCGCTCTTTGCTAGTCGACATGGCGACATACACCAAAGGTGGCTGGTTTTTGGCAATGCATACGGTGGTGTGCAATTGAGCATCTGCGAGCAATAAGTAGCAAATTGGATTACCGGGATTCTTTCAATCTAGACCGAGCGTTTACGAGCCGAATGTTCTTTGGTGGCAGGTGCAGAAGTAGACGAACAAGATATTTTTTGCACCGATTAACACATCATTCTGCGTTTAAAAAAACAATGTATTGCAGCAACATCTACATTAAAAGGATCACCATTGACCAGATAATGGCTCACTATATGCATAAAATTCAATTTCGTAGGGAGCTGGAAAAGCGATTATAAAATATTCTCTGTGGCCAAGAAAATCATCGTAATCCCGCTCGAGCAGAATCGCGTTAAAAATAATTGGAAACAAAGAAATGCTAAACAAATATTTGCGGCATGCCTTGATTTGAGCGTCACTAAGTTTATTTTCGTTTAGAGGTACAGCGCGGTTTAACTCTATAGGAGCCTGATAGGAACTGCGTGGTGGTTTTGATGGCGCAGAAATTCAACTTTCACTTCAAACGATGCTAAATATGTTTTTTTTTCTGTTTCTCTCCCCCTCACGAAGATCCCAACGTCTTAAATACCATGTGTTAATCGTTCCACAGATTCTTCCCGTTCCAAACATTATGTTTGCCTTTTTTCCGAGAATGGAGTTGATTTTTATTCCTTGCACATAAAATTTGCTGGCTCTCTATCAAACATATATCGTTCTAATCATTTTCCGTACCAGAATGCCGTATTGTTCAAATCAACCCACTTGCGCGTGCCTTAGTAAAAGGTTTATTAAACCAAATACACTCATCAACCATTTTTCCATAACCTATTTTATTAATTACATATACAGATTTAATTAATAATTATTACATATATTAATTACATTACATTACCTCAATCGACTTCACTGATACGTTGCCTCTCTCAAATACATACTGAGTGTGTGGATGTATTTCAATGCCTTTCAAGTGTTTAGTTACCACGTTTAATCTAACATATGTTAACAGATTTCTTGTGGGGGGGGGCGTTGCATTCGGCTTGATGATCTCTAATTGGCCGCATTCCCCCATTACCTTCATTTCTTGCATGTGGTCCGTTGTTTAACAAATTGGCACGTGTATATGTCCATGGTATAACGAAGTTTGGCCGATAGCGGCACGTGAATTTCAGAGCATTTTCCGCTTTTACTGGCTGCATGGATGTGTCCGTTTTTTGTTGCAAAGATGTCTGTTACGCTGCTTCATTAAACAAAAAATGTATTATTTTAGTATTCATTGTTTCTCTGCGGTAGAATATATATATATCTTCTTGGAAGTTAGTTGCTTCCTCTGTGGCTCCGTTCGTTTCCGAATGTCAGGCTGTGGGGATAACCAGCCCCAGTTGCTAGCGATATATATCAGCGAGAGTGCACACGTTATTTTCATGGTACTCTGCGTGTACCATGGATGCAGATTATCGCGTCCCATGGATATAACGAGGAAATTAAATGGATAATTTCGAAGTAGGCAGATAAAATATTTGAGGGTGGTGAGAGGCCATCCAGCATTAGTATTACTTTTTAGATCAACGGCGTGGAAACGGACCTTCGGCCCACTGAATCCGCGCCGACCAACAATCATCCGTATGCTAGATCTATCGCACACAATATACAGAAGCCAATTTGCCTACAAACCTGCACGTCCTTGGAGTGTAGGAGGAAAGCGGAGCATCCGGTGAAATCACACGCGGTCACAGGTAGAATGAGCAAACTCTATACAGGCAGCACGCGTTGTCACGATGGAACCCGGATCTCTGGCGCTGTAAGGCAGCAACTCTGGTACTGTGCCTATGTCGATGAAGGATGTCCTGCGAGAATGATGCAAAAACAGGCTGCGAAGTTATTTCGAAAAGTTGGGTCAGTAATAATGATTATCGCATATGCAGGTTAATCGGAATTAATAAGGATTTCGACCAATTGGTCCCAAAATGTACATGGCTTGTCATGGTGGTTAATCAATGATGATAGACCAGGGAAGTACGGCAGCAAATCGATCTAGGCATCTTAGGCCAAAAAATCACTGAGCGTACATTATCCGCTGCAACAAGCAGTTACGAAGACAAATGGTATGGCTATTTTCTATTAGAGGAAGCTTTGGGTGCTGGAAAATGTGTTTCTTGCTGCAGCTGCAAAATACCATTGGTAACCCCCTCTCAATCCTTTGTTTTTAGGCACTTAGCGCTTTTATATATGCAAATAATTTCCTGTCAAGGAGGAGGTTCAAGGAGGTTTCCAAGGTTTCCAGAAACGCAAGGTTTCTGGGATGTTAAGATGGATGCGTAATATACGACTGACTATGGTTAGGAGATCTGTTGTTTAGAATAATACAAATCGATCTCAGATAAAACAGTAACCTGTAAAATTATATACACCGGAAAGAGAGGATATGTACGATAGTTCGAGTGTCATTGGTGCAGTGTGCTACTTGATGGTAAGAAATATGCATTTACAATCGAATGGAGCAAAATGACAACGGAAGCAAGTAAAGAACATTTTCAAAGATCTAAGACAGTAGGGAACAGGCAAATACACATGCTAAGAGTAGTTGCGTGCAGTTATTAATACCGAAAAAATGATAGTATAATAGAAAAACGAAACCACGTGTGCTTGAGTGAATCGTCGAACATAATCGCAAGGTATGTTTCAACAGCCACAAAGGCAGAATTTCAATTTAGTTCATTGTCACGTGTTTAAAGGTACTGTGCAAAACAGTTAATTGAATACAGTTGCTGCTTTGCCTTTGTTTCTATGGATTACCTGTTGTAGTGGCTTCATTACCGAAGGTCCTACGTTAATGTATACTATTAACATATGTTATTTTGACAGACAGATACGCCAAAGAAAAATATGCTTCGCGGATCTGTGATGCTCCCAACGACGATCATTAAATGCTATGCCAATGACAATTATAATAATGTTTTAATTTATTCTGTTGTCTGATATTTCGCAGCTAGGGCATTGATCGAAAAAGAAAAAGGTAATAGTTAAGATAAGAAACATTTCATTTTACCCAGAGAAAAATCGAATGAGAAAACATTTGATTACTCGTAGATACCTCGTTCCATTTACCGATTATTTTAACAGACATCTGGTGCGGCGCGGCGATGGGTGTTCCGCCCTCAACAAAACAAGATAACCCGAACCAATCAGGAACCAAAGTGGATGGACACCAGTCATGAATATACACAGTTTCCTTCACGGGAACCCTAATTTCTTTCAAATCGTCAATGACTTTCAATTCATAGGCGCGAGCTGTCTCATGTTTACCATGGACAGCAAATACCTTCACATCATTCCACACCCGGAACATTTCATGTCCCTCCGGTTCTTCCTTGAGAAGAAACCCAATCAGTTTCCGGAGGTAGCAATCTCCTGTGCTTGGCGGAATTTGTCCACATCCTCAATAATGTATCTTTTGATGAATTTCACTGATTTTAAGTTAAAGGTGTAGCCATGCACACTCGTATGGACCCGAGTTGTTCCTGTTTTCTTGTTGACTATGTGAAACAGTATTTGTTCCGTCAGTCCTGACACCATCCCCCACCTCTTTCTCTGCCACATGGAAGATTGTTGTGGGGCTATTTCAGCACCTCTGCAGAACCTGTTGATTTCATGAGCGCTACAGCTAACTTACACTATGCGCCCTGATGATCACATGCAATCTCTGAGATGCCTTACCCCTTTCTCGATCCGTCTGCCTCAAACATAGGGGAAAATCTATTAACTGAAGGCACTAACTTTGCTTCACTCAACTACCACTGTGTGGACTGCGCCTCCTCCCAATTTGCCTTTCGATTGACGTCGTATCCCACTCTCAATTGCTGTATCTCCGCTCCATATACGCGTAACATATAACTTTCGTCGCTATGACAACCGAGATGTCACATTTCCTTAGCATTTGGTTACACCTGCCAATGTGCAAATATCTCTCATCCGCGACTCATCTGTATAGCGTAGTTCTGCCGTCGACCACCACCTCTGAGACTGAACAATGATTGTCCCCCTTCTCCTCTATTTGGCTAGATTAAGCGCTGAGCATATAATCGTTTCGCTCTATACTAGGTCTGTCAAGATTTCAGAACCTCCAGTTCTGTGAGTCATATTTGCTCACTTTTCCAGTTCCATACTGTCCTTTTTTTCGTGAACCTCCATAACTGCAACGATACGGCCATACCCAAAATAGAGGAACTACATCATATTCCCCTATGGTAGCTTACTTACGAACATCGATACCATGGAAAAACGGTAATTGTAAAATATGTATCCAGAGATGCATCCTAATGATACATTCAACTATTTTTTTCAGAAATACACGTGCTAAGAATCAATCAAAGGAATGGAGGTAAACAGTGCATCTTGCTACCAGTTGCAATGATCGGCAATTGTAAATCGAGACTGCGTGTTTCGAATGAATGGAAGTGGATCAGGGAACAGTCAGACATTTTTCCTAAGCGTGCACATGGCAAACGTATTCGACACCTCCGAGTTCAGAATCCTGTAACTGCTCTTGGAATAATGGGATCAGACCCGCAACATTTTAATTGATTTTAACAGGTGACTGCAGATGTTGGTATCTGAAGAAACCCTTAAACTGCTGGAATATCTCAGCAGGTCAAGAATGATCTTTCGATAATTCCAGACGAGACCCACCTTCGGCACTGAAAAGGAGGAATGTCAGTTTTGGAATTCGGACGCTGGTGGTTTATTGTACAAAAAATTGAGGTGAGGTTAATGGGCAGGCATAATCTGAGAGGGGAGGGGGCGGGGAGAATGAAGACAAAGATTGGTATTGATATGTGATAAATGTAAACGATTGCGTTTGTTCAATGATGGAATGGAAGTGGTATAGAAAGAGGTTGTAATTCGATCATTGGAACCTGATAAGGAAGGGATGATCAGTATAATGGAATTGGGGAGGAAAAAGAAAGAACTAGAAAGATTGGGATGTAGGTGGTGTACAGATGGCCTGGGGTAATAGAGAACACGTAACGGGGCAAAGAATGGAAAACATGATCAAATAAACTCTGCGTGTACTAGTGGGAACGGAAAGATTGCAGCGGGCACATGTGTAGCGGATTATCCGAAATTGCAGAATAAAACAAAGTTGATGAAATTAGTTACGAGCTATCAATTAGTATATCAGGAAATATGCGTTTAATTGTATGTCTGGCGTCATAATGGCTTTGCAAAGGTCCGAGTGTAAACTGGTCATCATGATGTTGGCCAGTGGAGGTGAAATGGCATGCAGAGGGAAGTTCAACCTGGAGACTGAGTAGGGAGGTGTAAGTGCTCCGCGAGACGGTGGTCTCACCAACGCTTGACACCGCGATGTACGGTGCGACATTGCGAGCCATCAATCTCATAAAGCATGATGAAGGAGATGCAGGTGAATCCCTGCCGCACCATGCATGTCTGATGAGGTCCCCAATATGATGGCTTAAATTCAACTGTTAACTTTCCAAGGAACTGTTTCGGGAACCCGTGGGCAAGAATGAACGGAGATTAAGGTTAGGGAGATAAATATCCTTGCTGAAAGCGGAGGGGGGGGGGGGGGGGGTACGTGTAGATGGCGATGTGAACGCATTGGAGATGATTGTCTGCCTATGCTATTGGGGTGGAAGTAGAAGACAAAATGATTTATATCTACTTTCTCTCTTGACATTTGCGGTGAGAATAGTCGTGCGGAAGATGGAGTAATATGCCTGTGCGCTATACATTTACATACAGAGGAAACACATTTTTTGAAAAGAAAGGACGTTTCCAAATCGTGGGATGGAACGTCTTGTTTTGAGAGATGATGAAGTGGAGTGGGAGAAACGAGAGAGAAGAGAGTGGAGTCTTAACGGTTGACAGTGCGAGCAGGTTTAGATGAGATAGCTTAGCAATCATAGAAACATAGAAACATAGAAATTAGGTGCAGGAGTAGGCCATTTCAGCCCTTCGAGCCTGCACCGCCATTCAATATGATCATGGCTGATCATCCAACTCAGTATCCCGTACCTGCCTTCTCTCCATACCCTCTGATCCCCTTAGCCACAAGGGCCACATCCAACTCACTCTTAAATATAGCCAATGAACTGGCCTCAACTACCCTCTGTGGCAGAGAGTTCCAGAGACTCACCACTCTCTGTGTGAAGAAAGTCTTTCTCATCTCGGTCTTAAAGGATTTCCCCCTTATCCTTAAGCTGTGACCCCTTGTCCTGGACTTCCCCAACATCGGGAACAATCTTCCTGCATCTAGCTGTCCAACCCCTTAAGAATTTTGTAAGTTTCTATAAGATCCCCTCTTAATCTCCTAAATTCCAGAGAGTATAAACCAAGTCTATCCAGTCTTTCTTCATAAGACAGTCCTGACATCCCAGGAATCAGTCTGGTGAACCTTCTCTGCACTCCCTCTATGGCAATAATGTCCTTCCTCAGATTTGGAGACCAAAACTGCACGCAATACTCCAGGTGTGGTCTCACCAAGACCCTGTACAACTGAAGTAGAACCTCCCTGCTCCTGTACTCAAATCCTTTTGCTATGAAAGCTAACATACCATTCGCTTTTTTCACTGCCTGCTGCACCTGCATGCCTACTTTCAATGATGGTGTACCATGACACCCAGGTCTCGCTGCATCTCCCCTTTTCCTAATCGGCCACCATTTAAATAATATTCTGCTTTCCTGTTTTTGCCACCAAAGTGGATAACCTCACATTTATCCACATTATACTGCATCTGCCAAACATTTGCCCACTCACCCAGCCTATCCAAGTCACCTTGCAGTCTCCTAGCATCCTCCTCACAGCGAACACTGCCCCCCAGCTTAGTGTCATCCGCAAACTTGGAGATATTGCCTTCAATTCCCTCATCCAGATCATTAATATATATTGTAAATAGCTGGGGTCCCAGCACTGAGCCCTGCGGTACCCCACTAGTTACTGCCTGCCATTGTGAAAAGGACCCGTTTACTCCTACTCTTTGCTTCCTGTTTGCCAGCCAGTTCTCTATCCACATCAATACTGAACCCCTAATACCGTATGCTTTAAGTTTGTATACTAATCTCTTATGTGGGACCTTGTCGAAAGCCTTCTGGAAGTCCAGATATACCACATCCACTGGTTCTCCTTATCCACGCTACTAGTTACATCCTCGAAAAATTCCACAAGATTCGTCAGACATGATTTACCTTTTGTAAATCCATGCTGACTTTGTCCAATGATTTCACCACTTTCCAAATGTGCTGCTATCCCATCTTTAATAACTGACTCTAGCAGTTTCCCCACTACCGATGTTAGACTAACTGGTCTGTAATTCCCGTTTTCTCTCTCCCTCCCTTCTTAAAAAGAGGGGTTACATTTGCTACCCGCCAATCCTCAGGAACTACTCCAGAATCTAAAGAGTTTTGAAAGATTTATCACTAATGCATCCACTATTTCCTGAGCTACTTCCTTAAGTACTCTGGGATGCAGCCTATCTGGCCCTGGGGATTTATCGGCCTTTAATCTATTCAATTTACCCAACACCACTTCCCGACTGACCTGGATTTCACTCAATTCCTCCTTTGACCCACAGTCCCCTGCTATTTCAGGCAGATTATTTATGTCTTCCTTAGTGAAGACGGAACCAAAGTAGTTATTCAATTGGTCCGCCATATCCTTGTTCCCCATGATCAACTCACCTGTTTTCTGACTGCAAGGGACCTACATTTGTTTTAAACTAACCTCTTTCTCTTCACATATCTATAAAAACTTTTGCAGTCAGTTTTTATGTTCCCTGCCAGTTTTCTTTCATAATCTATTTTTCCTTTCCTAATTAAGCCCTTTGTCCTCCTCTGCTGGTCTCTGAATTTCTCCCAGTCCTCTGGTATGCTGCTTTTTCTGGCTACTTTGTACGCATCATCCTTTGCTTTGATACTATCCCTGATTTCCCTTGTTATCCACGGATGCACTACCTTCCCCGATTTATTCTTTTGCCAAAACTGGGATGAACAATTTTTGTAGTTCATCCATGCAATCTTTAAATGTCTTCCATTGTATATCCACCGTCAACCTTTTAGAATTAGTTGCCAGTCAATCTTGGCCAATTCACGTCTCATACCCTCAAAGTTACCTTTCTTTAAGTTCAGAACCATTGTTTCTGAATTAACAATGTCACTCTCCATCCTAATGAAGAACTCAACCATATTATGGTCACTCTTGCCCAAGGGGGCACGTACAACAAGACGGCTAATTACCCCTTCCTCATTACTCAAAACCCAGTCTAAAATAGCCTGCTCTCTCGTTGGTTCCTCTACATGTTGATTTAGATAACTATCCCGCATACATTCCAAAAAATCCTCTTCCTCAGCACCCCTGCCAATTTGATTAACCCAATCTATATGTAGATTGAAGTCACCCATTATAACTGTTTTGCCTTTGTCGCACGCATTTCTAATTTCCTGTTTGATACCATCCCCAACTTCTCTGCTACTGTTAGGTGGCCTGTACACAACACCCACCAGCGTTTTCTGCCCTTAGTGTTTTGTAGCTCTACCCATACCGATTCCACATCCTCCAAGCTAATGTCCTTCCTTTCCATTGCTTTAATCTCCTCTCTAACCAGCAACGCTACCCCACCTCCTTTTCCTTTCTCTCTATCCCTTCTGAATATTGAATATCCCTGGATGTTCAGCTCCCAGCCTACGTCACCCTGGAGCCATGTCTCCGTGATCCCAACTATATCATAATCATTAATATCTATCTGCACGTTCAACTCGTCCACCTTATTACGAATACTCCTTGCATTGAGACACAAAGCCTTCAGGCTTGTCTTTACAACGCATTTACCCCTTATACAATTTTGCTGAAAAGTGGCCCTTTTTGATTTTTGCCCTGGTTTTGTCTGCCTGCCACTTTTACCTTTCACCTTGCTACCTAATGCTTCTACCCTCATTTTACACCCTCCTGCCTCTCTGCTCTTGTACCCATCCCCCTGCCACATTAGTTTAAATCCTCCCCGACAGCACTAGCAAACACTCCCCCAAGAACATTGGTTCCATTCCATTCCAAGTGCAAACCGTCCTGTTTGTACCGGTCCCACCTCCCCCAGAACTGGTCCCAGTGCCCTAAAAATTTGAATCCCTCCCCCTTGCACCACTTTTTCAAGCCACGTATTCATTTGCATTATCCTCCTATTTCTACTCTGACTGGCCCGTGGTACTGGTAGTAATCCGGAGATTACTACCTTTGAGGTCCTACTTTTAAGTTTATCTCCTAGCTCCCTAAATTCACCTTGTAGGACCTCATCCCTTTTTTTACCTATATCGTTGGTGCCAACATGCACCACGACAACTGGCTGTTCACCCTCCCCCTCCAGAATGTTCTGCAGCCGTTCAGTGACATCCCTGACCTTTGCACCAGGGAGGCAACATACCATCCTGGAGTCTCGTTTGCGGCCGCAGAAACGCCTATCTATTCCCCTGACAATTGAATCCCCTATTACTATTGCCCTTCCCCTCTTTTTTCCCCCTCATGTGCTGCACATATGCACACATGAGATTTTCAAAATCTACAGAGGAATTCCCCCCTCATGTGCTGTCGTTAGATATGCAAATACGGGCGATTTGGTTTCATGTAAGTGTTATGTGATAGTAAATGGGTTTTCAATTACCCGCTAACAAGTGTACATTAATTGCCACCTCATTTGCGTCCTCAGTTGAAAAGCTACAGACATAACGAGATGCTTTATCGGCTGTAAAATAGACATAACGATTAAGCAATAGTAAAATAACGCTTACTCGGCAAATGCAATAAGGTGAGCGTTACGCATGGCAAGAATCACTGTGACTGCACTTTTCGCGTCTTCATATTTTTCAAAAATTGAGAACTAATGGACTATATTTGTTCTTCTTAGCCATGATCGTATTGAATGGCGGTGCAGGATCGAAGGGCCGAATGGCCTGCTACTGCACCTAATTTCTATGTTTCTGTTCCGTGACCAAACAAACAAAACAAGCCGTTCAAGTGGAAATTTGAAACGGATCCATTTGAGTTTTCAATGGGAACGGACAGAGGATGCGTGAGCATGAGAATTCCTCTATATGGGCCTGTCGTATACAGGAAATAACAGGTTTTCGCATTTTGCACTGCACAATATGTTTTGGGTTATTACAGAAACTACAATAATGCACTATTTTAGCTTCAATATATGTGTTTCTGATATATCACTATTTGCAAAAGTGGCTTAATTATGTTAAGCAAGATTCACAGAAGCAGCACAGCACAGAAGCAGCATGTTTGTCATGTACATCAATGATCTGGATGATGGGGTGGAAAATTGGATAAGTAAGTATGCAGATGATACTAAGATAGGTGGTGTTGTGGATAATGAAGGAGATTTTCAAAATCTACAGAGGAATTTGGGCCATTTGGAAAAGTGGACTGAAAGATGGCAGATGGAGTTTAATGCTGTTAAGTGTGAAGTGCTACATCTTGGCAGGACAAATCAAAATAGGAAGAACATGGTAAATGGTAGGGACTTGCGGAATGCTGTGCAACAGAGGGATTTAGGAATAACTGTGCTTAGTTCCCTGAAGGTGGAATGGCATGTAGATAGGGTGGTAAAGAAAGCCTTTGGTGTGCTGGCCTTTATAAATCAGAGCATTGAATATAGGAGTAGGGAAGTAATGTTTAAATTGTACAAGGCATTGGTAAGACCAATTCTGGAGTATGGTGTACAATTTTGGTCGCCTAGTTATAGGAAGGATGTCAACAAAATAGAGAGAGTACAGAGGAGATTTACTAGAATGTTGCCAGGGTTCCAGCAACTATGTTACAGAGAATGGTTGAACAAGTTAGGTCTTTATTCTTTGGAGCGCAGAAGGTTAAGGGGGGACTTGATTGAGGTCTTTAAAATGATGAAAGGGATAGACAGAGTTGACGTGGATACGTTTTTCCCATTGACTGTAGGGAAGATTCAAACAAGAGAGCATGACATGAGAATTAAGGGACAGACGTTTCGGGGTAACGCGAGGGGGAACTTCTTTACGCAGAGGGTGGTGGCTGTGTGGAATGAGCTTCCAGCAGAAGTGGTGGAGGCAGGATCGATTTTAACATTTAACAGTAAAGTGGATAGGTATATGGACGTGAAGGGAAGGAGGGGTATGGTCTGAGTGCAGGTAGATGGGACTAGGGGAAAACAAATGGTCGGCACGGACTGGAAGGGCCGAGAGGGCCTGTTTCTGTGCTGTAATTGTTATATTGTTATATGGTTATATGGTTATATAGAGATTATCCACTGCAAATATAGAAAGTACAAATCGTCATTGAAATACAGGAAAGTTTCACATGAAAAGCAGCACGAGCAAATTTTTTCCTTCTGGGGCAGTAGCCGGCATCTCCCATTTTGAGAAGGATTCACGAAGTATCATTAAAGTGTGATACTAGCACAAATTAATGAAAGGGTAGGCACATTATTACAAATGTCTGGTTTGGCACAAGCAACAAACACCAAGTGGTTCCCTTTTGTGTATGATAGTAGTAAAATACGTGAGTTGAGTGGAATATTTAACAAAGCAGAAATTCATGAAAAATTCTCAACAATATATTAGTCGCCAATATAGTTTGTATTTATTTCCCCAGAAATATCTGACAAAAGTACAGGTGAGCATTTTACAGCAGAAAATGAAATCGTTTAGTTGACAATGACATGTTATTGGATTTTACCTATTATATTGATCACAGGACTACAGTGTCTCTGAAGTGGCTGGGGGCATAACATGCATTTGTGACAAACTTGATGTAATGCCTTTGTCCAACTTAGGAAACCTGAACGAAACTCTGGAGACGTTGCGCCGAACCCAAGGTTTCCGTGCGATTCCCGGAGGTTGTTTTCCTCCGGCAACCACTTTCAACTAGCATCGCAACCGGCTTCGACTAAACCATTACTGATTTTTCAAACGGAAACCACTTTCGATCATTAGGGTGACTGACAAAAACCTCCGGGAACCGCACGGAAACCTTGGATGGGGGCCAAAATCTCCAGCGGTTTCCGTTCAGGTTCCCTAAGTGGGACAGGGGCATTACGATCGTTTCAACACCTATACAGTTCCCTACACATTCGCTTTGTATTTGTTTTTGTATGACATTTAGCATTCGTAACAGAACAGAAATGTCCTATAATGTCAATAGAAACACAACTTTAAACTATTTCATTTTGGGCAATTAAGTAAAATGCCATTGGCACTATGCCCACTTACTTGTAATGGCTGGGGGAAACGTGCATTGAAATGAATTAGAGACATTCGCACGTCGTCATACAAAAGTCATATCTGCAAATTGAGATGTAAGATGCCAATATAATGCCGATATAACACAACTCTACGGTGCATGATGAACATTGAATTCGCACTTGCCGAATATGGTATAGACCCAATCTTTCGACTAAATGTCAACCTGTTCCACAAAACGCTCACCAATAACAACACGCAACAGGAGCCATTTTTTTTCAATGGGTTCAAAAACTTGATTGAAAAAGAAAGCGCAAGTATACTGCCGAACGCGATGTTGTAAGCCAATGCCATGACACGCACACTGATCTGTTGACGGCTGTTCTGAAAGTTGCGTTTCACCACTTTTTATCATGCTCTGCAGTCTACGACCCGCATATGTACAGCTTGAACTGTAATATGCGTTCAGTGAAGCGTTACATGTGATCGTTACAGTTTGACGCTTGTGATGAATCACGCAGCTGTGTAATTTTCATGGAGAGAATACAAAACTTGCTTTATGTTAGCTGAGCGGCAGCTCATCGTTCAAATATTACCTATGGTCTTGTAGTTCCAGACACCCTGGTTCGAACATAACTTTATACATTCATTATTTGGATTTGCACATTCTCCAAAGCGTCTTCTGATGGGTTAATATGTTTTCAAGTGCTTCTTAAAGCTACGAAGATAAGTTAATTGACGATATAAAATTACTACTTCGCCTGGAACAAGAAGGAAAAAACGTAACTGGGCCGGCTGCGGTGCATCCGTTACAAATCTCAGGTGGTTAACTGAGTAATGATAACTTATGAAGGATCTGGATGCATATGTGTGTACAAACACAAGATTTTAACGTAAAATTCTCAGATATGAAATATATATATATATTTAAACTACATTAAACCAGTTTAATTCGAATAGTACAGGACAGAACAACGGATTCTCTGTCCTTATTTCAGGGAACATTCTTCAGGAGCTGCGTCAGGCACGTTTATTGTTTTACCCAGGCCCATAATTCTAACAACATATTGTAAACAAGTTGATACTAGAGAAAGAGCTTCAATTGAGTGGGAAAGAACTGCAATTGCCAGTTCAAACCAAAGATAGTCAGTAAATAATGGTTTATCTCAGCGGGTGAAGCAGCATCTCTGCAGAAAACTACCAAGTGACGTTTCGAATCGATATCCTTCTTCAGTAAGAGTGACAGGGGAAAGGCAAACGAGAGATACAGACGGTGCATAGAACAAGTGAATGAAGGATATGCAAAACGCACGATAATTAAGGAAATGTGGAACTCACAATGGTTCATTATTGGCTGTGGATAACCAGTTATACAAACATTTAATCAAAACATAACCACAGTGAAACTAGTGCGACGTTATTTCTTCCCCTCTACACCAATTTCCGTTATCCACAGTGATTATTCCCTCCGCAACTCTCTGTTTCACTCATTCCTTCTCACCCAAAGCAGCCCTCCCCGGTTACCTTCCGTTGCAAACGCTGGAAATGTAATACCTTTCCCATTAACTCATCTTTCGACTCTGTGCAGGGTTCCCGTTAGGCAGTTCAGGTGAGACGGAGGTTCACTTGAACCTTCTCCAATCTCATCGACGGTATCTGCTGTTCCCGGTATGGTCTTCAATATATCGGCGAGACGAAGCGCGGATTCGGCGAGCGTATCGCTGAACACTTCCGCTCAGTCCGCCTTGGAATACGTGATCTGCCGGTTGACAAACATTGTAACCTTCCCATCCCCGTACTTTCCTTTCTGTCCTGGGCGGTCTCCATTTTTAGAGTGAGGGCAGATGCAAATTGAAGAAGCAGCACCTCACAGTTCGCTTGTGCAGCTTGCAATTCAGCGGAATTGATTCCTCTAACTTCAAGTAAATCCTGCTTCCCTCTATCTCCGCTCCCTACCCTGATCGTCGTACTAGTTTCACAGCCGTTTAATTGCGTTTCACTATGTGTATAACTCGTTATCCCGTACCCTGCAGCCAACAATGGACAATTGTGAGCTCTAATTTAACTTGATCACTGTTGCATTTCGCATATCGTTCATTCATTTGCTCGATGAGCCGTCACTATCTCTTTCCTCCTCCCGACTTAGTCTAGAGTATCGTCTCAACCCGAAACCTCACTCATTCGTTTTTTCTAGAGATGCTGCCTGAACTGCAGAGTAACTCTAGCTTTTGTGCATATTTCCACGTAAAATAATTGGCCACATTTCCAATTCATTTAGTCCCATTAACACTCTATGTTAAGTCATCTGAAGTACTGAATGCAGATATTTTACTTTCGTATACTTATGTGTATATCATTTGTAAATATCGTTGTCAGCGATGACGTAAAAATACCACATATGAAATAACATGCATACGAAGTTACCACACACGAATTCAACCTTGGTGTCATAGGCGTACACCTACTCAAGTTTAGGTGATGTATTGACATCGTTTTTTCCCCCATTTCCAGCCAATGTACGCCACTTCTCCTCATGTTGGCGCAACACCCGAGGTCATTGAATTGAAAGGGTTTGGTAAAATGTCATGGCTGATTAGCATTTTTATGCATTCGAACATTTTGATCTGATAACCTGAATATGGTGAGATCGACGAGTTCAAATGATGACTTGGAAATGAATGAAACTATCTGGATGGTAATCCCCTTGAGAATCTCAATCTGCGTGAATTTAACACACATTACAATTTCCCTTTCATCACGCATACATACAAACGTAATTGTCTATCGCATCTCATAAATCAGACGGGTGAAGCAGATAATGGACGACTTCTGATTCGACAGTAGATATCCAGGTAAGAAGAAGGCCCTCCAGTATTTTCCAAGCCTTCCAAGAATAAATTATGAGATGCCATAAATCAACTGTTTACAGTAGGTATTCTAAGCGGAGGCGCTTAGGAATTTGAATGTTTGAATTAGCGCAGAATTTCCTTAGGGAAGCGTATGTATATTTGCTGATGAGCCGCCTAGAAGCACAGGTTTCCGGACTCGGACGCGCATATTCGTGGACTTCATAATTTCTCATTTCGAAAGAAAACTGGTTTTAATCAGAATAATTCCGCACCTATAATAATTGAAACTGGAGCGTAGTTTCAAGTCCCCTACGTGCAGTAGTGGATGACCTCAGGTTCGTTCGAGAAACGGAGTCGTTCCTCGACGAGTCCTACAGTAACATTGTTACGCCTAAGGTACTGGAAGAGAGAATGTGGGTGACGGTGAGAAAGGGAAGGAAACATGGAATGCAAAGGTTCCCGGGTGTTGTACCTCTTGTGAACAGGTTCAGCCACTTAGATGCTATCGGAACAGAAGACGTTAACGCACTGAGCTGTGCACTGGCTTGAGAAGCAAAAAGTGTTGTTTAGTCAAAACCAAAGACGCCGACGTCAGGCAACGCTACGTTAGTTGGAGACTTCATTGCGAGAGGTACGGACAGGGTTTCTGTGGCAACAGATGGGATTCGAGGATTGTGTGCTGCCTCTCTGGTGCCAGGATCCAGGATGTCACGGACAGAGTGCAGAAAATCCTCACGGGCGAAGGAGAACAGCCGCAAGTGGTAGTGTATGTTGGCATAAACGATATCGGAAAGAGGGGGATGAATATTCTGAAGCGTGACTTTAGAGAGCTCGAAAAGTGCTGAAAGGCAGGACATCTAGGGTGGTTATCTCCGGTTAGCTTCCAGTTCCTCGTGCTGGCGAGAGGAAGAATAGGAAGGTACAGGACATTAATGTGTGGCTAAGGAACTGGTGCAAGAGGCAGAGATTTAGATGCTTAGACCACTGGGATCTGTTTTGGAGTAAGGGGGAACTGTACAAAATGGACCGATTGCACTTTAGCAGGTGGGTGACCGGCAGTCTGGCAGGCAGGTTTGCCACAGCTACACAGGAGCTTTTAAACTAAATAGGTGGGGGGTGGGGGTATGAAATGGAATGGTCAAGTGCGGAGTTAAAGGGAAAGGGAGTAAAGGGATAGTTAATGACCCCCAGAATCCATGGGAAAGAAAGCTCACAAAGGGATAGAAGAGTCTGTCCAAGTGTAACAGGGATCGATGTGAAAGGTGAGATGCATAAGGAATTAAAAATATTGCATATGAATGCGCGAAGCATGAGAAGTAAATTAGATGAGCTTGATGCTCAAGTAGAGGTTGGTAGATATGACATTGTGGGGATTACTGAGACGTGGCTGCAGGCGGATCGGGCATGGGAACTTAATATTCAGGGCTATACATTCTATACAAAGACAGGCAGATGGGCAGAGGACGGGTAGCTCTGCTGGTGAGGGAAAGAATTCAGACTCTTGCGAGAGAAGACATGGGGACTGACGAGGTAGAGCCACTGTGGATTGAGTTGAGGAATTGCAAAGGCACTAATTGGTGTCATATACAAACCCCCAATTAATAGCCCGGATTTTGGGTGTAAGTTGCAGCAGGAGTTAAAACTGGCATGTAACAAAGGTAATGCCACTGTGGTGATGGGGGATTTCAATTTGCAGGTAGACTGGGAAAATCATGTTAGTTGAGGACCCCAAGAAAGAGATTTTGTAGCATCCCTCCGGGATGGATTCTTAGAGCAGCTTCTAATGGAGCCAACCAGAGAAAACACAATTTTAGATTTAGTGTTGTCCAATGAAACACATTTGATAAGATAACTAGAGGTAAATGAAGCGCTTGGAGGTAGTGATCATCATATGATTCGTTTTAATCTGCAATTTGAGAACGAGAATGTTATATCGGAAGTGTCAGTGATGCAGTTGAACACACGGTACTATGATGGCATGAGGAGCTGGCCAATGTAGACTGGAAAAATATCCTAGCAGGAATGACGGTGGAACAGCAATGGCAGGAATTTCTGGGTATAATCCGGAAGACGCAGGGTCATTTCGTTCCAAAACGGAAGAAGTTTCTAAGGGGAGTAACAGGCAACTGTGGCTGACAAGAGAAGTTAGTGATAGAATAAAACTAAAAGAAAGGATGTATAGCACTGCAAAGGGTTGCCAGAAGCCAGAGTATTGGGAATATTTCATAGGACAACAGAAGGAAACAAACGGGCAATATGGGCTGAAAAGATGAAGTACGAGGGTTAGCTGGCCAGGAATATAAAGAAGGACAGTAAAAGCGTATTTAGATATGTTAAGGGAAGAAGAATAGTAAAGTCTAATGTGCGTCCCTTGGAGGCAGACAGGGTGTAATTATAATGGGGAACAAGAAAATGGCAGAAGAGTTGAACACGCACGTCGAATCTCTCTTCACTAAAGAAGACACACACAATTTCCCAGAAGTACTGGAGGATAGAAGATGTAAGAGGGTAGAGGTGTTGTAAGAAATGTTCATTTGGCGAAAAATATTATCGGGTAGGCTAATGGGATAGAAGGATGATAAATACCCTGGGCCTGATCGTCTGCATCCCAGGATTCTCTGGGAAGTGGTTCTACAAATAATGGACGCATTAGTGATCAGTTCCCAATGTTGAATAGATTCAGGATCAGTTCCTGTGGGTTGGAGGATAGCTAATGTTATCCCACTTTTCAAGAAAGGAGCGAGAGAGAAAACGGGGAATGACAGACCAGTTAGCCTGACTTCCGTGGTGGGAAAGGTGCTGCAGTCAATTAATAAAGATGTAATAATGAGGCATTTGGATAGCAGAAAAAAGATTAGTCCAAGTCAGCATGTATTTCTGAAAGGAGAATTATGCTTGACTAATCTTCTGGTAGTTTTTGAGGATGTGACAAGTAAAATGGATGAAGGGGAGCCAGTGCATGTAGTGTATCGAGACCTTCAGAAAGCCTTTGATAAGGTCCCGCACGGGAGACTAGTGCCTAAAACTATAGCACATGGTATTGAGGGTAGGGTGTTGATGCAGATAGAAAATCGGTTGGCAGACAGGAAGTAAAGAGTAGAAGTGAATGGGTCGTTTTCAGAATGGTAGGCAGTGGCGAGTGGAGTGTCGCAAGGCTCGGTGTTGGGGGCGCTACTGTTTACTATATATATTAGTGATTTGGAAGAGGGAATTAGGAGCAACACATGCATAATGCGGATGAGAACACATGCGGATGACATAAAGCTGGGTGGCAATGTGAACTGCGAAGTTGATGTTATTGGGTTACAGGATATCCTGTACAGGTTGGGTGAGTGGGCAGATGCGTGGCAGATGCAGTGTAATATAGATAAATGTGAGGTTATCCACTTTAGCGGCAAAAACAAGGGGACAGATTATTATATCAATGGGGCTAGGTTATGCAATAGGGAGGTTCAGCGAGGCCTGGGTGTCCTTGTACACCACTCACTGAACGTTGGCGTGGAGGTACAGCAGGCAGTGAAGAAAGCTAATGGAATGTTGGCCTTCATAACAAGAGGATTTCAGTATAGGGGTAAAGAGGTTCATTTGCAGTTGTAGATGGTTCTGGTAAGAACACATCGGGAGTATTGTGTACAGTTTGGGTCTCCTAATTTGAGGAAGGACATCCTTGTGATTGAGGCAGTGCAGCGTAGGTTCACGAGATTGATCCCTGGGATAGCGGGACTGTTATATCAGGAAAGATTGAAAAGACTAGGCTTTTATTTACTGGAGTTTAGATGGATGGGGGGGGGGTGTCTTATAGAAACCTATACAATTATAAAAGGACTGGACAAGCCAGATGCAGGAAAACTGTTCCCAATATTTGGCGTGTCCAGAACCAGTGACCATAGTCCTAGAATAAAGTGGAGGCCATTTAAGACGGAGTGAGAAAAACACTTTTTAACCCAGAGAGTTGTGAATTTGTGGAAATTCCCCTGCCATAGAGTGCAGTGGAGGCCGAATCACTGTATGGATTTAAGAGAGAGTTAGATAGAGCTCTAGGGGCTAGTGGAATCAATGGATATGGGGGCTAGGCAAACACGGGTTATTGCTTGGGGACGATCACCCATGATCACAATGAATGGCGGTGACGGGCCGAGTGCTCTCCTACTGCACCTATTTTCTATAATTCTGTTTCCTTCTGAGGCATTGAGTAATGCAGCATGGAAACAGGTTATCTGACGCATCTGTTAGATGCCCCATCTAGATAGGCACATGTGCCTGCGTTCCGCGCATATACCTCTAACTATTCTTGCCTCTGCCTCTATCGAATGGTATTTTAAATGATGTTATAGTACCTGCCTCAACTACCTGTCCTGGCAGATCATACCAAGTACCCACTGCATGTCAACAAAATACTTCCCTCTACACTAAAACATATGTTATTTGTTTCATCGAAGGTAGACAACAATCTGGAGGAAAGGAAAAGATTTGGTCCGTTTCGGGTCGAGACCCTTCTTACATCCTTTGGTTCTTGATTGCCTATGCTGGATGAAGGTCTCTGTGCATCTATCTTTCCTTGTGTGACGACCTTCTATCTTATTGGATGGATATGACACACATGTTTCATCGGGTCTTACTGTTGTTCAGCGAGACATTCACGTATTGACTCTGACACTACATATGCCCAGGACATACTTCCACGGAAATACATAGTGCACGGTCGGAATCCATTTACATAGTCGTCGCCCTTCTGACGTTGAGGAACACTGACGTTCAATATGTTTTATTTGAATTTCATCCTTCACTAAAACTTTCTAACATTAAGACAGACACAGTTAAGCGGCATTTGCAGGTCCTTCCTACGCATTTAAGCATTTAATTAGTTTTCAATATATTTTATGTATACGTGAATTTCGTTGTCACTTATGCGATAGCGTATCATATTTTCCCACCATATCTGTGTTTCTAGAGATTAAAACAAAGTGCAAGGCGCCTCATCAAGGGAGAAGCAACCCTTAAACGTAACTCCTGAGATGAGGATTTTATAGTTATGCTACTTGAGATCTAACACCATTTAAATCACGCTATACCAAACCGCCGGAATGTAAGGATGCCAATCAAGGGACAGCCAAGCAGGGCAATGGGCATTTCACTTCCATGCAGTGGATTGGTGAGAACAATTGGTTGGTGAGGTGAATTGAAGTGCATCGCTCCAAACAGCGGTTCAAGTTGTTTGGACAAACATTAGTAATGAATCGTGATCATATGTCCTTTCCTATTATTGCAATCACTGTTTTCAGAAGATAAACTACGCCAGTGCGAGAAAGGTAAGGAATATCTAAAATATATTAATTAATCTGAAATTAGATCTAGGATGGATACATTTCCTTTCAATGAACATCGTTGAATAACGTTTGTAGCACTTCATTACAAATAATATCTTCTTTCTTCCGTGCTATTTTATCTATATCCATAATTTTCCTGAAACGTTTACAGAAATTCAGTTGAAAAAAACCTTTGTGCTGTTCGTATATAATCCTCTTATATGCTTCAATAAGATCCCCAGTCATTTTTCTAAATTCCAGAGTATACACGCCCAACCGCTCCATTCTATCAACGTATGACAGTCCTGTAATCCCGGGAATTTTTCTTCGGAGTCACGTAAGTGACTACGTGAAGAAGCCCCGCCTGGCGCATGCGTGTCATTACCTCGACGCATGTCGCACCGAGAAGCTGGAGAGCTCAGCATCCACCAGCGGTAAGTAGTAACCCGCAGGTAAGTCAATGTTAAACGTTTCATGCGAGTGGTTTTTAAACTCGGTAAGTCTGGCTCGCAGAGCCAGCTAGAGTTGCTAATATATATTTTTAAACTGCGGTAATGGAGTGGAACGGCGGGGACCGCGGTTACCGCTTATAGATCTGGTCAGGAGATAATGGCTGCTCTAAAGCCGGCTCCCGCGATTACTGCTATTTAGATTGCTTTTGGAGATAACGGCTGCGCTAATGCCGGCTCCAATACCCGCTACCCGCTATATATTTGTTTTTAATTAAATAAATAAATTAAACGATAGGAAAAAAAGTAAGAATGAATAAATACATGCATACTTTAAAAGATACCAAATAAAAAATGAATTAAAAAAAATTAAATTAAATTAAATGAAACACTAACTTTATTTCCCAACTGCCTCCATCAATTTCCAGTGCTTCAAGGCACTTAGAAATACCTAACTAATGTACTCTCAGGCTCATTTGTCTCATGAGTCTGATGATATGGACGACTCCCTCCTTTCAATTTAAGGATATGGGAAAGGCTCAACCAAATGGAGGAAAATACTCCAAATTTAAAGAGACAAGGGTAGATTTTTTTTAAATTGGATTCAAATCCCTAGGATTCCCTCACAGCCTCTCGCAAGAAGAAAACATCGACATGGATAACAGTGGGAATCATCCTCCCCAGCACCTTCTTTAGGGCTGAATGAGACCTCACTGGAGTATAACTCGGGAGAAGCAGGGCAGGAGGAATCTGATCCTGAAGCTGCTGTCATCACTTGTGTGCACACACCAGCGCACACGAGCCATGCTCCAGGTGTCCCAGACATACCGTTACACTTCGCTAAGCCCGGAAAGGACTGGTGAGGCTATCGAGAAAACTATAGCCGCCAAATGTATATTCCATGTCTTCTCACCAGCTCCAGAATACGTTCATGGAGACTGCTACAAGTTATAAAACACCTATAAACTCTGCTTCACTCAAAATGTCCACCGTTAACAAATGCACAAATGAGTGCAACAATGTGGAGACAAGAAGTGAGATTTCAACGCATCCCCAATTTGTTGGCAGCAAGCATTCGGAGAAGGTCCAGGGGCACCAATGTCTGCTATTCAACAGGATATGCTGACTTGTTCTGCAACGCCTACCTTGAACCCGAAGTTTGCAGCTCTATGTAAGTCCACCAATATCCAAGCCCAGATTATTTATTTGGGGTGGACCTCCTCAAACAAGTCAAGGACCTGGAGGAACATGCCAAAACAATTCGTCTCAGCAAGACATACGTTCCTTCTGCCAGGATGCCACCTCACAGGTCGTTTCAGTGTGGAAGGTGACGGATCCAGGGACAGGGCAAGCAGAGTGGGGCCAGTGGGGCGCCGGTATTACTCACCTGTGTATCCCAGCTACAACCCTAATATGGGCAGAAGGGGTAAAGGCTGACTGTAGAGGTACAGGTGATTCAATCTTTCCAGGATAAGTTCTGGGAACACCGGTTGGGGGTAGGTTGTAATTGGGTATGATGAAGGGTGCTGCATAACATCTCATCAGTTTATACTGCACACTGACTCAAGCTCGAATACAGTTTATGTCAGGAATGTATCCGCATGCACACTATATGCCTCATAGCGTATTGGCGGTTTCTGCACAAACTCAGCAGGTAAAAGAATACATTACGGGTTGTCCCAAAAAAGGGGATTTGAGAGGACGATTACCCATCCTCAACAATTTGTGTCCAATATATTCCCCAGACAGAGAAAAGATGGGTGATGTAGTGGTATTCTGGACCTAAATCAGTTAAATTCCTATGTTCAATATAGGCATTTTCGAAATAGACACCTTCAATACTGTGAAACGGCTGTTATCACAAGAAGTTATAGTTATATGGCAACTATACGACTGTATGAATAACTATATGCATGTTATTCAGTACCAATTCATCATCAGTATCGGAGATACTTGAAATTTAGTTAGATGAGACAGATGCGGCAATATAAATCATTACAAATGAGTTAACCTCAGTTCTAGGCTATTCAAGAAATGATGGAAACCAGTACTGGCGCTACGTTTCGCCCAGCATCACATGGTAAAGGTTTATCTAGATGATATTGTAATCATAAGCAACACTCAAGAGACAGCTGCAGAATCGGTTCATCAACCAAATACATATTATAAAGGTTAGGGTTCCTGGTCCATCCAACCAAATTCGAGTTAGAGCCAAACTAAAAAAATGTTTATTTGGGATTTCTCATTGATCAGTTGATAGAGTGGCTTGCAAAGGTTTTCATACCCCTTGAAATTTTCCGCATTTTTGTCACGTTACAACCACAAACCTAAATGTATTTGATTAGGATTTTATGTGATAGACCATCACAAAGTGGTGCATAATTGTGAAGTGGAAGGAAAATGATACATTGTTTCCAAATTTTATTACAAATAAAAAACTGAAAAGTGTGGCGTACAAAAGCATTCAGCCCCACTGATTCAATACTTTGTAGAACCACCTTTCGCTGCAATTACAGCTGCAAGTATTTTGGGGTATGTCTCTACCAGCTTTGCACATCTAGAGGCTGAAATTTTTGCCCATTCTTCTTTGCAAAATAGCTCAAGCTCAGTCAGATTGGATGGAGAGCGTCTGTGAACAGCAATTTTCAAGTCTTGCCAGAGATTCTCAATTCGGATTTAGGTCTGGACTTTGACTGGGCCATTCTAACACCTGAATATGCTTTGATCTAAACAATTCCATTGTAGCTCTGGCTGTATGTTTTTGGTCACTGTCCTGTTGGAAGGTGAACCTGCGCCCCAGTCTCAAGTCTTTTGCAGACTAACATGTTTTCTTCCAAGATTGCCCTGTATTTGGTTCCATCCATCTTCCCATCAACTCTGACCAGCTTCCCTGTCCCTGCTGAAGAAAAGCATCCTCACTGCATGGCTTGTGGCAAATTGCAAACGGGACTTCTTATGGCTTTGTTTCAACAATGGCTTTCTTCTTGCCACTCTTCCATAAAGGCCCGATTTGTGGAGTGCACGACTCATAGTTGTCCTGTGGACAGATTCTCCCATCTGAGCTGTGGATCTCTGCAGCTCCTCCAAAGTTACCATGGGCCTCTTGGCTGCTTCTCTGTTCAATGCTCTCCTTGCCCGGCCTGTCAGTTTAGGTGGACGGCCATGTCTTGGTAGGTTTGCAGTTGTGCCATACTCTTTCCATTTTCGGGTGATTGATTGAACAGTGCTTCATGAAATGTTCAAAGCTTGGGATTTTTTTTATAACCTACCCTCCTTTAAAATTCTCCACAACTTTATCCCTGACGTGTCTGGTATGTTCCATGGGCTTAATTTCAATTCAATGCAATTCAACTTTAATGACATTGCACAGATACAAGTATGGGTACAACAGTTTAGCGTCAGTTCATAGTAACAGATTCTTTCCATTAGGTGACTTCTGAAGGCAATTGGTTGCACTGGATTTTATTTAGGGGTATCAGAGTAAAGGGCGCTGAATACTTTTGCACACCACACTTTTCAGTTTTTTATTTGTAAAAAAAATTGAAAAACATGTATCATTTTCCTTCACAATTATGCGCCACGTTGTGTTGGTCTATCATGAAAAATCCCAATAAAATACATTTGCGTTAGTGGTTGTAACGTGACAAAATGAGGAAAAGATAAAGGGGTATGAAAACTTTTGCAAGCCACTGTATGTCAGTGACTTTGCCTACAGCCAAGGCTGTGTAGATCAGAGAGGTCTGTACCAGTCCCGCTGGAAAACAATATACCTCCATCCGGGAAGTAGCTACCGTTATTCGTAAATTGGTGGATGTTTTCCCTGTAGTGCAGTTGTAGTGGAAGCTAGAGGTAATGGCGTGTGCTGGGAGAGTGGAAGCGTGGGGCGTGCAGCGATGCGGTTCCATCTCAGCGATCGAGTCGGGAGCTAAGTGCGGTAACGCTAGCTCTGATATCTATGGCCGTTCTCCCATTTGATTAAACAGCCTCCAGCTGCTCCAGTGTCGCAGGGCACTGAGGCCACGGCAACAAGCAAAAAAACAAAACGATAGTCTGTCAGACCCGTTTTATCTGACGGGTCTGAGGAAGAAGAAGACTACCCTACGGATCGCAAGAAAATGTGGGCGAGACTTGAACAAATGGAGCAAATGCTCCACCCCTAATCAGCCAGGGATCCAAGGCCCAGTGATTCCCCAGGCAACCTCTCAGTGAGTTCCATATGCAGAATATGGTGCTTGTCCACAATGGGAATCTTTCTCTCCAGCACCTTGTTTAGGTCTGGGTGAGGTCTCCCTTGAACAGGGCAGGAGGAGTCTGACCATGCAGCTGGTGTCTGCTTATGTGCACACACCAGAGCACAAAAGCCACGCTCCGGGTGTCCCGGATGTAGCGCGAAACGTTGCTATTCCAGAAAGGACTGGTGAGGCTATCGATGACAATCTGGCCTGCCAACATCAACTCCTTGGCTTCTCACCAGATCCAGGACCACAGCACGATATAAAACACCTGTCGATTGTGCTTCACTCAGAGTGCCCACCATAAGCTCGGCAATATGGGCACCCATGAGTGCAACGATGCGAGACAGGAAGTGCGCTTTCAGTGTTTGCTCAAATTGGTGGCAGCAGGCATAACTGCGTTCGGGAAAATGGTCAAGAGGTCAACGATGTCACGAACCCAACAAAATATGCTAGCAGTGTTCCAAATTGCCTACTTCGAGGTGAACTGCATGAATAAGATCGCCATTCGACCAACTTTAAACCCAAAGTTTGCAGGCCTGTGTAGGGCTAACAACATTCAAGCACAGGATAACTTGTTCGGCTACGACATCATCAAGTAAATTAGGGACATTGACGATGAGGCAAAGACAATTGGGCTTATGAAACCATTTGTCCCTGCTCCCAGGACGTCATCTAAACAGTCAGGATTGATACGCAGAGGGTCGGATCACGGGGCAGGGCCTAGCAGAGGGAGGCCGATGGGGCACAAATATTACCACCACCAGTGCAGCCCAACAACAACCCCAATATTGGGAGAAGGAGACTTTCCAGGTCGATTGTCGAGGGCGGCATCAACATCCGCAGCAAAGGCACCGGTCGTGCCGCTAGACCAAATCCTCGGAGCCGCAGGATGGTCTAAGGAATCGACATGTTTTCTATGTTTTATGATAAACTTGTTCTTACAGTACAGTGTTTGGGCATGCTGTGGTGGGTTCCGTACAGGGATTAAAGCATACCCTGTTGACCAAAGGTTATGTGTAGTTAAGCACCTGAGACAATATATCAAGGTAACTTAGAGTCACAGAGTGTGTGAGATAGCAATGCTCATCATTCACAAAAAAAACACATAATAGGTATCAGTATAAACTATTTCTAGATGGTAAAACAGGATTTGGATTCCGCTGGTGTGGACACTCATCTGTTTAAATCGCACTCCACCAGGGCGGCATCAATATCCGCAGCAAGGTCGCAGGATGGTCTAAGGAATCAACTTTCTAAAATTATGATAAACCTGTCCTGAGTGCCAGGGTTTGGGCATTCTGTTTTGGGTTCCGTTTGAATTGATTTGCTTTGTCTTTATAAGTTCAATTTGTAATTACCCCTGGAATAGAGGGGTTATTACTGTATTGTCATTTAAAAAAATGTTTATTGGATAATTCGAAGCAATGTTCAATACATTATTTATTCACTACTCTGTCAACTGACGCAGTGTGTCGTATGGAGTGCATCTACGGCATGAAATCACAGAGCTTTGAAATATTCGTGTAGTCACTCACGTGACTCCGAAGTAAAATCGTAATATTAAACGAGAACATGCCAGTTCGAGGTTTGATCCTTATTTTATGAGGAGTTACGATGAGGGATTACCTGCCCTCCGCTCCCGACCCTCATAATCGAAAGGATCATCTGGCAGTTCTCATCTTCTCGAAGCCTTACTCTGTTACTTCGGCTATCGGTTTCTGTGTTTTCAAGCCGCTGCTTTGAAGTATGAAGCGCATGTGCCTGGCAGGGCTTCTTCACGTAATCCCTCATCGTAACTCCTCATAAAGTAAGGGTCAAACTTCGAACTGGTAGGTTCTCGTTTAATCTTACTATTAACCTTATGAACGCACGCTGCACTCCCACAATAGCAACTATGTCCTTACTCAAATTTGAGACCAATGTGCACACAATAGTCCGGGTGTGACCTCACTAAAACTCTGTACACATGCAGAAGGAACTCTTTGCTCCTAAACTCAATTACTCTGGTTGTGAATGTGAGCATGCCATTTGCTTCCTTCACTGCCTGCAGTACCTGCATGCATATTTTCAGTGACTAATTAGCAAAGACCCCAGATTTCATTGTACTCCCCTTTTCCCAACTTGACACCATTCAGATAATAATCTGCCTAACTAAAAGGATAATACGGAGAGAAAAGATGTACGAATATAAGCTAGCTCATAATATAAAAATAAGATAGCTCGTGTTTATATTGATATTTGAAGGGTAAAATGAAGCAAGAGTGGACGTTGGGATGCTGGAGAATGATGCAGGAGAGGTGCTAACGGGAAATCAAGAAATGGCTGAGGAATTGAGGATTTTTTTTTTTTTGCGTCAGTCTTCACAATGTAGTGAACAGTAGTGTGCCTGCAATCCTAGAATGTCAGGGGGTTGAATTTCGTGGAGTGGCTAATACTCAGGAGAAGGTGCTATGAAATCAGAAAGTTCTGACGGTGGACAAATCACCTGGACCGGATGGACTGCACCCCATTGTTCGGAAGTAGGTAGCCACATACATTGTGGCGGCATTAATTGTGATATTTCAAGAATCACTATTTTGCAATGGTTCCTGAAGGTTGGAAAATTACAAATATCACACCACTGTACAAGAAGGAAGCAAAGCAGAAGGGCTGAAACAGTAGGCCGGTTAGCCTGCCTTCGGTGGTTGGTAAGATTGTAGAGTCAATTATAAGGGATGATGTTATGCAGTACTTAGAAGTTCATGAAGCAATAGGTCAAAGTCAGCATGGTGTTGTGAAGAGAACAACTTGCCTGCCAAATCAGCTGGAGGATTTGGATGTAGTTTACCTAGATTTTCTGAAAGCCTTCAATGAGGTGCCACACATCAGGCTGCTAGGAAGATGCTGGAGTAAATCATGAAAGATGAAATAGCGGCACATTTGAATAGCAGTAACAGGATCGGTCTGAGTCAGCATGGATTTACGAAGGGGAAATCATGCTTGACTAATTTTCTGGATAATTTTGAGGAGATAACACAGAAAATGGACGAAGGAGAGCCAGTGGATGTAGTATACCTTGACTTTCAATAAACATTTCATAATATCCCACATAGGAGATAAGTGGGCAAAATTTGGGCACTTGGTATTGGGGGTAGAGTGCTGACATGGATGGAAAATTGGTTGGCAGGCAGGAAAGAAAGAGTGGGGATTATCGGGTTCCTTTCAGAATGGCAGGCAGTGACTATTGGGGGTTCAGCAAGGCTCGGTGCTGGGACAGCAGATATTTACAATATCATCGATGATTTATGTAAAGGGATTCAAAGTAACATTAGCACATTTGCAGATGACACACAGCTGCGTGGCAGTGTGAACTGAGAGGAGCATGCTATGAGAATGCAGAGTGACTTGAACAAGTTGGGTGAGTGGGCAGATGCATGGCAGATGCAGTTTAATGTGGATAAATGTGAGGTTATCCACTTTGGTAGCAAAAACAGGAAGGCCGATTATTATCTAAATGGTGCTAAGTTGCGAAAAGGGGAAGTACAACGGGAACTGGGTGTCCTTGTTCATCAATCAATTAAATTACGCATGCAGGCATCGCAAGAAGTGAAGAAAGCGAATGGCATGTTGGTCTTCATAACAAGAGCAGTTGAGTATAGGAGCAAATTGGTCATTCTGCAGTTGAATAGGGCCCTATTGAGACTACACCTGGAGTATTGTGTGCAGTTTTAGTCCGCTAATTTGAGGAAGGACATTCTTGCTATTTACGAGGTTAATTCCCGGGATGTCATATGATGAGAGAATGGAGCGGTTGTGCTTGTACACACTGGAAATTAGAAGGATGAGAGAGCACATTATTGAAACATATAGGATTATTAAGGGTGTGGACACGATAGAGGCAGGAATCATGTTACCGATGTTCGAGGAGTTCAGAACCAGGGGCCAAATTTTATGGATAAGGTGTACGGCATTTAGAACGGAGATGAGGAAACACTTTTTCACACAGAGAGTTGTCAGTCTGTGGAATTCTCTGCCTCGGAGGGCGGTGGAGTCCGGTTATCTTGACACTTTCAAGAGTGTGCTAGATAGGGCTCTTAAAGATAGCTGAGTCAGAGGATATGGGGGAAGGCAGGATCGGGAAACTGATTGGGAATGTTTGGCCATGATCACAATGAATTACGGTTCTGGCACGAGGGTCCGAATGGCTTACTCCTGCACCTATTATCTATTGGTTACTGTCTATTGTCAATTGTCTATTGTCTCTTGTCCATTGACAGGTTAGAAGAGTGGGCAAAGAAGTGGCATGTGCAATTCAGTATAGTAAAGTGCAGAGCAATGCATTTTGTTAAGAAGTATTAAGGCTTAGATTGGTTTCTAATTTGGAAGAGTAGAAATTGAGGTGGAAAGGGACTTTGGAGTTCTGCGCCAGCACCAGCAACAAAAAGTGAATTTGCAAGACAAATCTGTAGTAAGGAAGGCAAATTCAATTCTAGCATTTATATCCAGTGGACTGGAATACAAAAAGTGAGGCTCTATAAGGCGCTGGTCAACCGGATTAGGAGTTCTGGGAGCAAAATGTGGTCCCATGTCTGATATGGGATGTGCTGGCTCTGGAGATGGTCCATGGGAGGTTTACACGATTAATTCCAGGAAACCGTGGGATAACATTTGATGAACGTTTGACAGCACTGGGCCACTAGTCGCTGAACTATAAAAAGTTGAGGGAGCACCTTATTGCAAATTACCGAATAATAAAATGTATCGATAACGTCGATCTGGAACGAATGTTTGCATTGGGCGGAGAGTCTAAGACCAGAGGTCACAACCTCATAATTAAAGGGCGCTCTTTTAGAATGGAGTTGAGGAGGAACTTGTTTGACTCAGAGGTTTATTAATCTGTGTAATTCATTGTCCCACGGGGCTGTGGATGGCAAGTCAGTGGATATTATTTAAAGCAGAGATGGACATATTCTTGATTAGAGCAGCTATCAAGGGCTATGGCGACAAGGCAGGAAAATTGGATTATGAGTCAGAGCTCAGCATTATCAAATAGAGGAATAGACTCGATGGGCCGAATGACCTAATTCTACTCTCATAACCTGCGAACGTGATGATATTCCCATGCGGGATGGTACATGGTAAAACGGCATTACCCGCTTCTTTGTGATCCATGGTCTTCGCTTGCTTGAGGATTGTAATGTACAGTCATGTGGTAAATTAGAAGTGCATCAACACATAGCTCTCGTGTAATTCATTTCATGGAAACAGCACGAAAAGGTAACGGCCTCTCAACACGAGCACCAAATTTTGATTCATTAACCACGCCGGTTATCGCATTTGCTCGGTATGTTTGGCGTAGGTATCTACAGAAGGGTAACGAACAGCAAGATGTGAATTTTTACTATGCATAGTTTTTGCTGAAACTTAACGTTGAGTAATGAGGAGTTCACAAGGAAACTAAAAAAAAACAACAACGCCATATGTGAATAAACGCAGGAAGACTGAACAATGTTATGTTTAATTCGTGGCAATATGTTCGACACAAAACACTCCCAGTACATGTTTTGAAAAGATAAATTGAAAGATAACTTACATTAATACGATGTTAATGAACTATCACATACATTTCGGAAGTAATATGTAACAAAAATAGCGCGTAACCCTCGAATCCGTGAAGAATAATTAGAAAAAAATAACATTGTATCAGCTAGGTAATGTTATTTTTTTCCGCATGAGCGGACAGCATGTTTAAGGCTCACAATTTATAGGTCTGGCATGGACCTTCAGAGTAAATTCGGTCAATTATTGGCATTTAAAATGAAGGTGGGAATCAGTTCAGGCGGTCGGTGAGCACATTTTTTTGTTTTTTTGGCTAAACACCAATCGCTTTTGCTGCAACATTAGGCGACATGGTGAAGCAAAGGAAAGAACATTCAGAAAGACCACAAGTAAATTAAGGACAACATTGAAATTGGTATTTATTGAACCTATCGATATTCTTAAATACAGTAATTAAATCCCTGATGGTGACGTAACCTTGTTGCGGACGTGTCGTAAATTAAACTTCCAATGAACATTATGTACATCAATTACAATTATATATAACCATTTCTCAATCACCTTCATCTCGAACATTTCCCTTTAGGATTGTTGACACAAAACTAAAATGGACCATCGATTGATTGTTTATCCGTTCCTCTCCACAACATCATATCCAGAAACCAAATAAATGCGAACGTTGTATGAAATAGATTTTGTTTTAATTTACAGATCAATTCCTTTGGCAATTCAATGCAGGTATGTTAAGAAATAAAATGAAATTCGCTAACGGAACCTTTGTGCAGGTAATATTTTGAGAGAACCACATCAATAGCGTGGAAAACAGGAATACTTAGTAGCGCATCATTCGGATAGTTCATTGAAATGAACCATGTCAGATGGCAGGACACGCATTGTCCGTTATGCAAAATGCAATTAATGAATTTAATAGCGCCTGAACTATTACTGATGCATCTTAAGCAAGTCATCACACTGAGTTCCAAATCTCTACAACGCCCACAGACGCACATAAAAATAGGCAATCTCTGTAAATAATGTAATCATACATACTTTCTATATCAACATTTTATAATATAAGTGTGCAATATATTTTGGCATTTCGCAATGTACATTGTTGGACAGAACGCCAATAAAATGTATTGGTGTGGAACGACGCGGAACTATGACCATCGTGATGTACAGGAATTTACATTTTGGAACATACCTTCAAAAGATCCGAAGGTCATAATTGATAGTAGCAGAATTAGGCAATTGGCCTCATAAAGTCTACTACGCCTTTCAATTATGGTTGATCTATCTCTCCCTCCTAACCACATTCCCCTACCTTCTCCTCAAAACCGCAGCCACCTTATTGGAATTATTTGAATTCTACAGCCATCCAAGACAAATACACAAACTGTAAACGGCAGAGAGAATGATACCGTAAACATGCAGCGATCTGCATTGATCTCCCATCTCAACCTGAGTGATTTGCTGGGGGAAGATTCTGCTGAGACAATGTACAATAGAAAAAAATGGCATTCACTATCCGGGTAAATATCCATGAGAAGTACATCAAAATAACTTGTGTCTCATCTCTGAAAATGTTTGCTTTCTTGGAAGATCTTGACAAGCTGCTTCAAGACACAGGTGAACAGAAGTGTTTAATTATGCAGCACCGATTAATCCTTATTATTCGTTGGTTTTCCGACACAATGACAGAACATACCACAAAACGATTATCTTTAGAATACACCGGCCCTCAACCGAAAACACAGTATTAATTTCAAATGCATCCGTTCTTCATAATCAGTGATACTTGATTCATAGTTAAGTACAGTCAATGCATGGTGCACGCAGCTTAATCACCGCCGTTTTAATCACGCATATAGTGATGAGAAAGTGAATCACCCTCCCTGTCATATGTGCGATCTTTCGGAAGAAAACATCTTGTCAGAACTGCCTTCAGAGAAAACTGAATAACATTCCGGAATTATTCCACCGTTTTAGGTAGCTGTGTAAAATATTAAAGTTATGGATGAATAATACTAGCGTCAGGGCTTTATTTGAAAATATATTGATTAATGAAATATTTACTTAAATTATAATTGTTAAATTGATTCGAAAACATATGACCGAACTTAGAGAACCGTCCATAGATACGTCATTTCACCTTTTCGTTTACCATATTGCAGAGATTTAAATTTAATTTAGAGTTCATTTGTGTGATTTTGCTATTCTTAACCTTCCCCGTACAAATCTACCCGCGTGCTTAGATTATGTTTGTTAGTCAATCTGAAATGGTTTCTCTTCTTGTAACCTACCAGCCTTTCAATTTACCTTCGTACGATAAATCATACGTATAGTTTACTTTCATAAATACCAAGACTGTCAGCATTACAAAAACACATAAAAACGAAGACGGTATTGAAGAACCAGAATGGAAGCTGCAAATATTTAAGGAGATTGGCACGCTAGACTACACCTGGGGAAAGAGGCAATCAGCCTTTCAGGCAATTAAATATTCAGAATGAGATTGATGTAGAGTTGATCATCTGAAATGTTTCAACGTTCTTTATATATATGCGCCGTTTTCCAAAGCCTCCATACAATAATGTTTTGGTTGCGCTGCCTCAGAGGCTGTAATTTACACCCGACGTGATGCCCAAAGTGATTTACATATCCCCTCCTATTAACACGGACCTGTTTCACATATATAATTGCATCTGTCAGTCTATAATGGAGAACTAAGTGCTTCATGATTTTACCAACCTATTTCATTAACCGCTATCCCATGGTTATGTCCTGGCAATCATTCCTGATCAGGCTCAGCACGCTCAGTCACGATGCGGTTTTTCGCCCGGAAAGGTCCACTACCTATGTTTCTCAACAAATGCCGCTTGTCCCATTGAGTTCACCTACTTTTTGTTCTGAATGATTTTATATTAATTTTGGTATCGGAGCGACGCCGTCAAGGCCAGCGTTTGTTTATCATACTGAAATTTGCTTGATAAATTGAAGTGGAATTGCCCTTCTAATCTGGTGGAAGTGTTTCTTGAACCGAGAAACTAGAGTTGTTTGTGTACAAAGGGATACACATGGGATACACATAACTTAGCAAAGAGCCTCTGTCTTCTTTCGGAAGTACACTTAAATTGCATTTGGACTGGACGGACCAGTACATAGACGGAGTGATAATAACCATATAACCATATAACAATTACAACATGTAAACAGGCCTTCTCGGCCCTTCTAGTCCGTGCCGAACACTTACTCTCACCTAGTCCCATCTACCTGCACTCAGACCATAATCCTCCATTCCTTTCCCGTCCATATACCTATCCAATTTATTTTTAAATGATAAAAACGAACCTGCCTTCACCACTTCCACTGGATGCACATTCCACACAGCAACAACTCTCTGAGTAAAGAAGTCCCCCTCATGTTGCTCCTCAACTTTTGTCCCGTAATTCTCAAATCATGTCCTCTTGTTTGAATCTTCCTTACCCTCATTGGATAAAGCGTATCCACGTCAATTCTGTCTATCACTCTCATAATTTTAAAGACTTCTATCAATTCACACCTTAACCTTCTGCACTACAAAGAATAAAGACATATCTTGTTCAACCTTTCTCTGTAACTTAGGTGCTGAAAAGCAACATTCTAGTAAATCTACTCTGTACTTCTCTATTTTGTTGACATCGCTCATATCATTTGGCGACCAGAATTCTACACCATATTCCAGAATTGGCCTCACAAATACCTTGTACAATTTTAACATTTCATCGCAACTTCTATACTCAATGCTCTGACTTATATAGGCCACCACACAAAAAAACTTTATTCACCATCCCATCTACATGAGATTCAACATTCAGGGAACTAAGCACAGTTATTCCTAGATTCCTCTGTTCAATGCATTTCTAAATTCGCTACCATTTACCATGTACGTCCTATTTTCATTTGTCCTGCCAAGATGTAGCACGTCACACTTACCAGCATTAAAATCCATCTGCCATCTTTCAGCCCACTCTTCCAAATGGCCTAAATCTCTCTGTTGACTGAAAATCTACTTAATTATCCATGACACGCCTATCTTAGTATCATCTGCATACATACTAATCCAATTTACCACAACATCATCCAGATCATTGAAGTATGACAAACAACAGTGGAATCAAAACAGATCCCTGAGGCACCCCACTGGTCACCGGCCTCAAACCTGACAAACAGTTATTCACCATTACTCTCTGGTATCTGCCATTCAGCACTGTTGAACCCGTCTAGCTACTCTACTATTACTACCCAACAATTGAACCTTCCTAACCAACCTTCCATGTGGAACCTTGTCAAATGCCTTACTAAAGTCCATATATGAAACAACCACCGTTTTACTTTCATCAATTTCACTAGTAACCTCTTCAAAAAGTTCAAGAAGTTTAGTCAAACATTACCTTCCAGGCACAAATCCATGTTGACTTTTCCTAATCAGACCCTGTTTATCCAGATGATTATATATAAGATCTCTAAGTATCCTTTCCATTAATGTGCACACCACTGACGTCAAACTAACAGGTATATAATTGCTAGGTTTACTCTTAAATCCCTTTGTAAACAATGGAACAACGTGAGCAGTACGTCAATCCTCCGGCACCATTCCCGTTTCTAATGACCTTTGAAACATTTCTGTCATAGCCCCTGCTATTTCTACACTAACTTCCCTCAATGTCCTAGCGAATATCCTTTCGGGACCTGGAGACTTATCCACTTTTATATTTTTCAAAAGTGTCAGTTATTCCTCTTCTGTTATCCTTATGGTTTACATAGCTACCCCACTTGTATCCCTTATTTCCCATAATTAAATATCCTTCTCCTTGGTGAATACCGAAGAAAATAAAATGTTCAATATCTTCCCCATCTCTTTTGGCTCTGCAGATAGCTGTCCACTCTGACTCTCTAATGGACCAATTTTATCCCTCGTTATACTTTTGTTATTAATATGGCTGGATAAACCCTTTGAATTTATTTTCACCTTACTTGCCAAAGCAACCTCATATCTTCTTTTAGCTTTTATAATTTATTTCTTAAGATTCTTTTTACATTCTTTATACACCTCAAGCACCTCATTTATTCCATGCTGCCAATAATTATTGCCGATCTCTCTTTTTCCGAACCAACTGTCCAATGTCGCTTGTAAACCATGGCTCGTTCCAATTATTACTCTTTCCTTTCAACCGAACAGGGACATAAAGTTTCTGTGCTCTTAAAATTACACCCTTAAATGTCCTCCATTTCGCTACTACATTCTTCCCATAAAACAAAATGTCCCAATCACCCTGTTTAAATCATTTCGCATTTCCTCAAAGTTAGCTTTTCTCCAATCAAAAATCTCATCCCTTGGTTGAGTTCTGACCTTCTCCATAATTATATTGAAACTAATTGCATTGTGGTCACGGGACCCGAATTGCTCTCCAACACATACCTCCGTGACCTGACCTGCCTCATTTCCTAATAGAAGTTCCAGCACTGCCCCTTATCCAGCAGGTGCCTTATGTATTGTTGCAAAAAACTATCCTGCACACATTTTACAAACCCCAAACCATCCAGCCCTTTCGCAGAATGTGTTTCCCAGTCAATGTGTGAAAATTTGAAATCTAGCACAATCACTACCTTGTACCTACTACTAAAATCTGCTATCTCCTTACATATTTGTTCTTCCAATTCTCACTCCCCATTAGGCGATGTATAATACACCTCTATAAGTGTTGCTACACCTTTCCCATTTCTCAGTTCCACCCAAATAGCCTCCCTAGAAGAGCCCTCTAATCTTTCCTGCCAAAGCACTTATGTAATATTTTCCCTGACAAGCAATGCAACACGTCCATCTCTTGCCCAATCCAATTCTATCACATCTGAAGCAACGAAATCCTGCAATACTTAGTTTCCAATCACAGCCATCCTGCAACCATGTTTCACTAATCGCCACAACATCATACTTCCAGGTGTCAATCTAGGCTCTAAGATCATCCACCATTCTTACAATGCTCCTAGCATTAAAATATACACATTTAAGAATCCCACCACCTCTTATTAACCATATAACCATATAACCATATAACAAATTACAGCACGGAGACAGGCCCTCTCGGCCCTTCCAGTCCGTGCCGACCATTTGTTTTCCCCTAGTCCCATCTACATGCACTCAGACCATACCCCTCCATTCCCTTCACGTCCATATACCTATCCACTTTATTTTTAAATGTTAAAATCGATCCTGCCTCCACCACCTCTGCTGGAAGCTCATTCCACACAGCCACCACCCTCTGAGTAAAGAAGTTCCCCCTCACGTTACCCCTAAACATCTGTCCCTTAATTCTCATGTCATGCCCTCTTGTTTGAATCTTCCCTACCCTCAATGGGAAAAGCTTATTCTCTGTTTATTATATTTTTCTTTTTTCTCCCCTACATGTTGGGTCTGAGTGCTTCCCTTCTCTGCCTCTTGCCTCACACTCTGTCTACTAGCTTGCTCTAATGAGAAGATTCCACACGTTTCAGATAAACGACACGGAGTAAACACAAACGCTGCTTGGGTTCTCCTGCACATGGTGCCGTCGTCTCTCGTGGTAGAGGCTTTTTGTGGATAGTGTTGGAGACATTGTACAGGGCATCTTTACAAGCCATGTACTGCATCCACTATTAACCCGTAAATATTGCAAGTGCTTCATGGAGTGGCATTCAAACTGGCTACTATGCCCATAAGTGTACCTTAGTCCGCGCAAAATGTTGCATTTTGGGTGTTCCAATGTATAGGGAAGGTTCAGTGTTATTGACCGAGAAATGTCAGATGGCGTTTAAGTCAGGCTGGGGCGCGGCGTTGCACTTGAGCAAATAAAATATAACGAAACAGTAAGGAGTTAACTGCAACAATCTAAACAACTTTGACGTACAATGCCAGAGCTGCCTGAAGGTACCAACACAAGTAGGTGGGGAAGCGAACAATATTATGGTATGCATGCCATGATCGATCAGGGCATTGAGTTTAAGAGTTATCAGCAGTATGAAAATTATGCACATTCCGTTTAGTTTTAAGATACAGCATGGAAACAGACCTTTTTCGTCCACGCTGAACATTGTTTGCATCTTCACACTAGTTCTAGGTTATTCTACATTCTTATCCCCTACTTACACATCGAGGGAGAGTTCCACAGGTAAATTAACAAACACACTTACATGGCCTTTGAATGTGGGAATAAACCATAGGCCCCAGTGCAAACTCACGCGACCACAGAGAGAAAGTTGAAACTTCACACGGACAACATCTGCATTGACAAAGCAGACAGCAGAGGGCTTTGTTTAGCGGTACAAAGTACAAGTACAAAGTTTGAAGGAGACATGCGTTTATTTTTTCACACAGACGGTGTGTGAGTGTTTCGAAATCGCTGCGATGGTGACGTTGAGATAGTTGCGATAAAGGCATTTAAGTTAATCTGGGACATGCATGTGGTTATGCAGGGAATAGTGCGGCATTTATCATGTCTGAGCAGATATGACTCGATCTTGGTATCATGTTCAGCACAGATATTGTGGGTAGGATGGAGCATTATTGTGTTGCGTTGTTCTATAAAGTCATAGAGTAATAGAGTCATATAATTATACAGAGCGGAAACAGGCCCTTCGGATAACACGCCCACACCGGCCAACATTGTTCGAGCAACCCTAGTCCCACGTGCCTGCGCTTGGTCCGTAACCCTGAAACCTGTCCTATCCAAGTACCTGTCCAACAGTTTCGCAAACGATGGGATAGTCCCAGCCTCAACTACCTCACCTGGTAGCTTGTCACATACACTCACCAGCCTCTATGTGAAAAAGTTACCCCACAGATTCCTATTAGTTTTTTTCTACTTCACCTTGAAACTGTCCTCTGGTTCTCCATTCCCCAACTCAGAGTAAATGACTCTGTGCACCTACCCGATCTATTCCTGACATGATTGTGTATACGTCTATAAGATCTACCGACATCCTCGTACTCTCCGTTGAATAGAGACAGAGCCTACTCCAACTCTTCCAATAGCTCACAGCGTCTCGTCCTGGCACCATCTTCGTAAATATTTTCTGAACCCTTTCAAGCTTGACAATATATTTCCTATAACATCATGCCGAGAAATGTACACAATATTTTAAATCCGGTCTCACCAACGTCTTATACAACTGCAACATGACCTCCCAACTTATATACGCAATACTCTGACAGATGAAGCCCAAAGTTCAAAAGCCTTTGTAACCACCTAATCTAACTGCGACTCGACCTTCAAGGAATCATGCACTTGTACTCCTATACCCCTCTGTTCTACAACACAACAAGAGACCTACCATTTAGTGTGTAGGCCCTGCCCTTGTTCGACGTCCCAAAATGCAAAAACGTCACTGTTCTGTATTAAATTCCATCAACCATTCCTCCGCCCACCTGGCCAATCTATCCAGATCCTGCTGTAATCGTTCACAACCATCATCACTATTTGCAAAACCACTAACATTTGTATCATCAGCAAACTTGCTAATCTTGCCAGTATATACTCATCCAAATCTTTGATATTGATGACAAACAGTAATAGTCCCAGAACTGAACCATGTGACACACCACCGGTCTCATGCCTCCATTCTGAGAAGCAACCTTCCACCCACTCTGCTTCCTTCCATGAAACGAATTTGCTATCCATTCTGCTATCACTCCTTGGATCCCATGAGATCAAAACTTCCATGAACAGCCTACCATGCGGCACCTTGTCGATGCCTTACTAAACTCCATGTACACAACATCTACAGCTCTACCTTCATCACCATTTTTGCTCACGTCTTCAAAACAATCAATCAGATTTGCGAGACGCCACATCCCACGTACAAACCATGCTGACTGTCCATAATCAACCCTTTCCCATCCAAATACACTCTCCCTCCCACCACTATCGCCTTCCTCCTCCCTCTCCCTTCCCCTACCCCTCTCGCCACTTTCCCCCCTTCCCCACTCTCCTTCCCCTTCCCCTCTCAATCCCCCTCTCTCTCCCTTCCCCTCTCCTCCGCTCCCCACTCTCTCCCCATCTATACCTTCCCCATCCCCCGCCCCCACCCCTTCTCCTCCCCATCTTCCATCTCCTCCACTCCTCCTCCTCTCTCCCCCTCTCTCCTCTCCTCTCCCTCCCCATGTCCTCCCACTCACCTCCCATCTCCGATCCTCCCACGCTCCCTCCTCCTCCCTCCCTCTTTATCCCCAACTCCCCAAACCTCCGCCTCTCTCCCACCCCTTCCCCCTACCCCTCTCTTCCCACCCCCCTCCAAGCTCTCCTCCACTTTGCCCCCTCCCCATCCCCCTTTCTCTCCCTCCCCCCTCCCTTCCCCTTCCCCTCCGCCCCCTTTCCCTCCCCTCCTTCTCCCCCACTCCTCCAACCCTTCCTCCCCTACCCCACTCTGCATCTGCCCCCACCCCGTCTCCTCAACCCTCTCCCTCTTCTCTCCCCGCCACTCCACACCCTCTGCCTCCCTCTTTCCTCTCACATCTCCCCGCTCCCTCCATCCCCCCTCTCTCCGCTCATCTCCCCCCCTCTATCTCTTTATCTGCCCCACCCCCTCTGCCCCTCGAGATAGGCCGGGGATGGGGAAAAAGGAGCCAATGATTAATATTAATATATCAAGGTGCTGGAATCCCCCACTCCCCCCTCTCCCACTCCTCCTTCTTTCTTCCCCTCCTGTCTCCCCCTTCCCCCCCCCTCCCCCTCCCTCCCTCCCCTCTCCCCCACCCCCCCTCCCGTCCCCCTGCCTTCCTCTCCCCCCCGTCTTACCCCCTTTCCCCCTTCCATCCCCCTCCACCCCGGCTGTGGATGGGGGGGTGGTTAGTGTGTGTGTGTGGGGGGGGGGGGGGGTGGTTATTGTGTGTGTATGTGTGTGTGTGTGTGACACGGCAGACACCCCGCGCAAGCGCGAGTTGAGGGCACGGGACCCAACGGGTCCCTCTTTTTCTTGTTAAAATCAGATAAGTAACCGTTCGTAAACAATCGATCTAACTAATGATTTGTATCCGTGATTTATGACTCAACGATTGTCCTACTGTTATGAGGTTCGAAGGATGAGTGTTTATTTTGAGAACGGTCATCCTTTAAAGGATCATATGCTAGCCTATTTTCCAATGCAACGAGGAAAGCAGTTGCTGAATAAAATAGTAGATTTATTTTCGTTGACCAGTTTTGGGAATAACTGTTACGACTACGATGGAAAGCCGATAACCCAGACATGTTGCCACGCTGACACTGGCGTAAAAATGCGTGACAATTACATTTCATGTTTCTGATAACATCTTCATATCTCCATCGTGGAGCTGGCCGGCTTCGATGCGTGGAGAGGTGTGGTGGCGCGCGGCTGCTCCCCGACTTCGGAGCTTCGGAGGCTACAGCCGCAGGCCGGTGGGCGGTGATATCGGCAGCTCGCGCGTCCCTAGTGGGAGATAGCTTTAGGAGCTCCCACAACGGCAAATTCTCCCGCCCCAATTGCGGGGTTGAAAACGACCCGGAGCAGGGCCTTACATCGCCCGGCGCGGTTTTAACGGCCGCGGTACTTGCCATCGGCCGCCGGTGGCTCCAACATCAAGATACGGAGCAGAGCCTTACATCGCCCGGCGCGGATGCAAAGAGACTTGCCACCGACCGCCTGGGGCTTTAACGTCGGGTGAAGAATGGAAAACAGGGGAGAGACAATTACTTTCCCTTCCATCACAATGAGGAGGAGATTAATTGTGATGGAATTGTGTGTAAATTGTGCTAATTGCGTGTCTTCGTTTTTTTTACTTGTTGTATGACTGCAGAAAACAAATTTCGTTTGAACTTCATTTAAGGTTCAAATGGCAATAAACGGTATTTTATTGTATTGTACCAAATACTGCGGGGGTGGGGGTAACGGTTATCGAGAAAAAAGGTGCAATAGATCACGGCTAAGTACGCGCAATGGTGGAATGCTTTGACGGTCCTGAAACAAATATTACACAACTTAGAATCGCAAGACGGACGCGTATAATCATGCACCTACTGGTGGCACACTGCAACCTTTACTCTATCAACCCTTTATATCGAGTTTTAGCTACAATGCTCATTTATGCATTTTCCAGTGCAAGTCCAAGACCATTATTTCCCACTGCAGCAGGGTTCTGCACCGCAGGTGCAGAAACTATAGGAGCGAAGAAAGTTGTTAAATATTTTCTTCGGGGAACCACATAAGGTATGATGGGATCGACTGCATTGTTGCATTTTATCAACGGAACATGAAGCAGATATTTAAGTTATTCAGGTGAAAACGACAAGCTTAATTATTGTCAAGATGTCGCTTGAAACGATGCAATGGAGTTGTGATTTTTGAATTGGCCAAGACATGGTGCCTTATACGGTTGGCGAAACATACTGCAATTGTCCTTAAATTGATTAAGGGCTTCGGATCGCCTGCACAAATGTTCAGATTATCCATATAGTAATATGTAGGTGTAACAGTCCTTCATTTCCATAGTTAGCATGTTGAATATATTTGCTTTAGTGATTATTATGTGCTTCTGGTTGTACATCTGCCGAGGTTTGCCTGCACGTGTATCCATGCATGACTCATGTTATTTCAAGGTACTTTTTTCACTCAATGGCATGCTTCTGAGATAGCGTTTGACCACTGCCAATCGTGCAGAGCGACACATTTTGTCACGTTTTCTGCAAATCGATTCTGGGGCCTGGAGACGATATCCATTGGAAAAAAAATGTGAACAGTTTTTCACTATATCATCGTTTTGAATTAAAATATTAACGCGTTTTCAGCGTGACGGTGAGTATGCCTAGCTTGGGCAAAATGAGTTGAACTTTTCACGCGTATAGCCCAGGTGGTCGGAAAGCATCTCACCCATGATAATTATTACCATCTACACGGATTGAACGCATTTCAATCACACATACATCTAGCAGAATTGCATGGACTTGGATCATGTTTGTAAACGGTAACTGCACTGCAGTTGAGGAAAACGTGTACATAAGACTTTGCGGAAATGCATTAAGTGTATATATCTGGAATCAAATACTTCCCATACGTTTGAAAATATGTGAAGGTGTAGGCTATATTAAACGTTCATTTGCCTACATATAAGCTATTTATGTTTATTCCTATTGGTCTCACGAGTGTCACGTGTTGTTTTTGATCGTGTTTCCAATTTTTCTTACCGGATTTAACTTTTCGCTCCTGGCGTATTCCGGAATGCATTAATATCTTGAACTGTCATTCTATTTGCAGCGAGGTCCATAATTGAAAAAGATCGAGGTAACTAAATAAACATATCAGAGACTGCACGTGTAGCTACAATGAAAACCTTTTCGGTGTGACGCTTAGCAATTAGGTCTTACATAGCTTAAAAGGAATGCACATTCAATGCACAAGGACAAGTTGAACACTATCACAAACTGATAATATGAATAATATGTGCCCAAGATACTTCTGAAATATCGTTATATTTTAATGTAATTTTTATAATTGTAACCTACTTTGTTTTTAAATAAATTGTAATTCAATAGCAAACATAAATGCCCTGTCCAATGCCAAAAATATGTTGGGTGAAAAGCGGAGTTGTCTATTAAAAGTATCTCATAGACAGAAAACACAATCAAATTGTTGCATGCGAATGTCGGCATTTTGCGAGGCACGACACGACCTTTTACAGTGTAAATGTGAATCGCATTGGCCAATATCACAGGATATTCATCGGGAAAGCTAATGTGTTTCACGTGGCTCACTGCTGAAGTCAGGGTAACTTGCCACGCTGCATTATTATATAATTGCACACATTGTGCACAATCTTGCATTACCTTATAACTTTTCAACAATCAATAAAACTTGTCATAACGATACATTCTTCACAAACTAATCAATATTTCTGCTACTAAATCTTTAATACCGTTACCTTTCGGCAATACCACACATATTCTTATAATACATGGACTCACGGATTAAAACTCCGACAATCGCATTACAATTGCCGATACATTTGCCAACAGCGAGATGCTAAACGTATCTTTGGCACACAACACCTAGTCACGTGCTTACCGTCGTAGATAGATACTTCGACAACCATTATCGCCTCATATCAGTGAGACAAGTTTCGACAAAATATTCAAAAATTCCCTCGTTATTTGTCTACAGTGTAAACTTTCCCAAGTTTTGAGGCACTTAATGCGTGGGCAATTTCTATTGGTTACTTTCCTTCAGTCCATTTAGCGATACTAGTCAGTACATGGAACATAATAAATGACATAAACTTAATGTTTTAGTTAATTCAACAGGCAGAGACGATATCCACCCGTACACCATACATGACCCAAAGAACACACTGGCACACATATATTACCCGTACACCAAACATTATTCAAATAATACACTGGCAGTATTCCACAATTGTTCTTCCGCTACTCGTGGAGTGCATTGGACCTGTTACCTGTGCCAGAACATAACTCATTGCTTTCCTCAACTTTACTATTGACTTCTCTGCGACCTGCAATAATCTTTGTTTGCTCTGTCTCCAACACCTTTTTTGTCCGTTTCGATTTCTCTGTCTTCATAAAAGAGAACATACTATCGACTGAGATCTATTACAAATCATACGAACACCCACTTTTTCCCTTGGTTACCTCCGCAGCCAACATGAGGCCGAATTTTACTCAACACTGGTGCGCAAATGGGCCTGTTACATGCGCAAAGTTAAAAACAAAACAAATAAACTGAAAAAAATACAGATGATCTGGTATTTTGTGCGTGAAATCTTGTTGTGTGCGTCACACAGGCAACCAGACGGTATTACTGTTTAAACAATAAATTAAATGTGCTTTTTGTTGTCAAGGGGTAGTGGCAGGAGCTAAAATTTGTAGTTGTCATGCACACTTGTCATCGGGGCGCAGGTAATTGTGTTCCCCCATTTTTTAAAAGCGATTTCCGCCCATGCGTCCAGAAATGTTATCTGACCCCCGCCCCCGCTTCCGAGATAGCCCAGCTTGCTCCTCGCGATTAAATATTCAAAATATTTAGCATCATTATCTGATATTAATGAAATGAAATAATTTAACATTGAGAGCTGGAGTCTGAAGCCAGCTTGTCCATTGCAGCAATTCGTGGTTGGACATAACATCAACATTATTGGGACAAAACGGCATCGTAAAACTAAGCCCAGTAGGAATATGGTTATCTGCATGTGACTTGTCGTTGGTAGCCTCTTCGAAACATAATGCGGCCTCTCTGCTATTGCTCACAATTACCTCCTCAATGTAATTCTTCGCCGTTAATGTTTTCAATGATGTAGCCCACACACGTGTTTAAAGGAGAACATACCATGGAGTTATAATTTTACTGAAGGAGATCGTGTCTTCTATTTGCGACTTCAAAACGTGTTATTGTACACCACTGATACATAAATATTCGGTAAAGGCTAGAAACATCCGTTCAGTTCCCTAAAATGTTATATTATCCAGTAATATGTCATCGCACGTCCCGTAAAATACTATACTAGTAATGTTATTTTCTGAACTTCCTATATTCTACCGAATATCGCAAGATTTTGAAAACATGCATTCATAAGTGGTGCAGATAGATCTTCCTGAACTTTTAACAAGCGTCTTTAAAGGACGCGTATTATCCTGAAGCATGGAATCAAGAATACGAAGCAGTTGTGTGCGGTTTCACCATTGATGTCGGCAGTGTTAATAAAGGTCATAAGATCATGAGTTCATAAGCGATAGGAGCAGACTTTGGCCATTCGGCCCATCAAGTCTGCTCAGCCAATCATTCATGGCTGCTCTATCTCTTCCTCGTAACCTCATTCTCTTGCCTTCTCCCCATAATCACTGCCACTGTACTAATCAAGAATAATCTATCTCTGCCGTAAAAAATACCCATTCACTTGGCCTCCACAGCCTTCTGTTATGAGTAATTCCACAGAGTTACCACCCTCTGACGAAATAAATTCCTTCTCATCTCTTTCCAAAAGGAACGTACTTCAATTCTGTTCCTATGTCCTCCAGTCCTAGTCTCTCTCAGCGGTTCAAATATTATCTCTACATCCACTCTAGCCAAGCCGATCCAAGCAACTTTATCCACGAATCCAATACCTAACCGACAAAAGGTCGATTTGATGGATACTTCGCAGTTATCTTCTGCACTTTCCGATAGCTTTCTGTACACAATGTTTCTCTCACCGACACAATTTTGTTTTTCATTGTTGATTTTCGTATTATATAGTGTGCATTGGTATTTTCTAAGTTGCAAAAAAATGGACGACCTCATATTTTGCCATCACCTTCCATTATTCTCAATGTTGTTGAACAACCAGTTGTCAACTCTTGCCTGCCAAAGACCGTTTTAATCATTCTTAAATATAGCTCCAAATCAACCGATCCTGCATGCACACCTTTTACTTCATTAAATGTTAGAATGTCTGTGCCTGGCAATGATTTTTTATTCAAAATAAAAATAGCTCACGTCAATATTACCCATATATGGTCAAGCATTGCAACATTGTTAACGATTTAATATCTGAATGATTTATTACGTTACATTTCGTGATGCTTTTCTATATTGAGATAATTAATGTTATACGTTGGCAGCTACCCGCTGCTAGACATAATTCAAACTACTCTCGCACAGAGTGTGCCCTGATTCATTTCCTTTCTCTTAATAGATTTGAATAAGTTTCAGTCCGTTAACATTAGAAATTATTGTAATATTATTGCATGCGTTTGATAATTGATCATTTAGGAACTGTAGCGTGTGTATCCGAAAACATATTCGCCCTGCCCTGCACTGCTGGGCATCGTGAAATTGCTGAATTTGGCAAGGCTGTGGGAGTGTGACGCCCGCAAGAGCCCAGTATCGCCACTTGTAAGGCCTCTTGTTGCGGCGGCCGGTCCAGCCGTGTCTCCGGCTGCTGCAGGGACTCAATCGTTTCACTGCGCAGTCGTGCTACACTGCATTGCCTTTCGCGCGCTTGCACTGATAGAGCTTAGCTTCATGAAGCGGAGACCCAGTGTGCTGACAGGACTCCAGCAACTGACTTTACCATCCTGGTGCACTGCGCTGCCACCCGCTCCGATCGTTTGGATGGTCTTGGGAGGAATGAGGTCAAAGTGAGCCCACATCACAGGGCAACGGTCCTTCCTGGTTCTATTTTTGTATGGCAATTTTCAAATGTTAACTGAAAACAATCTATATTTGTCATAACAGCTATGCAACACGAGCAGGATATTTGACATTGGCTGCTTGTTTATTAAATTAAGAAGAAGCAGTAGTTTGAAACATTTTAAAGTTCACCGCACGCATTCTAAAGAACGGTGCTGATCTGTGAGGAGAATGGATAAACCGTTGATCTTAAATTTCGATTCAAATATCACGCCACAAATCCGTAAATTGTAAGTGCTTCGCAGATTTTTTTTATTATTTGAGAAAATATAACGAAAATTATTCAGCATTTCAACGTGTTAATCGTTTTGATATGACGAAATGCAATGCCAGGGATCCATGTTGAGGAAATAATTCATTATAATATCACAGAAACGCATTAAGCATGTGGTATAATGGTCCAATTGTTCAATAGTACGTTTATAGTCACATGTACCGAGGTACAGTGAAATTTATTTCGGCATAGGGTTCAGTAAAATATTACTTTCCATAAGGACATATTGGATTGAGTACAAACGCACAGCAATAGTGCACCGAGACAGTTAACAAGCATCGCCAAGTGTTGGCGACATTTTAAAGTCCAATTTCTTACAAGCGCAGACTTGTTTTTAACATCGCAATAAACGCCCTTATTTTCTGGAGGCGTTGCAGGATCCCAGTAGCCAATCGTAACTTTTGGTGTCATTGAATGCCGCTCGACATCTGCGTGGACATGTAGGTCACGTCCTGTCAGCGCGCTCGGCCTCTTTTTGCGGCGGCCGGTCCAGCCGTGTCTCCGGCTGCTGCAGGAACTCAATCGTTTCACTGCGCAGTCGTGCTACACTGCATTGCCTTTCGCGCGCTTGCACTTATAGAGCTTAGCTTCATGCAGCGGAGACCCAGTGTGCTGACAGGACTCCAGCAAACTGACTTCACCATCCTGGTGCGCTGCGCTGCCTCCCGCACCGATCGTTTGGAGGGTCTTGATGGAGACGTCCACCGACGCCGCCATCATGGAACGTTTCCGCCTACGCTCCGGCCACGAGCATTAACAGGACAGGGCTCGGCGGCCTGTCTCTTTGGGACGGCACAGGAAGGAACTGCAGAAACGGGTTTAAACCGAATATAGACACAAACTGCTTGAATAAGAGCTCGACAGGGAGATGGAATCATGGCGTTTCGTGTGGAGATCCTTCTTCAGACTGAGGCCTTCTCAGTCTGAATTAGGGTTTCTTCTCTCCATAAATGCTGCCGGTCCGGCGGACTTATTCCAGCAATTTGTGGACGGAGGACAACCATTCTGCTGCCTGAGGTTACCCGTGGAAGCACATCGGGATTAAGTGTAAAAGTAAGTAAGCAATGAGAAAATAACTTCTAGCGTCATCGTCGCGTAACGTTTGAAATATATTATGGCACGTGTACAATTCAATTCCATACTCATTAATTAAGCACATTTACGTATTAGTTTGTGTCATTTACTATAAATTGGTATCTGTCTTGAGTTATTGTTGCACAAGGACGATGGAGCCGTGTAACTTTGGTTGTAGTAAAATATTACTTTTAACACCGCTTTAATCGCATTTAGATTTCGTCGCTCGGCAGATCAGCAAATTGTTTCCTTTCCGACTATTACGTTCTAAATTTATCTTGAACATAATTGTTGCATATATCATGAATCGCTGTCGAAAGAAAAAATATCTTGGAACTCAAATATAACACTTATACCGGGTGGGAATACGAAGGACTATGTTTCACATATCGTTACTTTCATGCGGTGATACAAGTAAATATCAGTACAGAAAACTTAACCGAATGTTGAAATAAGATGCGGTAAATGACTCAGGAGTAAATTTGAAACTAAAATGTTGTTCTAGAGTCCCATTACCCATTGTTTCACAATAGAGCATGATCTAAAAATACTATTTATCATTAATTTAAAATAACCGTGCGAAATAAGGTATCAGACGAGTATCAGACCGATAGAGAAAAGACGGACGAAGAAATCAATGTACAATGTTACTTCTTCAGGACATTTTCGTCTTTTACAGGCTATTCTTTTCAATTGTGGGTCTCAATACATTCGCACTCCGAATAAGGCGATGCAATTAATCGCGTACCTCACGTTAGTAAAATGCACTTTTCCGATGGATGCAACGAACCTCACAAAATAGTCCTGTTAAACCTCCAATGCGTGACGTTTCAGGTCGAGACTAAAGAAGGGTCCAAGCATTGCACCAAACATCTTATCAATGCTTCGGCCAACATTTACGATTTTCCGATATAATTCTATCTTTTATATTAAACGAACAGAATTATTTTGAACTGAAGATTTGAGAGAACGTCAGATCACTTAATGTCCGTATTGAATAGTAGACCAGAGTGATGTTTCCCTGTTGAGATCGTATGTTATTTTGTATATCGCATAGTAATCTCATGTCTTGTAGACAGTAATTGAAACCATAGGTTTTTTGAAGATTAATATCATTTTACTGAAAAACAACAATGATGAATTCACTGAATAAATTAATTAACATTGCAAGAACCTCCCTATATAATACTGTAGCACAAGATGAGAATGGTCCGACGAATTGAGATCAGCACACCTGTTATCGCTTTGAGTCAAAAAACATAGATTTTCTGCTTTTCACAGAGATACTCATCTTAACGGAAAATCTGCGATGGGCAGGTAAGATATCCTTGGGGAGAAAGGTTTTATTTTAATCCATTTAACGGACTCCTTATATTGATGTGGATGTCACTCTAACCGCAGCTCGATTTATTTCACGATTATTGCATGGACATTGATAAAGTCGCTGATACTTGCCTTGACATATGGAGGCCACCATATGATTGATAGTCATGGCAATGTTATCAGGGCTGATTTTACCATTGAACCCTTCCCGAGCCAATCATCAGCCCCTTGTCTGCAGCGTTTCTGCGCTACTAACGGCAGGGGCGTTGTAGTCTACCCAACTTTTACATTTGTGTTTTGTTCACCGACGCTACGCTTTTCGATAGAATGGCCTGGGAAAGCTAAGCTGGTGTGGAAATGTCAGAATCGTGTGATAAGAGTCACACGTTCTCAGGCATGAACATAGGTGCAGAAACATCTCCCACTTGTCTGGGAAAGAATGCGTTGTAAACATAATTTCACCTCACATTAAACAAAATATTCACATCAGAAATGAAATCAACATCAAATAAAACACTGTTGCATCACAGGACCCAATGTTTAAGTATAGAACGTATCAATATTTTAAACCTATGATTAGTAAAACAAGTTTATAAATAATGCAGCAAATTCGGAACGGAAAATTCAACATTATCTTGCAGGGTGCATTATAGACCTGTCAGAAATTGCACAACAGACCTTTAATTCCAATGTATCTAAACTCCGCAATATTCCGCCCTGTCTGTTCTACTGTATATCGTGGAATATTTAGAATCCGATAGTACACTCCCTAAAGGTGATCATCCGATTATTATTTGGCTGCTCCACCTATATCGCCTCACAGGATGAAACATCTGCAAAAGCAGCTTGGATTGCTAGCGTGATGTTTCCCTGAATTAGCAACCACCTCGTCTCCTCCTCTGGCCTCTCCTCTAACACTTGCACCCTGTAACACTTGCACCCTGCAGCATTAACCTGCATGTACTATCCCCCCTTAGCCCCTATTCCGCAATGTCGTATTCGTACGTTCCTATCCACGTTCTGTGCCTAAATGATTAATACATGTATTCCGATTTTCCCTATAATTTGTTCCTTGTCACACTCCAACTGCAATAAATACACAAATACAGGAGTAAATATCCAGGGTCAGCACCTAAGTAACCTGCGCTTCGCAGATGACATAGCACTCATTGCTGCGAGTGAACCCGACATCCGGACTCTGGTAAACCTCGTACATGAAAGCAGCAACATTAAACAATACAAGTGCAGGCTATCTCCAAAGAGAACATAAACATACATATCATTAGCCTAGGTTAAGGAGTTCACAATCCAGGAGAAAAGATATGTCAAACTGGATCATGCCCTGAAGATGTAAAATTACGCGTTTAAGAAGGAACTGCAGATGCTGGAATACCTAAGGTAGACAAAAGTGCTGGAGAAACGCAGCGGGTGCGGCAGCATTTATGGAGCGTAGGATATAGGCAACGTATCGGGCCGAAACCCTTCTTCAGACTAAGTCGGAGTCTGAAGAAGGGTTTCGGCCCGAAACGTAGCCTATTTCTTTCGCTCCATAGATGCTGCCGCACCCGCTGAGGTTCTCCAGCACTTTTGTCTACTTATGTAAAATTGCGCATTAGGAAAGCTGTTGGGACTCTTAAAAACTCCAAACGATATGGACCGTCAAAGCCCTCCGACGCAGCACTAAGACTGAGCTCTATGAAGTACTTCTGCTCTCAATACTGTTGTATGGAGCGGAAACATGGACACTAAAGAAGGAAGATGAAAATAGACTTTCAACATATGAAATGGTGTGCCTTCCAAAAATAATGGGAGTGTCATGTCTCGACAGGATCCGCAACACCTCCATACATGCAACTCTTGGTATGGAATTAACCATTCTGGACAAAATTACAACAAGAAAAGATTACGTTACTTCGGCTATAGCCAGCGAATGCCATCATCACGTTTTCTTAAACAAGCATTTGACGCACGTGTCCATGGAAGCCACCCAAGAGGAAGAACACCACAAGATGAAGTGACTGCCTGAAAGCAGACGACATCAAAAAGAACACCACCCCTCTGGTCAGAGCTAGCCGGCTAGCTAAGGTCAGAAGAGATTGACTGGACATCATGAAGCAGATGGTCCCACTCAACCCCAAGTTGGAGTGAACGCTAGAGATGGATAGATAGATTATTTCAGCCGTTCCTTCCAACTCCCTGCTGTCCTCCTGCCAATCCCGTTCACCGAACACGCTTCCATCACTTTACATGCCGATCTTCAGCTTCTCATTAGCCACACACCTGCATTGGATTCCTCTATTTGGTACACCTGCTAATCTAGTATAAATACTCCCGAATATGTGACAAACCTGCCCATCAGAATTCTACACTAGATCCATGTCGTCAATGGTGTACCGGTTGTCTACCAAAGATAATTTCATTTCCCTACGCTAGGTTCCCTGATAATATTGATTGTCCCAATGGTGTCTGTAAATGAAGGGAGAAAATACCAGACAAGAGGAGAAATACAATTGTAGAGAGAAATGTTTACTTAAAGTCGAGCCTTCTCAATTCATCTGATTTGTTATGAGTTTCCGCTATTTTATTTTAATTTTAATGAAAGGCATCTAACATTGCCATGGCGTTTGTTGCATATTATTTGGGTCCATTGCAAATTTTATTTGATTCTTGTTCATCTTTCTCCAATTTGCCATTTTCCACGCAGTTTATTTATTTTTGATCAGCATTCAGCATCCATATTCTTTTGTTCGTAGATATGGATGGAAATAAGCAAAAGTCCCCGGGACTAACATGTTGAGAGGGACACTGTTTAGACTTCATCGTAATATTAAATAAGTGAGTTATCATAGAGGAATAATTTAGATTATGTACATTATATTTAAACCTATGTTTTTATATCATATGATTGGAGCATATTCAGGCCATTCGGCCCATCAGGTTTACCCCGTCATTAAAGCATGGCTGCTCTATCTATTCCTCCTAAACCCATTCTCCTGCCTTACCCCTGACACCCTTACTAATCAATAATCTATGTGTCCTTCTAATAAATATCCATTAACTTGACGTTCAAAGCCTTCCGTGGCAACGAATTCCACAGATTCAGCACGCTTTGACAAAATTAATTAATCTTCATCTTATTCCTAAAAGAACGTTCTTTAATTCTGAGGCTTTAACCGTTGGTACGAGGCTCCCCAACGAGTGCAATCATCCTCTCCACATCCACTCTATCCAGGCATTTTACTATCCGCTAATTTTCAATGAGGATCCCCGTCATCCTTCCAAGCGCATAAGAGGCCGAGTCCCGTCAAACGTTCAACATTTGTAAACCCACCCATCCCTTTGATCATTCTGATACACCTCCTCAGGACCCTCTCCAGCGCCAGCACATACTTCCTCAGATATGGTGCCCAAAATTGCTCACAATACTCCAAATGCGGCCAGACCAGAGGATTATCGTGGCTCAGCATTACATCCCAGTTTTTGTATTCTAGTCCTGTTGAAATAAATGCAAGCATTACCCTTGCTTAACTTACTACCGATTCGACTTGTAAATGAACTTGTTGTGAAGGCAGCTAAGTGCCTCTTGGAGCTATAACGAGCTGCACTAACGTCTCCAAGAATTACTATCCAATATTTCTTAATTACGATTCACAAACATCTCCCTTAACCGTACCAATAAATCAATATATTTGGGAAAAATAAACGTATCTGACTGTTCATGTTGAAGATGCTTCGTCATAAGTGGAGAGCATCCCAACATAGTTTGTTAAGATATTGGGCTGTGCGAATTGGGAATGTCCCTGCTCGTTTAAAGGCAAACAAAAGGGGATCAACTGCAATCAAAGTTATGTGATCAATGCGTAACTGAGAGCAATGGCAGAGTGATAACATAGACGAACAGATATAAATGAAATACCACTGGTGATACCGAATGCAGAGCATTTAGGCTGGGTAAATCAATCACAGGTAAAGAAGATAAATAACGCATCGTGAGTTAACATTACATAAGAACGGGTAATACAGACTAAGAAATACAGTTAGAGAAAGTTGATATTATATACGAAGTCTCGAAGGAATATCCGTCCCTAGAGTGTAGGCCGTGTGCCGTTCCTTGACTTTGCATTGATGCTGATTGCAACAGGGCATTATTTCGTTGTGTGCCTTCGCATGGTAAATGAATCTGGGGGAGTAGTGATAGGAATTATGAAGTACCGAAAAAACTTTTGTTTCAAAATTCTGAAAGGGAATGAGGGAGAATTATGTTTCATTTGGCGGAGTCTCTACGAAGCTGGACGACACAGCAAAGAATGAGTTGTTGAATGCGATGATAATTAGGGTGAAATGTGAAGGAAAGCAAAGTACTGTATTTGTGCTCAACCTCAGCCATGGCTGGGAAGTACACGGGGATGCGATCATGGGGCATTTCGGACTATGCAAGGGAGAATCCACTGTTCAAAAAGAAAGACATGTCAGATCGACGTATCCGGAAGATGTATCTATTCATGCAAATATGATTCATTTCGCAAATTGCATATTTAAACGATTATCATAATTTCAGTCATAATGAAGGCGTTATAGTGTGGAGGGCAGGTAGGTGGTAGTTTATTGACTGCTTCAAAATTGAAATGGCTCATCTCAATTGTTCGGGGAAACCTTCTGGCCTATGCTGCCGAAAAGAAGCATTACATTTTTGATATTGTTGGTGCAGACCAGATAAGAGAAGCAGCAGCAATCAAGTTTGTGACAAGGATCTGGTTCTGAGGAATACATGGAAAGCAGGAGGCAGACAGGAATTGTCATAGGAGGATCATTAGTTATGGGACGGAGAAGAGATTATGTGGCCGAAGACGCGAAGCCGAGACAACGTGTCAAATCTCAGATTGCAGAATATCTTTGTGCTGCGGCAGTATATTCTGAGCAGCTCAAAGCATGTGAGCAGTCAAAACGCCATTTTACGATAAGGCTGAAATGATATAAGTAGCAAAAGGGATTGTAAATCCCTGCAGATTGAATATAGAGAGGTGAGCATAGGATAAAAATCAGGAACTCAAGACAAGCCACTCAGATTACGCTCAGTGCCAGATGTTAATCAGGGCAATAATACGAAGATAGGACAAATGGCCGCCTGGCTGAGGAGAAACCAAGGTGGTTTCTTTTGGAGAAGAGTCGACCTGTCCAAGAGGCGAGCTTTGCACTGGATGAGAGAAGGATCAATGTACTCTCGGAGAGTTTTTCAAGTAGGTTCAAGGATGATAGAAACTAGACTGAGTGAAGAATTGGGTGGTATGCAGTAGTAAGACAAGTGAAGGACTGGCTGTCTGTTGAGGATTAATTGACAGCACGTTTCTGGAGAGAAGGCAGGTAAGAAAACGGCAGAGAACAAAAAGGGACAGTTAGATTATATCGCATTTACTTCAATACAAGGAAACTGACCAATGGGCGGACACGGTGGCGCAGCGTTAGAGTTGTTTCCTTACAGCGCTTTCAGCGCCAGAGACCTGGGTTTTTGGGATGAGAATTATTTTCTTTCTACAGAGGGTTGTGAAGCTGTGGAACACCAAAGTCGTTTGGTGTTATAAAGGGAAATTGATAGTTTGTTGACTAAAGGGGGGGGGACTATTACGGGGCGAAAGCCTGATAATTGGATTGAGATGGAAACAAATAAACTTGATGGGATGAATTGCTAAATGTTGTTCATGTGCCTCGTGGTCTTATAGAACATAAGCCCGATATCGCTGATAAGAAAGTTACTGGTAGGATATGAATCTGAGGAATAAAATATGAACTTGGAATTACAGGAGTCATTATGGATAGTCATTATAGGTCAGTGAGTGGACTACGGCATCTTGCGCATTTGAATTGTCACTTTGAAGAAGTAACCGAGAATGTGAATGGAATTCTTCGTGTACGCCTAAAAGTATAGAGTATACAGTATAGTGTACTTAAGAGAGGGGAATTAAATATGGTATGTGGGCATCTGTTCTTCACAGGGGGCGTTCCATATGAGAAACGGCATAACAGTGGAAGTCACAGTGGCTGGAACGGGTACACCATTAACAATGGACAGGCCGACAGGTCATAAAATAAAATCACCCGGAGCGGCCTCAATGGACATGGGATTTAACACCGCCCGCCTGGGGCTTCGACATCGGGAGAGAAATGGTGCGGGGGAGAGAGAAGAACTTTGCCTTCCATCACAGTGAGGAGGAGATCCACTGTGATGGATGTTTGTGTGAATTTAATTGTTTGCATGTTTTTCTATGAATTGTTCTGTTTGTTTGTTTGTATGGCTTGTAGAAACGGAGTTTCGTTCGAGCCTCTCTGAGGTTCGAATGACAAGCAATCAAATCAAATCAAATCAAATCAAAATAGAATGCTTTCGAAGGGCATGGGGCAAGCGCGGGAAAAGGTGAATAGTTCACGTTGGCAGCCTGCAGGTCTGGACGAGCAGCACCATGCTCTTCTATAACGTTATGACTATTATTTTCACGTACGCCACGTTTTGCAAAATCTGTATTATTTTCCAAAAATGCTCAGATTACTCAGAGTATTACCGGTAATTTAGGATGAAAGATTAAATTTGGCAAATCAGAACACTATATTCCTCATCTAAGCAACAATCCTTACCAGCCTCCTATGGGGAAAAAAAGGTTATGGATATATGTACACTGAGATTAATATAGCACAGAACAAAGCAATCGCTTGTTCATACCAACATTTCAACACAGAAAAACGCATCAATAAAAGTCTTCGTATTTCAGGCTGACATGACGAAGCCACTTATAATGTCAAATGTTTCAAATCTGTTGGGATATTTAAGCCCCCTCACACCATTTCACGATTTCTATGTTGCAGGAATGGAAACGAGTCGGAACGATATTGGTAAGATTTGTTTTGGAGACCAAATACTGCTACACCTGACGTTAAAATGTGTTTTAATGCAAAGGTTTTTCACACGGTTGAAATTAACCTCCGGATATAAGAGCACAGCAAATTTACCCCAGTCGGTTTTGTAATGAGTCATTATTATGTTCTTAGAAAATGTGTTACTAGAGCATCAGATATGTACAGCACTTGCAACCTTCAAAGCTGACCAGGAGTTTACTGAGAAAAGTCCCCACACCATATTTCACCTTTCCCGAACACGACATTTGATAATTTTTAATATTTTTGCAATCATTCATTGTCTAAATTGTAAAACGTATTTCATACAATACGAAATATTTGCATTATGTTTTTGATTTTGTGTACGAAAATATGTCGTGAAATGTGAAACATGATTTTTCTTCTTCGCATGTCGGCTTTCTCCACCACACATTTCGTAGATGTTTTTCATAGTACCAACTCAAGCAATAACCATCGCCATATCCTTGCCATTTCCAAATCCGTGCTAAACCACCATAAAAGCGGGAGCATCTGCTTACAGACGACAGAACATCAAAACGTACACTATTGAGTGATCCGATATTGTAATTCCCTACATTTGATGTGATAATATACATCACATAATGTGATGTCCAAATTGTGAAAGTAGAATTAACACTTTTGCCGGACTCTGTCATTATGATAGCAAAGCAGGGAAACTGTGTGTAGAAATGTATATTCACATGCAGTGATGGCCGCACAAAAGTAGACATATTGAACAACCATGCCCACGCCGAGTGATTGTCAGAACTGCTCAAGAGTTTCACAAGGTACGGGCACGAGGATCGAAGAAGCTCTTACATCTCGTGCAGCACATTGCGGCTTATTCTTCAACCTGGAATTAAATGATTGAATTATTTTAATGTAATACATTTGAAAGAAATGGAACGTCTTCGAAAAAAACTGGAAGATGCAGGTGAGAAAAGATGCAGTCTTCATCAATTGTGATGATCTTGTGATCTTTGTAAGAAAAAACCGTGTAAAAACGAGAGCGAATGTAAGCGATACAAAAATGTTACAACGAAGATGTGTAAGGAAGAATATATATTTTAGCGCTCAGTATGATATTACACGTCTACCGTCTACTTTAACAGTGTACGCACACTTGCATTTCGCCTTAAAACAAGTCCTCTCATTCACAAAATACCATAATTGCAGATTAATCATATTTGACGCGGAATAAAGGCGATTTCCCCGGTAACCAAGCATCGGAATCTGCTTCTACGGCTGTTCGTAATACACTTTAATGTAAATCTTTCTCTACCTACGATTTAAATTACCGCGCTCGCCTTTCAGCGTGTGTATTTTACAATCAGAGAATAAGCTACGCGATTTCCACGGAGCGTGGAATAAACGGTTAAATTCATGACGTGATTAATAATCGTCCGCCCTGATTTGTGCGGACCCTTCAGTTCTAAATGTTGACAACATCACTCATTATTCCGCGAGAATACTTGGTATTTTACCATTGTCCGCACAAAGAAGGGGTATCCAATGCTCACAAATGTCAACAGCAGCGACTTCTCCTGCCTCTGTACTAACATGTAAACTATGAGTACACGCGAGCACATTGCCATGGACATTCAGAACGATCCTCATTCACTCGAGTTATTAGCGTTCCTGGCTTGACGTATTATATTTCCACGATATTTACGTCGTTAGAAATGTTGACCTAATTTGAAATGAAAATATCAAACATGTTGAAAGAAAAAACATTGCCGAGATTGGCTTTGAATAATATATGTGGGTGGGTAGGCATTATTATACTGACATTACTCATTTTCATACACATTTCCCAATTATCGACTACCCCCTTAATGATCACGCTGTATATAGGCAATATTGGAATACATCGTTTATCACGTGTATATATATTGGGAAGCATTTGGGCCATAAGCGAAGCTTTAGGAATCATTTTCTAAACAAGATATGATTGCCAATGGAAAGGGAGATATCTAATCTCATCAAACTGTTTCTAATCATTTTTTGGTCTCATCGATCAATTCCAGACACACAGACTACTCGGGAAAAAAGCGGTATGTGCCTTTGTTATTCCAAGAATACTCCAATGCCAGTTTTTGTTTGCTTTCATTCTTTTTATATGTATGTACATTTCAATTTCAACGCTCGGAGTTATGGGCACCGCCAAGCGACTGAAAGCAAAACACAGTGTGGAGGTTATGATATTATAAAACATACAATTTTCTCGAAACAATTTAGGAAGAGGATCAGTGCACTATCTGATGGTGGAATGCTAGACTATATTTGTGTAAAACACTGCTTCAACGAAGAGATGGACGCTTGGGGAGGCAGGATGCAGACACTGAAAATTTGACAATATATAGACCGGATATCGATCAGAAATGGACGGAGCAGTGGTACATGGAGTTTATATTTCGCATACCATTATTACAACTTCCACTAGTTAGCGGCCTCGTGAAATGTTGCACTTTCAGAGATCGAATATAAAAGCAAATTACACGGTAAATGGTATTATCATTAACAACACTGATGCATACAGATTTCTTCGGGTCCAAATCCATTGTTTCATGAAGGTGGGAATACATGGTGACTGGTAAGACCGCATTAGGTATGCTTGCCTTCATCGGTTGGGTCATTGCGTATGAGATTCGCCTATTAACGTGACAGCTGTATAAGACGTGTTTTCTTAGCCACATTTAGCGTATCATGTGCAGTTCTGGTCCACGATACAGGAACACTGGAGGTTTTGAGAAATGTACAGAAAGGGGTTACCAGAAGGATCTCAGAATTTGGCGATATTAGGTCTATTTACAGGTTGTACAAACTTAGATTGTTTCTCTGGCGCATCAGAAGCTGAGGTGTGTGTTCACAGCAACATGTTAAAATGTGAGAGGCATAGATAGGACATTGACCATTTTTTTCGCAAGGAGGAAATTTAAAAACTAGACAGCATTTGATTGAACGGGAGGGGTAAATGTGCAGTATGGAGCACGCTTTACTGCAAAGAAAAATGGGTGCTTGGAATTCACATCCTAGGGCCGTGCTGTTGGCTGTTACAATAGTGATATCGAAGCATTTAGATAAGCACATGGACTTAATGGGAATGGAAGAATAATGTTCACGTGCAGACAGTCAATTTGTTAACATGGCAACATGAGTGCCAGGTACATTAAAAGCCAAATGCCCGGATTCGAGCTGTACTAATCTTTGTTGTATATGCATCAGCGCAAAATATATTCCACATCTTACTTATCTTAATTGTTTTCCAATGGGGTGGTTTCCCGCGTAATTCTTTGAAATATCATAACATCGTGCACTGTTCATAGCTTCATGTCAAAGGACTATAAATATACGATGCAGTCCACCGCGTCTTATCCGCCAATCAATCATTGCTAAGCTATCTTTCCCTATCACCGCCATCCTCCTACATTCTCCTCATAAAACCCGTTCCACGCCTGCTAATCACAAATCTGTCATTCACTGCCTTACAAATACGGAATTACGCCCTCCATCGCCGTCAATGGAAATCAATTCCACAGATTAACCACTATGTGACTAAAGAAAGACATCTTCGTTTCCTTTTGAAACGTATGATTCTAACATATCTCACAAGTGGAAACGTCCTTCCCACTTCCACTATTTATAGGTTTTTCACTATTTGCTAACATTCAGCGAGGTCTTCCTTCATCTTTCTTTAATAGAGCGAGAGCCGGTATTCATACGGTAACATAATCATCCCCGGAAACATGCTGTCACACCTCCTCTGGACACTATCAAAATACAGCCTCCATTTTCTGAGATGGGCCCCACAAACTGCTCACAACACACCAACTGTGCCTTATTAAGCCTCAACATAACACTCATGCTATAATATTGTTGTTCTCTCTAAATAACTGCTAAAATTGAACCAGCACCCCCTCCCTTTGCCCCTCTGATTCGTGAATACACTCCCGACTTAGAGAATACTCAATGCCTTTGTTCCAACGACCACAACGCACGAGTGCACATTTAGCTACTCTGCGTTCCATCTGCCACTTATTTGCTCACTCTCTCAATCTGATGTTTGAAATCGTTTTATAATAATAATAATAATAATAATTATATTATTAATAATAATAAAAATAATAATAATAATTAATTATTATTATTATAACAATAACAATAACAATAGAAAAACAATAGCAATAATAATAATAATAATAATAATAATAATTATAATAATAATAATAATAATAATAATAATAATAATAATAATAATAATAATAATAATAATAATAATAATAATAATACGAAATTCTTTATCGTAGTATTATGGACACACACAGGATTATAAATGAATTATACTTTCACTGTACTTTCTCAACAATCCTAATGAGAAATGATACCAGTCAGTTCCCTTGAATGATCAGCCATTATGACATTATATTTCCCATTATAACTTCAACATACGGGACTGAAATTGATTATATTCGCTTTCCAAATTTTACCCATCCGAACGCAATTGGGTTGGTTCCGAAGAATGGATTCGTGTCCAGACTGGTACAATGATTCCCATAATCTTTCACGGTTGAAAGGAAATGTGTCTGGTAGAAACACTAACAAATACAGAATTGATTACAGGGGTAGCCACTCCACTAAAATAGTAGGATTAAACGAGAACTTACCAGTTTGAGGTATGATCTTTATTTTATGAGGAGTTGCGATGAGGGATTTCGTGAAGAGCCCGCCAGGCACGCATGCGCAACATTCTTCAACGCAGCGGTGTGGAATCACAGGTAACAACAATGACTGAAGATAGTAAGATTAACGAACTCGCATATGCCAGTTGACCTTATGATGGAGGGTTGGGAGCAGAGGGCACGACATCCCTCATCGCAACTCCTCATAAAATAAAGATCAAATTTCAAACTGGTAAGTTCTCGTTTAATCTTACTATTTTACTTCGGAGTCACGTGAGTGACTTTGTGAAGGTTTCAAAGCTCTGTGATTCCATGCCCTGGACCACGTCCATGCTCACACACTGCCCTAATACTGATGGAGGAAGTATGTTAACGTATTTCAGACTTGAACAAGCTGAAAAATAATAACATATGTTAATACAACAATAAAACCCCTGAACTCGGGGACAAACGTTTAGAGAACAGCACTTAAAACTGAATCCGCCAACATTGCGGGAGCGGCCACAGGTCTGTTATAAAACCGCTGAAATGTAGTTTCATTGGCCCAGTCCGCTATAGCGAGGGCATAATCCATGAACACCTCCATGGTCCTCGCCGCTGACGTGGATGCTGCCCTGGTAGAATTGTATTTTAAAATATTAGTGTCTTACCTGCTGCACCGAATACCACCCTGAGCCATCTCCTGATGCCCATTTTCAGATCTGTAGTCGCAGGTCTGTTTAGTTTAAGCAACTCTTCTATAACGCAGTGACTTTATTGTGGTTCGAAACCATTCTATCGATGCAATTCCTGTAGAGATTGGACCTGTTGTGCTGTCTTCAGTGCCAGTACCATCACCACTTTGAAGGTGAATAAGTCCAGTAGCAAATCTGCCAAAGGCGACCAGCTCCTGAGTTGGGTCAACACCACCCCCTATATCTCTGGTAATATATCGAGGTCGGGGAGGGATAGGCATGCCCTTCAGAGTGGATACCGGCTGGTGAGATCCCACTTCAATGTTGAGATAGGATGACAGTGCATTCCTGGCACTGAATATGACATTGCAACTGAGGAACTCATCATAATGCAGGCCCGTGAGGATTCCAGCACAATGGAGATTGTAATACATATGTAGGTGGTCTAGGTCCGACTATAGTAACCTCACATATCCTTATGTGGGTAAGGTACTGCTTTCTGGTGGACTCTCTCTGCACGCTGCTGTATGATGTCCATGGTCCTTTCCGTTGCAGATCTGGTTGCGTTTTCTGCAACACCTATTTGATGATGGAGAATGGGGAAAAGCATATAAACCCCATTTCCCCCCAATGTTGCGAGAACACGTCCATCGTCATTGCCCCAGGATCTGGTTCTCAAGACATCCAATGGTTCAACCTGGACGCAAGGAGGTCAATATCTGTATTAGGCTATAGTTTTAGCAAATATTTGGAGGTTCAACATCTACTTGATGTCGTTATTAAATACTTGTGGCCTGGTGTCCGCCACTGTATTGAGCTTAACCGGAAAGTACATAGCTGATATCCAAATATTTCTTTCCATCCACTAGAGCCAAATTAATGTTTTCAAATCCATCACAAGATATTGACTTGATACCATCCATAAGGCTTAAATCCGCCACCTCGGTTGTATTAAAGACGGACATGCATATGCTGCAGATTAGTGCATTAAGCCCGTAGCCCGTGGCATGCTCCCAGCATTTCTAAACAGTTTATACCTTGTGATTGAAGAAAAGTAGACTCGTGCCAATCCCACCTACCATCCCAACTGGAAATGGTGTCAGTAGCTCCCCAGCCCTTGGTGCTTGCATCGGTTTGTAACACGGCTAATGTGTTTGAACTAATGATGGGATTTAACAATCACAAACATAGCCAATCCACTATTATAGCTCAATTTATGCCTTGATAGGCGGCTGCATAGACCTGTAAAAATGTCCAGCATTCGCTTTTAATGCCGACATTTTGCTCTTTGCAAGCTTAAATAGTTTAACATCCCAATATGTAGCTAGAATGTAGCTACAAGTTTAGCAATTATTTTAGCAGTCTAATAGTCGCTTTCCTGGCGCAAGCAAGGCTGTTACATGCCTCCATTATGTCTATAGCTTTGTTCCCTTGGATAGTGACAATCAGCTCCCTTACATCCCAGAATGCATATCACCGCTCTCCTAGTTGTGAGGTTAAACATGCAGCACTTCCAAAAGAACCAGACCCCCTTACCTCCATGGTTACCGGCGGGCCTGATGTTCTGGTTCCTGCTGTTCCATTGAATTGTGTTGAGGTGCTGCTGGCGTGTAGGTCCTTACTGGCCTTTCAGGTGGCCCCCGACGTCTTCCATATGGTGTTTGTCTGCGCACTGCCGGCCTGCTGGTGGGAAGTGGGTTTATCAACCCGCCTGCCTTCGCCTCCTAATCCAGGTCCGAGACCTGTTTGGGCAGGTCCTTACTGAAGAGCTGTTTTGATGGTGGCGTCGCAGGTGCCTAGTACAACCCCGCATATATGGGGTTTGCGGTACTCCGGGAAGTGTAATCTTCATGACTAATATTGCAAGAGCATCCGCCTGTTCTGCCGCCATTTCCATGTCATCAACCAACCTGACAAAGGCAGTAATGCCAGACGTCAGCAATTTCAGGATGTTTTAGGATCTTCACCTCCTGTGCCCTATCCCCGGACTGATGTTGCCCCAGATGGGCGTGTTGACTGTCGGTACATTGAACGATATGCAGTTGTTTCGGCCTGGTATATGTTGATCGACTCGGTAAGGACCTGTTCCTGCAGCTGGTGTGTGGTGAGCTAGTCTATGCTGCGCCTGTGTGCTTCGGCTGGGCGAACTTGGAGACCACATTCAGCAGTTCCTCCTGGGTTTTCTCAGGTACTGTAGTTTCCTGCTCCAGCCCGTCTTACGTGTCCGCCAGCTGCTGATCCATGACATCACCACCGACGACGTGGAAATTCTGGGTGGCTCAGCCACATGTCTCCTGGACTGGAGGATATCTGGTCCAGGTGCAGAGATTGTGCTCTAGGATAGCTCCATCTGAGCCATGCGACCGCCACCGCATCTGCAGATGACAAGTCGACTTCCTCAGGTTCTGGAGAATCCCTGAGGCTTCTGTCATCGCCCCGCACCTCGTCGAGGTGATAACAAGGGTGGTTCAACAGGATGTCGCTCCTGCCGCTTCTGCGTGGCTAAGCGATTCCTGCATGGACCTGCCGCTGGCCCGCCGACTTCCGGGCGGAGGCGGCCCGCTATTCTGATAAGACATGAGCGCTGATGAGTCCGTCTCGGCCGCCTAAGCGTGGTACCCTTGCGTCCGCGCGGGCTTGCCGCCTGTCCCGACGTTTGGTCACGTCCTGCCGCCAAAGGAGGGTGCGGGGACCGAGATTAGACTATACCGGCCTGCAATCTGGCAGGCTGCCCCGGCGGTGAGTCTGTGCCAGCCGCACATGCAGGCTTGCAGACCCAGGCCTCAATCCTTCACCGGTCTGTGAACTGGCGGCTGTTCCGCTGCAAAGTCGACCCCGACTCCTACAGCTGGGCTTCCCCGACTGTATTGCGATCCTTCCACTGGTCCTCTCTCTGGTGACCTGCATAGTTGGGGAGAGAGAACGTGGCGCCAGGCCAATAACAGGTTTACGCACCTTAGCTCCACTGTTCCTATGCTTAGGTGACAGTGGTAGGGAGTCAGGGTCTAGCCTCCTGCCTGGTGCTCCTACCACTCTCCTGCTCCACGGCCAGCCGTGGAGGAGAATCAGGTCCTAACTGCTGCAGGGCTCCCCGGTTTCCACGTCCTTATCTCAAACCACAGATTGGGCGCTGCCGGCGTTGCAGGCAGCTCCCGGAATAGTGGGCGCTGACTACCATCCGAAGTCCCATGGCCCTGGGAGGCAGACTTCGATGCCTTAATTCCGGTCTCCCATCATTGTTTCTGTAAGCAAAGTCTAGCACTGAAGCTAACTACAAGTATCTTTCCTGAGGGTCTTTATGAGCTTCCGGTGTAGGAGCGCACTCTCCCCCCCGCAGCTCCAATGGTGACCAGACTTCCATGCGGGACATAAACTGCCGGTAACCGCAAGGGTCCCCCCTGTCTGTGAGTCGGGGCCCCGGCTCTGTCTACTACCTCTATAGGGTAGCATAGCCGTTAGTCCACGGAATTCCTGCGGCCGGCGACGTTGAGTCGGAGGTCCTGCTCTGCGTTTGCTGCCCACGAATGACAGCTTCCGAGCCCGGACCCTCCTGGTCCACCGGCTTGCCCGACTTCCGGGTAGCGTAGCCGTCAGCCCGTGGTGATCCTGCGGGCTGCGGGTGTAGATTCGGGTTGCCGCTCAGCCGTCGCTGCGCGAATGGCGAGTGTGAGCCCGGCACCTACCGGGTCCCCGGTGTAAAAATAAAGTCTGGGCAATGGCGTAAGTAAAACTGTCAGCCCACAGCCGTTTCCTGTAAGCCCCATTACCTGTTAATACAGACAGGGATCCTGCAGGCTGTGGAGTAGAGTTGAGTTGGGGCTAGCCCCACTCCTTTGTTCATGCCGTCGCATGCGTGCCTGGCGAGGTCTTCACGAAGTCGCTCTCGTGACTCCTAAGTAAAATAATGGAGGGAGAGAGAAAACGGGTAATGATACACCGGATCGGTAGTGGGGTAGATGCTGGAGAGATATTCAATATATTATAGAAGTATGCTTGGACAGCAGTGACGGGATCAGTCAAAGTGAGCATGAATTTATGAAGGGGAAATCATGATTGACAAATCTTTTGAAACTTTTTGAGGATGTAATAAGTAAAATGAGTAAGGGAGAGCCAGTGAATGTGGTGTATCAGGGCTTTCAAAAAACTTGGACAAGGTACCGCACAAGCGATTAGTATGCAAAATCAGATCACAGTGTATTTGGGGTGGTAATCAGATGGGACGCCAAATACCATGAAGCTGAAGCGAACAAGTGGAAGCTAAGATAGCGAACAGAAACGACGCCAAAAGGCCAAATAAACGAACGAGCACGACGCCGAAAAGCCAAATAACCGAACGGACACGATCGATAATTCAAATAACCGAACGGACACGATGCCAAAACCCAAGAAACCAAACTGACACAACGCCTAAAAGCTAAAAATACCGACGGACACGATGCCTAAGTGCCAAATAACTGATAGGGCACGACGCCTGAAAGCCAACTAAGCGAAAGAGCACGACCCCTAAAAGCCAGTTAACCGAAAGGGCACGACGCCGAAAGGATACGACCCGAAGGAACTCCACGGCGTAAGGAAAATACGCAGAATGGACATGACGTCGAAAATCCACCGAATGGACATGGCATTTCTGGGGACGGGATTTGTCCAAGACCTTGTCAGCGATTGATCCAGACCCTCGCGCCCATCACATCACTGGCCGGCTGAGAAGGGAGGGACGGGGGGGGGGGGGGGATTGTAATTTTCCTTCGCCGTTTTTGGAATTTCCTGAAAATCAGGGGGACAGGCAACCGCTCTGGAGAGAAGGACCGGTGACGTTTCCGGTCGAGACCCTTCTTCAGACTGAACTGACCTCACGTCGGTGAGAGTACTTGTGATTGTCCGACGAAGGTCTCTATCCAAAACGTCACCCATTCCTTCTATTCAGAGATGCTTCCTGTCCCGCCGATTTACTCCAGCTGTTTATGTCTACCTTCAATTTCAGAGTTAAATAAAAAACACAGAGTGCTGGAGGAACTCAGCGGGCTAGGCTGTATCTGTGTATGGGATGGATAGGGAGTTGTTTCGGACCAGAATTCTTCTTCAATCTGAGGAACTGTAGATGCAGTTGTCTTTGCTAAACGCCAAATGATTCAGGGAATGCCAAGAGAGATAAAGCGAGAGACCGAGAGGGTGAGAGGGCAAGAGGGCAAGAGGGCGAGAGAGCGAGAGAGAAAGCTGGAGAGGGAGAGAGCGAGGGAACGGGGTTTTATTTTATATTCAGGAAAGTTCAAAAGCGGCGAAGGAAAATTAAAAATCCCCCTCCCGGCCAGTAATGTGATGGATGCTGGGGTGTGGACTAATCACTGACAAGGTCTCGGACAAATCCCGTCCCCAGAGACGTTATGTCCGTTCGGCGGCTTTTCGACGTCACGTCCGTTCGGAGGATTTTCAATGTCATGTCCATTCTGCCTTTCGACATGGGGCCGTTCGGGTTCGTATCCTTTTGATGTCATGCCCTTTCAGTTATTTGGCTTTTACGCGTCGTGTCCGTTCGGTTATTTGGCTTTTCGGTGTCATGTCCGTTTTAATATTTGGCTTTTCGGTGTCGTTTCCGTTCAGTATCTTCGCTTGCACGTCTGCGCTTCGGCCTCTCGTCCCGTCCGCACAATATTGGCTCTAGGGTATAGATATGGATGGTGAACTGGTTGGCAGAGAGAAGGAACGAATAGGAATTAACGGGCCCTTTTCAGAATGACAGGCAACGATTAGTGGGATGCCGAAAGGCTCGGTGGTGGGACCCCAGTCGTTTACAGTATATAGTAACGACTTCGACGAGGGAATCATATTAACATCTCTACGTTTGCGGATGACACAAAGCTGGGTGACATTGTGAGCTGCGAGGAGATTGTTATGAGGCTACAGGGTGACAAGGATGGGTTGGGTGAGTGAGCAGAACACGGCAAATGCAGAGTAATATGGATAAATGTGAGGTAATCCACATTGGTGGCAAGAACAGGAAGGCAAATTATTATCCGAATAGTGTCAGATTAGGAGAACGGAGGTGCAATGAGACCTAAGTGTGCTTGTACATCAATCACTGAAATTAAGCATTCAGGTACAGCAGGCAGTGAAGAAAGCCAATTGCATTTTGGCCTTCATCACGAGAGGATTTAGGAGCATGGAGGTCGTGCTGCAGTTCCATCGGGCTCAGGTGAGACCTCACCAGGATTATTGTGTGCAAATCTGGCCTGCTAATTTGAGGAAGGACATTATTGTTATTGAAGGAATGCAAACTAGGATCATCAAGATGACAGGGCTGACGTATGATGAAAGAATGGGTCAACTAGGATTGTATTCGCTGGAATTTACAAGGGTGAGAGAGGAAGTTATAGAAACATATAGAATTCTTAGAGGTTTGGACTGGGAAGATGCAGAGAAATGTTTTCGATTTTAGGAAAGTCCCGAGCCAGGGCTCACAGTTTAGAAATAAGGGTTAGGATATTTAATTCAATTGAGGAACAACCTTTTCACCCAGAGAATTGTGAATTTGTGGAAATCTCTGCCACAAAAGGCAGTTGATGCCAATTCACTGGTGGCTTTCAGGAGATAGTTAGATTTGTCTCGTAGAGGTAAGCAAATCAAGGGATATGGGGAAAAATCCGGAACGGGGCATTCTTTTTGGACGATCATCCATGATCATAATTGAATGGCAGTGCTGGCTCGAAGGACCGAATGGCCTACTCCTATACCTATTTCCATGTTTCAATGATTCTATAAGAACACATGCTAATACTCAGTAGTTTAGGGATTATTTTTGGCCTCGGTACCTTGAGGTGATAGATTAGATCATCTGTGTTTCACCATAGTTGCAACAGTCACTTTCTTTGAAAAGCGTGACCGAAGTTTGGATACACAGCCTCTGCACGGCGGGCCGAAATCAGCACGTCATGGAAATGTATTTGGAGGAGCTGAAGGGATTTGGAAAATTAAATGATAATGAATGAAGACTGGAATATACATCCAGCTCTATTTGGGGTTACTGCTGTATCTGTGGAAATTATATGTTACTGGGAAGATTATCCATTTTTTCTTCATGTAGAGGAGTAAGGCATGCATATACACATCGACATTTTGAAACTTTGTACGGTAATATCATGTCGAATTAAATAAATAAATATAACTGTACGTTTCACGTTGTGCCGAAGAAATAGAACGACTCAGAAAAAAAATAGAAGATGCAGGTGAGCAAAGTACTAGTCCGCACATAAGCATTCAGCAGTGGAAACTATTGATGCGGTAGAATTACGAATGTTCATAGATATTCGGAAAGGTAAATGGAAGGGATGGTTCAGAGGGACATGGGCCAAATGTGGTCCAATGGAGATAACGCAGAATACCAACAGGGGTGGAAGGGATAAGATGCCTTGAAGGACCTGCCCTCATGTTGTGTGACGTAGTGAATCTACCAGTCTACGCTGGCGCTTATACACCATTGCGAACGTATCTGTTCGTAAATGGACGTCGTGCAAAGCAATGAACAAACTGTGGCGCCAGCCGGTAGATGGACCAATTACTATGCGAAACCTCGGCAGTCGGGGTGTAGCCAAGTGACTGGGTCATGGTATGAAGGATTTGTCACACCGTTTAGGGATGTGCCCCAGTGTCAGTATTGAGCCCTGGGTCAGCCATCCCCCATTCGACTGTGAGTTGTTCTCTTTACTTCAACAATAAATATCTGTATAATTCGCCACGCCTGGCTTGCATTTTCGCCCGCTATGACCCCGACAATCCAAATCGGTCGTTTTGGATTTCAACGATGTTTGCAACCAATGGTGAAGCGCAACAGCCCGATGTCGCAGACAATCCGGGCCAGCCGGACGCGGTCTCCCTGAAGCTACCCGTGTTCTAGGCATCGCAGACACAGGTGTGGTTCCAACAGGCCGAGGCCAAGTTCCACGTTCGACGCATCACGGCCGATGACACCTGGTACCACTAGGTGGTCAGCGCGTTGGAGCAGGAGATGGCCCCTTACCTAAGCATGCCGCCAGATTAGGACAAATATGAGGGCCTGAAACCGCTGCTCTTGCGGACCTTTGGGCCCAGCCGCCCGGACCGCACAGCGCGGCTCTTGCCATTAGATGGCCTCGGCGATCGCAAGCCGTCGGAGCTAATGAACGCGATCCTCACCCTCATTGACGGTCATCCGCCCTGCCTCCTCTTCGAGCACGCCTGCCTGGTGTGGATGCAGGACAGCTCCCACCAACTGATCGCCGTTTAGGATTCTGCAGACTCCTTGCTGCTAGCCGAGCGTGTGGACGAGCTGTGGCAAGCCAAGCAGCTCGTCCACTCGGTGGCCGATCGATCGGGTGGTGGCGGTGCCCTGGAGGGCTCAGAGACCAGACGCTGCGTCCATTGGGAATTCATCTGCGCCGCCTGTACCGAACGACCCCGGTAAGGGGAAGTGGTGTTACTACCACCAGCGCTGGGGTCCCGCATCCCGTCAGTGCCGCCCGTCCTGCTCGTGGCTAGTGGGGTACCGCAAGGCTCAGTGCTGGGACCCCAGCTATTTACAATATATATTAATGATTTGGACGAGGGAATTGATTGCAACATCTCCAAGTTTGCGGATGACACGAAGCTGGGGGGCGCAGTATTAGCGGTGAGGAGGATGCTAGGAGGCTGCAAGGTGACTTGGATAGGTAGAGTGAGTGGGAAAATGCATGGCAGATTCAGTATAATGTGGATAAATGTGAGTTTATCCACTTTGGAGGCAAGAACAGGAAGGTAGACTATTTTCTGAATGGTGGCCGATTAGAAAAGGGGAAGATGCAACGAAACCTGGGTGTCATGGTACACCTGTCATTGTAAGTAGGCATGCAGGTGCAGCAGGCAGCGAAGAACGCGAATGGTATGTTAGCATGCCTAGCAAAAGGATTTGAGTATAGGAGAAGGGAGGTTCTACTGCAGTTGTACAGGGTTTTCGTGAGACCACACCTTGAGTCTAGTGTACAGTTTTGTTCTCATATTCTGAGGGAAGACATTCTTGCCGTAGACGGAGTGCAGAGAAGGTTAAACAGACTGCTTCCTGGGATGACAGGATTTTCATATAAAGAAAGAGTGGATAGATTCGGATTGTACTCGCTAGAATTTAGAAGATTGAGGGGGGTATCTTATAGAAACTTACAAAATTCTTAAGGGATTGGACAGGCTAGATGCAGGAAGATGGTTCCCGATGTTGGGGAAATCCAGAACAAGGGGTCACGTTTTCAGGATAAGGGGGAAGTCTTTTAGGACAGAGATGACAAAAAACATTTTCAAACAGACAGTGGTGAACCTGTGGAATTCTCTGCCGCAGAAGGTAGTTGAGGCCAGTCCATTGGCTATATTTAAGATGGAGTTAGATATGCCCTTGTGGCTAAAGGGATCAGCGGGTATGGAGAGAAGGTAGGTACATAATAGTGAGTTGGATGATCAGCCATGAACATATTGAATGGCGGTGCAGGCTGGAAGGGCCGAATGGCCTTCCCCGTGCACCTATGTTCTTTGTTTCTATGTTTCAATGTATATAGGAAATACCAGGGACGGCCGCCAGTAGTCGCTGCGCCGGTCGGCCTGAAATTTCGCCACTACGCATCTGATCGACACTCCGGACGATGCTTCACTGTTGGTACGGGCACGGAGGTGAGAGTTTTCTCTCTGTCGGGGTGAACACTCGTTCTGGCACGCGGGGTCCTTCGGTGGCGGAAGTTCGTAGGATCCCACTCATCTTTGGCCGATGCCATTTTAACCAGCCCAATCCCTCTTGGTGGATGTGCGGGGGCAATGCCTCGTTCCTCTACCCTTTCAATATTGTGCCTCCAGTTCTGGGGAGGAGGGGATCCTTTGGCGTCACCCGGTGGTTCGGCCAATTATTATGCAAACCCTCTGCAGTCGCGATTAGGGACACGTGGCGAGTAGGAGTTCAGAATCAGAATAAAAATCAAAATCCTGTATTATCATTTGAATGTAAGTTCAATTGCGTTTCTGCAGTCATCATCAAACAAAAAAGCAAAACGCACAATTAACACAATTCCACACAAAACATCCATCACAGTGAATGAAAGGCAAGTTCTTATATCTTCCATTTTCTCTGTGCCCATTCCTCTCCCGCAGTCAAGCAGCCAAACTGGTGCATCGAACAGATGGATGTTAGATGTTGGAGCACCCCGCGGGCGATGGTAAGCCCCGCGGCCGTTTAAGCCGAGCCGGGCGATGGAAGGCCCGGCTCAGGGTCGATTTAAACACCCAATTCGGGCGGGCGAAGTTTGTCGTTCCGGGAGCTCCGTAAAGCGGTCTTCAACCATGTACCCGCGAGCTCCCGATGTCACCTTCCACCGGGCCAGCAGGCGAAGACTCCGAGCTCCGAAGTCGGGTCGCAGCCGCGCGCCACCGTAGCTCTCCACGCTCGAAGTCCGCCAGCTCCGCGATGGTGAGTCCGCAGGCTCCGCGACTGGAGCCCCAGGTCGATTCCGGTTGGAGGCCGCCGGCTCCATGATGTTAGGCCCAAGGAAAGCGGCAACGGAGACACGACAAAGAAAAAGTCGGGTCCCGCACAGGGAAGAGATTAAAAAAGTCCCCCCCACCCCTCTCCTTCCCCCCACATACACACAGCTAAAAATAATATTAAAACTAAAACCACGACACACATTTAACATGACAAAACAAAAAAAGGTTCGCGAGATTTACGGTGCACCCTGGTAGAAGTATTGAGCCACGTGTTAGTCGTCCCCAAATCGAGTGCGTGTTGTTCCCTTTACTGCAACAATAACAATCGCGATGATTCACCACGCTTATTTTCCCGCCTTAAAACCTCTTAGAAATTAAATATTTTGAAGACTTTGGCATTGGAACTTGTTTCGAATTGTCACGTGCACCAAGGTACAATAAAACGTTATTTTGTTTGGGGTGCTATGGAATTAAATTCGATAATATTGCATATCAATACAATCAAGCCAAAAGCAAGCCCAACAGACAGAGCAAAGAGAAAACAGTTGGAGGACAAAATATATATTTTTACCATAGTATCATTTGAACTCCAGAAAATATATTTAATGACCACAAAGACATAGGTTGAAATTTGTGACTGCTCCTCAGCTTATGGAGCATCGTTCAGAAGTCCGAAACCAGGGAAAGAACACTTTTTAATGATCGAAAAGAGCAAATACTTTGGGGAAATTATTTGAGGTGCGAAGCGCCGAGTTTATCGGTGGTGTGTGGGGCATGCTTTCAATGCAGAGGGTAATGAGTGCCTGGAACATGCTGCGGGGCTGCCGCCTGAATCAGGTACGTTAATGGTTTTTAAAATGCGTTTGCATAGGAATAATGGTATGCTGGGGGTGGGAGATTCCAACCTTCACGTGGTCTGCCCTGTTTCGACGAATGCAATGAACGTGGCATGCACAATGAAATAATATCAAATAGAACAACTTGTCCTACAAATTTAGGCTGTGCACGCCACCCGCAAGAAGAAGGTGTTGTGCAGGGAGCGGAGGGATATAGGTTTTGTACCGAGAGTTAATTATAGTCTTGGCATAATGCCGTCCACGTCGACTGTTTTTGTATAGTACTATTCTATGTGCTATGGTCCAATCTGTTCTCGGTGTGCTGGTGAGTATGTTTTTTTGTTTTTTTTCACTTGTGTTTAAATTGATTTTACACAGAGATGTATTCAAAACAATGTAACAACATCAACATAAATTAAATATAATAAGAAAAGCAACAACCCAAAATTCAGATAGATCATTACAATAAAAAAGCCAAAATAAAATAAATAAATACATCAATAAATTGAGTAAGACCGTGTGGTACACATACCAAATTAAAAAAAATAATACATTGATTAGTTATCTGGAGAGATTTCAAAATTCGCATAAACATACTATCTAGTTCTATATTATCACCATCTTCCCATATCTAGATCGGCATTTATCTAGTTTGTGTCACGGCTCAAATAAATGGAACATTTCTCTCAGTTCCTCTCAAATGAATTCTCCATGACCATCGGAAGTGGCCTCACCGAAGAGTTTATGGTGGCGCGAACAAGAGAAGCTGTGCAATACAGGGAATCCAGTGACCAGCAGGTGTCATCTGCTGCAATCGAGGTGAGAACAGGAATGAAATGGAGAGCAGAGAAAGCACTGGACGTGGCAGAGTCACGCCTAAGGCAAAATGCATTGGTGGGAGTCATGGCAACTGGCAGAGCGGGTTTAGGATAGTTCCCTAAGACGCCGGTTGGCAAGGCCCAGGGCAAGGATGGACACCATCTAATCCAGGAAGAGGTCCGAGCAGGTGTGGTGGAAGAGCATGTGAGCCGGACGGTGGGGCTCAGGCAGCAGGGAGCGTGGACAAGGTGGGAGAGCATACCGCAGCCCAGGATTACCTGGTCAAACATCATGCAGGCAGAGTTCCATCACGTCCGGTTCCTTGTCCAAGCTGACTACGGTGCCCTAACAAGCCCAGCAAACCTCCACATCTGGGACAAGAGCGAGACACCTTCCTGCCCACTTTGCTCTGGAAGGGGATCATTAGGACATCTCCTCAGCGGCTACCCAAAGTCTCTTGGGGAAAGTCGCTATTGGTGGTGCCATGACCGAGTGCTCAAGGTGGTTGCTGAGTACATAGCCACTGCCATCGGTAACAGCAAACACCACCAAATAAATCAATCACCTTTGCCAAAGCTGGATAGAAGCCCCGAACACAATCAAAACCAAGGATGGGCCTCCTCTACACAGCCACTGACAGGCAGCTGCACGTCGATCATTGCAAACAGATGAAATGTCCACAGCACATAAGAGCAACATCACTCCGGCCAGACATGATCATCGCCTCCTAAGTGACAAAACAGCTGATCATTCTGGAGCTGACAGTGCCCTGGGATGCGCGTATTGAAGAGGCTATTGAGAAGAAACGCGCCAAGTACCGTGATCTGATGGAGATGTGCCAGGACATAGGCTGGAAGACATACTATGAGCCCATAGAGGTGGGCTGCACAGGCTTTGCAGGACGCTCACTCTGCAAAGTCCTCAACCAGTTCGGCATTGCGGGCTGGCAAAGAAGAGGGCTATTCAATCCGCAAGCGAAGCCGCAGAGAAAGCCACTAGGTGGCTTTGGATTAAGAGGGCTGATCCGTGGGCGGTTGCTGCTGGGACGCAAGTCGGGGCTTGATCAACCCCGGCTGGGTCGCCTGGGCGATGGTGTCTGATGGTGTGAGACCAAAAACACCCGATGACCCCAGGTCACATCACCGAGGATGCGTCCCAGGGCATCTAGAAGATGTATCTTTCACACATCCTTGACTTTCAATAAATATGTCAGTTTCTCCATAGTAAAGATGTCTCGCACAATTTCTAGCCACTGTTCCAGTTTTGGACTATTGTTCATTAAGCCACTGCCTGGGAACGGTCTTCTTAATTGCTGCAAGCAAAACTTTAATCAAACATGTATCTTCTATCTATACAGTAACTTTAATGCGCCCCAGATACATCACAGGGGAGATATTTAGGATTTTATAACCCCAGATATTTTAACAACTGCGTTAACATTTTCCCAATATGCACTTATCTTTACACAGTTTCAGTGGTCTGTCTCCATACTCTCGCACATCCTCCAACAGTGTCGTTGTATGGCAAGTTGTCTGCTTTTATTTTGGGTGTTATACAAAAGCGAGTTACATTATTCCAGCAAAAGTATCTCCATACTAGTGAGCTTGTGGATGTACATTGTGTTTCAGACATTCGACACCTTCTTCTATTATTTGAATTTTTACCTCTGCTTCCCTTTTTGTTTTTGTGTAGAGCGTTGATTCTCCCCCGCTTCCCACCAGAGCTTGGTAGAATGCAGATATGACCCGAGACCCTTTATGTTTGTATGCATCCACAATGACCTTGATCTCATTATTTGACGTTTCATCTAGTTCCGGCCTTATCTCTTTTGTAAAGCAGTCTCTTAATTGTAATTATCTAAAAAATCTTTCGAGACCATCCTTTGGCCTTAAATATTGGAAGCTCATGAACTCGCAATTTTCTGAAACTGTATACATTGCCGTTATAGTTTTTTGTTCCCATTCTTTGAATCTTGAATCATACACCCTTGGCTTAAACTTTGCGAAGCACTTCATTGCGTGAACCCCTCTTTTTAATTTGTATTTTTCCACTATACATTCCATATTTCTAACGTAAATGCTACTATTGTCTCAAAGCCCCTCTCAGCTATTTGTCTTCCACCAAAATCTAGGTCTGATATCCCTGTATCTCCCTTTCCATTTCTTTCCATCAAGACTCATAATCAGGTCTACACCAACAAGCCAGAGGTCTGAGTTGAGCGGCATAAAAATATCCCCTCAGATATGGTGAAGCCATTCCCTTTTCCCACAGTTGAACTGTTGTTAGGTTTATTCTTGTTTTTTTGGGGTTTTTTTTTTTGCTATTCCAAATGAATCTAGAGCTCATCTTATCCCTGGCTATATATTTGTCTCGGGCAACATTAATTGGAAGATATTGGAATAAATATAGTAGTGTATGTAAAATATTCATTTTACCGTCTGTATTCTCGCACTGAAGTCTAGAGGAAGGGCAGACCACCTTTCAACATCCTTTTTGACGTTTTCTTCAATTTTGTTATAATTAGTTTCAAACATGTTGGAACGTGTTGTGGTTATAGTTACTGCATCGCTTTAGAATTCAATTTCATATTATATGCATCTCTGATTTGTTGGGATTGAGAATAATGAAATGAAAGAATTTGATTCGAAAAAAATAATTCCCTCACAAACACTAAAACGCGTTTCTTCATCGAAAGTGGCAACGTAAATATGAGTGAAAACCAACACATAGATGTTGCAATTCTCAATTACAAACGCACAACTGCAGATGCTGAAAATCTTTCAGAAAGTAATAATTCTAGAGATTATCAGGTGGTCAGACAAAAACATTTAAATTAGAAGCAAATTGTATTGGGCTTCTCCAAACAATGAGACGAAACTTGTTTTGTATTGAGTCTTTCGTGGGGAAAATGTGAGCACGTGCAACTAGTAGCACATAATCTACTGTGTGCAACCACTCCGCCTACCAGCGACAAATTATGCGTTCATTTTAACCAAGCTACTAAAAACAAGCTACTAAAGATACAACTCTGCAATGTGATTAGAGTAGGTTCTATAAAAGGACTGGACAAGCTAGATGCAGGAAAAATGGTCCCAATGTTGGGTGAGTCCAGAACCAGGGCCCACAGTCTTAGAATAAAGGGGTCATTTAAGACTGAGGTGAGAAAAAAACTTTTGTACCCAGAGAGTTGTGAATTTATGGAATTCCCTGCCACAGAGGGCAGTGGAGGCCAAATCACTGGATGGATTCAAGAGAGAGTTGGATAGAGCTCTAGGGGCTAGTGGATTCAAGGGATATGGGGAGAAGGCGGCACGGGTTTTTGATAGCGTATGATCAGCCATGGTCACCATGAATGGCGGTGCTGGCACGAAGGGCTGAAAGGCCTCCTCCTGCACCTATTTTCTATGTTTCTGTGTTTCGTCTGGTGGGACGAGCAGAATGTAAAGGGCAACATCGACATCTCCCAAAATCGCATCGGACGTTTTTTATTCTTGTCGTGATTCATGGATAGTACTTTCCATATAATATTTAAACATATCGTTGGCAATATTACCGACGAGAACATTTGCCATGCATAATCGTAAAGAAGTTCTGTAAATCATTTTGAATGGATTTCACAAAGTAACCTTCGTATTTAGTCTGAGAATGCTGGTATCAAACACATACGATCAACACGTACATTTTGTCTCTATATGAACACATATTGTTTGCTTCAAACCACAGTCGATTAATCTATCACCACATTCGTAACTTTGCGGAAAATATATCTTTGACCCAAAGTATTAATTCGGGTTGGAGTTGCATAATGCTGCAACATTAATTGATGCTTTGAAATTTGATCATATTTTTGTGTTAATTTCAAAATTAAATTTACTGTTGCTATCCCTTTATGTCTTAGCAAAAGCCATGCAACAAAACGACGAAGGTATGTTCTTAAAAGGAACACTGCATTAATCTACTTAAATTGACAGACTGACAGAGAGACAGACGGACAGACGGACAGAGAAACACACAAGCAAACATATAGGTAGACGGATAGATGGACAGACAGATAGGCAGAAGGACAGGATCGCAAGATTACGATCATTTTAGAAAGGCATATGGATAGCAGGAAATGGAGGGTTATGGATCACATGCTGCCATTTCAGATTGTATTTAATCTTGCATCGTGTCCTACACAGACATTATAGGTCGAGATGCGTGTATCTGACCTGTGCTTTTCTTTGTTCAATAATCCTGGTCTATGAAACTTCGAGCAATGAATATTCGCAATCAACATTATACTCTACATTGTTCGGCGTGTCCTTCAGTATTGATTCATTACCTATAACACATTATTGAAAGCAAAAGCATCATTCCTTGAACAATAATAATTTTCATCTGGTTGTTGCATCTTAATTTTACAGTATTCGCTTCATTACCGTTACATTATTCGATGTTTTATTACGCACGTTGCATTGGAAGTGTTCAAGTACATCCCGTATGGGGATACAATTATAATGTTATTTTCGATACCTTTATATCACTAAAGTCAATTCGGTATTGTCTTTCAAACGGTGTACTTTTCCACAAATTTATTTCTCAATAACCAACAGGCAGAGGTTTGTGCCTGAACCACGAATGTCCCCCTAAATGGTTTCACTCTCCATGTGCCGCAATATTAACTGCGGATAATCTGCTAACATATGACTCCTTAATTACCTATTTGGGCAAATAATGCAGGATTCAACGAGATTTAACTTGGACAAAAACAGAACACAATTATAAGGACCTAGATGTGTTTTGCCAGCACAGCGGCATTCTCGATTTGAATCTATGTGGATATAACAAACAAGCTAAAATAACATGGTGCGGATGATTTCAAAAACAAGCTCCAAATAAAATTGATATAGTGTAGTCATCTACTGAAGCTATATTACGAAAATAAAATAAAAGAAGGTACCGGATATCTGAAATCCAGAACATTCTGGAAGAACTCAGCAGATCGGCTAATACCTGGCGGAGGCGGAGTAGAGTTGATGATTCCGGTAATGAGCTCTTGGAATTGAGATATTAAATTTGCATCACATTGCAAATATTGTTCCTGACATGATCGGTATTCTCTAAATGATTTGACGTTTCGACTTCGGCTAAATAATGGCGGGAGGGCCTGAATTATAAGGAAAGTAACAATAAGTTAATTTCAACGTGTCGCCATAGTCTGAAATACTTTGTTCGTATGAGCCAAATTAACTAGATGTTATTTACTGATTGGAAGCGCAACATCTTGTGTCCACCTAATCGGGCTAGCTTACATCTTCCAGGTTCAAGGCCAATTATGATAAATTAATAAGTCTGGCATGACTAACAAGGACAGAATATTTAAGATTGTGCCCTGCATAAACCATGCTATTCCCTCCCTTTCATAGTGCTACAGGCACTACAGATTATGTCCTGTTACGTCGGTAATATATTCGAACTTGATACAAACTTGTACTGCGGGTGATTTTGAAATTGTTGTGTGGACGGCAAAATAGTGAGGCAATATTTACCGAAGTCGGTGCTAAATCCAATAGTCTTATCATTGGACATTTTTATTTCCCCTTTGTCATCGGAAATTGGTCGCGCATGAATCCAGTCCTTCGACGGAAAATAACTTACTTTTTGAATCAACCTGACAGACAACATTGCACTGATTAATGAAATCAACGAGCGGTGTAATCATGTCGGTCCCCTGCAATGGTGAACAACTCTGAAATTATAATTTGCCTAAAGGTCACAAACAATTGATGAGGATACTGGAAAGCCAGAACTGAGAGATGGCAATTAACTCTCCTGCTCCTCCAAAATACTCCACTGCGTTCAGCAATTCCTTCAAAATAATTTCAAGTCAGTAGCATTAAAACTACAATTTAATGCATTGAACGTCTTCCCTTGTAAAGTACTTCAATGGTGACGCGTTCCGTTGAGCTTTAGTGACATTTTATGCAACAAGAATACATATATGATCATAATTTTAGTTCTCCTTATTCCTGGCATGGCGTTTCCCACTATTCATAGCATGCGTTGATTGAACAAAAGTGCAATAAACTATAACACCAGCATTTCTCTTTTAAAATGGAAACAACGTTGATGGTGCCTGTTCATCGTGAATATTTTCTATATAGGCGTTGTCAACTGAAGGTTTTGATTATGAGCAGTATTGCTCAGTTATGGAATGCTCTGTTGTATAATCTTTAGAAATATAATATTCCAACAACTGATGTATATTTTTCGTACTATTTTCACCGTTTATTTTCAACCCATTTCTTCTGCTATTGGACAGACAAAATATAATTTGATATGTTTCAATTCTTTGCACCTTATTCATACGTGGATGGATTTGATAAATCTAAAACAACACACAAACGATCTCCTTCGAATCTTGATTTAGATGAAATGCAGCAGATCTCGGTGGACTCGTCCTGATTTTTTACGACTTTTTTCTTTATCACTACTTACCTGATCACATTGAGTTTACTGAATTCCAATTTCCCTCCTTTTAATTTCTGATCGATATCAATGTCTGCCGTGCTAGTTGCCAAACTACAGTTTCAATTGTCGTACGATTTATTCTTGTTCATTACCTTTGTCTTAATATTCGATCGATTTCAATTGCTGAGATTGAGTTTCCAACGATAAAAGGGTCATTTGACGTACCATTTCTTATATTACATTATTAAGTCACTGGCCTAATTTTCTACGGGTGCACTACTCAATGTGTTAAGAACTATTACTACCAATTTTACTTTTTTTGCGATTATTCTGTTTTTGGTGGTTCTTACCAATTTGTGTTGTCACTCTCCCATTTTTATCAAATGGTCCCATTATTTATATTACATGTGACGAGAATTTAAATGAATTAAATTGTGTACCTCAACTCTGTACCGTATTCTATTTTTGATCAACATAGATGTGCATTCCATCTTGCATTTTCATTCCTCATTTACTATTTTTATGCTACTAATCGGTAAACTATTCCCAATGTCAATGCGACCAATTCTTCCAACGATTTGTGACTTTTGCACAACGTAAAGCTACGTATGCCAAACTCACACTGACGCACCTGAATCCTGGTTACTGATTAAAATCACACCCCTCCAGGATTTATTGATCACTGTTGCATGTGTGTGCTCAAAAGCAATCAGTACCTGACGTGTTAAACAGGGAAACACATTATGAACTATGCAACCATACAACAATTGGAAATCATATAGAAAGGATTCTACCAAATACCTTCAGCTTTCCGTGCAAGCTTGCACCATTCTTGACTGTCTCCGTGCACAATGGCATGGTTTGCATTTGCACAACTTATCGCTATTCAGGCGACAACAATGGGGGGGGGGGTTCTGATTTGAAAGTTTTTTGTCATCTTATTCATGGGATCGTATTCATAATTCGGTTATAGGTGGTATGATATAAATTGAACGCGTTTAAAATAAACATGTGCCATCTAAAATATATCATTCACAGATCAAAATTTACGTGATAGAGTGAAAGGTAGGTCAGTGGGACCAGCGAGATTGCACATAATCTTTAGCACTGTATGTAAGATCATTCATGCACCTACATACCAACTGAGCAATAGCGCTATTTACTAATAGCTGTGTGTACATTGGAGTAATATAATCATCATCTCCATTATTATCGTTGAAAACTTGAACGGGCACAGTGCCTTACAATGCTACATAGGACAGTGATCGCAAATTATCCTGAAATGTGGATTGCCGTTTGATCGCTCGCAGCTCATCCGCCATTTGACATGCCTTGTTTTTGGTGCTGCTGGGGTTCCACAGCCCTCTTCTCACCAGGCAAATCAGGTGGAGGAGTTTTAGTCGGTGACTAGCCGACCATGGAGCAGGTAACACGGGATTACATGGTACCAGTGGCGGGGGGAATAGCCCCCGACCTAACCTGAATAATGTAATGACAGAACTATAGGTGCAATGTGTTAATTCACAGCCCCACTAATTGCAATATAATGGAAAGGTGCAACTAGTGGTGGACCGTTAAGTTCAACTAGCTCCCACAGCAAGCGAGGAGTACTTATTGCTGGATAATGAGAACTATGAAATTGAACAAAGGAGCATTATTAGTTAATATGGCGCATCAGTTCAGAGAATATTTTGTCCAGAGGAACATTATTTTTATAAACTCTCTTCTGAATGTAGTTATATGATAATATCCCAAAAGTCTGACCGATCGAAACTAAATTTGAGTGATTACAAATGTAAAGCGATAAAATTACGATCTGCTGACATAGTTTGAGGGAATAATCCCACGTACATGGCTGTGACTGTAATACAATAATATGTTATTTTGCGAAATATGAGTAATTGCCTTTGCCATGTCAGTCATACAAATAAAAAACAACAGAACACAATGTTTTAACATAAACATCCACCACAGTGACTCCTCCACATTTGAATAAATACAGCGCAAATCCTCAATAGTTAATGCAATTAAATGCCACAGGCTGCACAACTTACAACAGCAGGAACCTACTTGTGTTTGTCTGTGTGGTATAAATGCTAGCTCTGTATACACAGCAACATATATACCAGTTTACGAAACAGAGCTGCCAGAGATGAAGATCAAAAAATATTTCACAACTGCCTAATTTACTCATATTAATCTACTCATTATCGTGAACAAAGTTATGGGAGAAATTAATAATTGGCACTATCCATGACGCCTTGATCTCAGAAGCTCAGTTTCGGTTTCGCCCAAAACATAATTCCTGGATTCCTTGCACCTTTGCTCCAAACATGGACGGAAGAGGGATAAAAGAGATATCGAAGGGTCTGCTATGGAAACGACATATCAAAGCCGAAGATGGTAAAGGAGATGTGGAATTAAATTGTGTACCTCAACTCTGTACCGTATTCTATGTTTGATCAACATATATGTGCATTCCATCTTGTGGAACATTGTTGGTTGAAGGAAAAGTAGCAATAGACAATAGACAATAGACAATAGACAATAGACAATAGACAATAGCCAATAGACAATAGACAATAGGTGAAGGAGCAGGCCATTTTACCCTTCGAGCCAGCACCCCCATTCAATGTGATCATGGCTGATCATGCCCAATCAGTATCCCGTTCCTTCCTTCACGCATATCTGCTGACCGCTATTTTTAAGAACCCTATCTAGCTCTCTCTTGAAGGCATCCCTGCCTCCACCGCAGAGAATTCCACAGAATCACCACTCTCTGTGAGAAAAAGTGTTTCCTCATCTCCGTTCTAAATGGTTTACTCCTTATTCATAAACTGTGGCATCTGGTTCTGGACACCCCCAACGTTCCCTGCCTCTAGTGTGTCCAAGCCCTTAACAATCTTATTTGGTTCAATGAGAAATCACGTCTCATCCTTCTAAACTCCACAGTGTATATGACCAGCTGGTCCATTCTCTTACCATATGATAATCCGCCATCCTGGAATTTAACCTTGTAAACCTACGATGCACTACCTAAATAGCAAGAATGTCCTTCTACTAATTAGGGGACCAAAACTCCACACAATACTCCAGGTGTGGTCTCCCTTGGGCTCTGTACAGCTGCAGAAGGACATTTTTGCTCCTATATTCTATTCCGCTTGTTATAAAGGTCAACATGCAATTCGCTCTCTTCACTGCCTGCTGTACCTGCATGCTTACTTTCATATGCTGATGTACTGGGACCTCCAGATCCCGTTGTATTTCCCCTTTTCCCAACTTGACGCCATTTAGATAGTAATCTGCCTTCCTGATTTTGCTACCAAAGTGGATAACCTCACATATATCTGCATCAGACTTCATCTGCCATGCATCCGCCCACTCCCCCAACGTGTCCAAGTCATCCTGCATTCTCATTGCATCCTCCTCATAGTTCACACTGCCACCCAGCGTTGTGTCATCTGCAAATGTGCTAATGTTACTTTGAATCCCTTCATCCAAATCATTGATTTATATTGTAAATAGCTGCGGTCCCAACACCGAGTCTTCCGGTACCCCACTGCCTGCCATTCTCAAAGGGATGCGTTAATCCCTACTCTTTGTTTCCTGTCTGCCAACCACTTCTCTATCCACGTCAGCACTCTACCCCCAATACCATGTGCCCTAATTTTGCCCACTATATCGGCGAGTCGAAGCACAGACTCTGCTGTTGTTTAGCGGAACCGATCAATATGTATACCGCTGGGTTTTAAGCTACTTCAAGCGAAATATGAGGTACAGTTCCTCCAATTTACATTTGGCCTCAATCTGACAGGAGGCGCAGGCGAAAAGATCAGTACGGGAATTGGAGGGAGAATTCATATATTTAGCAATCTGGAGTTCGCTTCGGAGTAGGAGGACTAAGCGAAGGTGTTCCGCGAAATGACAGCCGTGCCTGTGCTTCGACTCGCTGATATATCGGAGTCCACACCTGGAACAACTGAAAATAATAAATATAGAGAATGCGCAAATCAATCCCCAAGATCAACTCCATCATCTCAGAAGGCTCGTTACTAATATGTGAACTTGATTTTGTTCTTCAAAATCTCAAGCAGCCGTGGTTTCTAGTGTAAGCTCAGGGAACATGTTCCGATTAATAATGACCAATTTATTTGAACTGAATTTGGGAATTAGAATGCCATTTTCGTTTCCATCATGGCAGGGTCCGATTTAAAGTATATCTTGTAAAACACACACAAGAAAAAAAAACGGAATATGAAAGTATGCCATTAACACTTAGTTAGGATCCTTATATGAAAATGGACGCATATGTAACGAGCTCCGTTCTGTTGTCGTCAATGCGAACACAGACATTTTAGAAAGAAGAAAACGCATATTTTAAATTACAGTGTTTCAAAATGTAAAAACAATATTTTTTACACATCTCTGAGGTAAAATGCTAAACACTCTGGCCATTAATTGTTCTACTTAACGTGGTCCATTTCGTAGAGCTCTATCCGCGGTTTACAAGATGTACCCACATGTCTTTTTTTTTATCATTCAAACATAAATCCATTCTATATTATGGTCGGTTTCTTCATATTTAACATCCACATAGGACTAGAAAACGGAAACTCTACCTCCTTACCTGCGTCAACCTAGAAGAAGCCCTGTGGGTTGTTTCATTTCCAAACATAGTGGTGTTATTTCAACCAGGTGGCTTTGCAGATCGTTTCGTGACATTTAATTATCTATTTGTACGTGTGCCCTCCTGCGCCTATCCAATAAACCGAATTTTAGTAATCTTTTGGATGAAACAAAACTCTTTCTGAATCTCCTTCTAAATATTCTATCGATACCCATACATATAAACAGTTTTGTTATGGGCATCTCTTCTGAGCGACATTATTATTGTGCAAGATTCTGCCTGAACCTAGGTAGTGGTCAGAACAGATTTAACAGACCATATAACCATATAACCATATAACAATTACAGCACGGAAACAGGCCCTCTCGGCCCTTCCAGTCCGTGCCGACCATTTGTTTTCCCCTAGTCCCATCTACCTGCACTCAGACCATACCCCTCCATTCCCTTCACGTCCATATACCTATCCACTTTACTCTTAAATGTTAAAATCGATCCTGCCTCCACCACTTCTGCTGGAAGCTGATTCCACACAGCCACCACCCTCTGAGTAAAGAAGTTCCCCCTCACGTTACCCCAAAACCTCTGTCCCTTAATTCTCATGTCATGCCCTCTTGTTTGAAACTTCCCTACCCTCAACGGGAAAAACGTATCCACGTCAACTCTGTCTATCCCTTTCATCATTTTAAAGACCTCAATCAAGTCCCCCCTTAACCTTCTGCGCTCCAAAGAATAAAGACCTAACTTGTTCAACCTTTCTCTGTAACATAGTTGCTGGAACCCTGGCAACATTCTAGTAAATCTCCTCTGTACTCTCTCTCTATTTTGTTGACATCCTTCCTATAACTAGGCGACCAAAATTGTACACCATACTCCAGAATTGGTCTTACCAATGCCTTGTACAATTTTAACATTACTTCCCTACTCCTATATTCAATGCTCTGATTTATAAAGGCCAGCACGCCAAAGGCTTTCTTTACCACCCTATGTACATGCGATTCGACCTTCAGGGAACTATGCACAGTTATTACTAGATCCCTCTGTTCCACAGCATTCCTCAATTCCCTACCATTTACCATGTACGTCCTATTTTGATTTGTCCTGCCAAGATGTAGCACTTCACACTTATCAGCATTAAACTCCATCTGCCATCTTTCAGCCCACTTTTCCAAATGGCCCAAATCTCTCTGTAGACTTTGAAAATCTACTTCATTATCCACAACACCACCTATCTTAGTATCATCTGCATACTTACTTATCCAATTTTCCACCCCACCTAGAGTGAAGATTTTTGATTGGAGAAAGGCTAACTTTGAGGGAATGCGTGAGGATTTTAAAGGAGTGAATTGGGACACTTTGTTTCATGGGAAGGATGTAGAAGAGAAATGGAGGACATTTAAAGGGGAAATTGTAAGAGTACAGAATCTTTATGTCTCTGTTAGGTTGAAAGGAAATAGTAAAAATTGGAAAGAGCCATGGTTTTCAAGGGAAATTAGACACTTGTTTCGAAAAAAGAGAGATATCTACAAGAATTATAGGAGGCATGGAGTAAATGAGGTGCTAGAGGAGTATAAAGAATGTAAAAAGAATCTTAAGAAAGAAATTAGGAAGGCTAAAAAGAAGATATGAGGTTGCTTTGGCAAGAAAGGTGAAAGTAAATCCAAAGGGTTTCTACAGCTATATTAATAGCAAAAGGATAACGAGGAATAAAATTGGACCATTAGAGAACAAGACTGGACAGCTATATGCAGAGCCAAAAGAGATGGGGGAGATATTGAACAATTTATTTTCTTCGGTATTCACCAAGGAGAAGGATATTGAACTCTGTGAGGTAAGGGAAAAAAGTAGAGTAGCTATGGAAACTATGAGATTCAAAGAGGAGGAAGTACTGACACTTTTGAAAAATATAAAGGTGGATAAGTCTCCAGGTCCTGACAGGATATTCCCTAGGACATTGACGGAAGTTAGTGTAGAAATAGCAGGAGCTATGACAGAAAATATTGCAAATGTCATTAGAAACGGGAATAGTGCCGGAGGATTGGCGTACTGCGCATGTTGTTCCATTGTTTAAAAAGGGTTCAAAGAATAAACCTAGCAATTATAGACCTATTAGTTTGACGTCAGTGGTGGGCAAATTAATGGAAAGGATACTTAGAGATAATATATATAAGCATCTGGATAAACAGGGTCTGATCAGGAACAGTCAACATGGATTTGTGCCGGGAAGGTCATGTTTTTGACAAACCTTCTTGAATTTTTGAAGCGGTAACTAGGGAAATTGATGAGGGTAAAGCAGTGGATGTTGTCTATATGGATTTTCAGTAAGGCCTTTGACACGGTTCCCCATGGAAGGTTGGTTCAGAAGGTTCAATCTTGTTAATGGCGGAGTAGCAAGATGGATTCAACAGTGGCTGAAATGGGAATGTCAAGGTGGATGGCTGTTTGTCAGGTGGAAGCCGTGACCAGTGGGGTGCCTCAGGGATCTGTGTTGGGTCCACTGTTGTTTGTCATGTACATCAATGATCTGGATGATGGGGTGGAAAAAATTGGATAAGTAAGTATGCAGATGATACTAAGATAGGTGGTATTGTGGATAATGAAGTAGATTCTCAAAGTCTAAAGGAGAGATTTGGCCATTTGGGAATAGTGGGCTGAAAGATGGCAGATGGCGTTTAATGCTGATAAGTGTGAAGTGCTACATCTTGGCAGGACAAATCAAAATAGGACGTACATGGTAAATGGTAGGGAATTGAGGAATGCCAGAGGGATCTTGGAATAACCATAGTTCCCTGAAGGTGGAATCGCATGTAGATAGGGTGGTAAAGAAAGCCTTTGGTGTGTGGCCTTTATAAATCAGAGCATTGAATATAGGAGTAGGGAAGTAATGTTAAATTGTACAAGGCATTGGTAAGACCAATTCTGGAGTATGGTGTATAATTTGGTCGCCTAGTAGGAGGATGTCAACAAAATAGAGAGAGTACAGAGGAGATTTACTAGAATGTTGCCAGGGTTCCAGCAACTATGTTTACAGAGAAAGGTTGAACAAGTTAGGTCTTTATTGGAGCGCGAAGGTTAAGGGGGGACTTGATTGAGGTCTTTAAAATGATGGGATAGACAGAGTTGACGTGGATAAGCTTTTCCATTGAGGGCAGGGAAGATTCAAACAAGAGGGCATGACATGAGAATTAAGGGACACTTCTTTACTCAGAGGGTGGTGGCTGTGTGGAATGAGCTTCCAGCAGAGGTGGTTGAGGCAGGATCGATTTAACATAGGTATATGGACGTGAAGGGAATGGAGGGGTATGGTCTGAGTGCAGGTAGATGGGACTAGGGGAAAACAAATGGTCGGCACGGACTGGAAGGGCCGAGAGGGCCTGTCTCCGTACTGTAATTGTTTTATGGTTATATGGTTATATCATCCAGATCATTGATGTACATAACAAACAACAATGGACCCAACACATATCCCTGAGGCACCCCACTGGTCACCGGCTTCCAACCTGACAAATAGCCATCCACCATTACTTTCTGACATCTCCCATTCAGCCACTGTTGAATCCATCTTGTTACTCCGCCATTAACACCCAAAGATTGAACCTTCTTAACCAACCTTCCATGGGGAACCTTGTCAAAGGCCTTACTGAAATCCATATAGACAACATCCACTGCTTTACCCTCATCAATTTCCCTAGTTACCGCTTCAAAAAATTCAAGAAGGTTTGTCAAACATGACCTTCCAGGCACAAATCCATGTTGACTGTTCCTGGATCAGACCCTGTTTATCCAGATGCTTATATATATTATCTCTAAGTATCCTTTCCATTAATTTGCCCACCACTGACGTCAAACTAATAGGTCTATAATTGCTAGGTTTATTCTTTGAACCCTTTTTTAAACAATGGAAACAACATGCGCAGTACGCCAATCCTCCGGCACTATTCCCGTTTCTAAATGACATTTGAAATATTGTTGTCATAGCTCCTGCTATTTCTACACTAACTTCCCTTAATGTCCTAGGGAATATCCTGTCAGGACCTGGAGACTTATCCACTTTTTTATTTTTCAAAAGTGTCAGTACTTCCTCCTCTTTGATCTCATAGTTTCCATTAGCTACTCTACTCTTTCCCCTTAACTCACCGAGTTCAATATCCTTCTCCTTGGTGAATACCGAAGAAAAAAATTGTTCAATAACTCCCCCATCTCTTTTTGGCTCTGCAGATAGCTGTCCATTCGGGTTCTCTAATGGTCCAATTTTATCCCTCGTTATCCTTTTGCTATTAATATAGCTGTAGAAACCCTTTGGGTTTACTTTCACCTTTCTTGCCAAAGCAACCTCATATCTTCTTTTAACCTTCCTAATTTATTTCTTAAGATTCTTTTTTACATTCTTTATACTCCTCTAGCACCTCATTTACTCCATTGCCTCCTATAATTATTGTAGATATCTCTCTTTTTTCGAAACAAGTGTCCAATTTCAATTGAAAACCATGGCTCTTTCCAATTTTTACTATTTCCTTTCAACCTAACAGGGACATAAAGATTCTGTACTCTTACAATTTCCCCTTTAAATGTCCTCCATTTCTCTTCTACATCCTTCCCATGAAACAAAGTGTCCCAATTCACCCCTTTAAAATCCTTACGCATTCCCTCAAAGTTAGCCTTTCTCCAATCAAAAATCTCTACCCTAGGTCCAGTTCTGACTCTCTCCATAATTATATTGAAACTAATGGTATTGTGATCACTGGTCCCGAAGTGCTCACCAACGCATACCTCCGTCACCTGACCTGCCTCATTTCCTAACAGGAGGTCCAGCACTGCCCCTTCTCTGGTCGATACCTCTATGTACTGCTGCAAAAAACTACCTGCACACATTTTACAAACTCAAAACCATCCAGCCCATTTACAGAATGTGTTTCCCAGTCTATTTTTGGAAAATTGTAATTTCCCACAATCACTACCTTGTGCTTAATACTAATATCTGCTATCTCCTTACATATATGCTCTTCCAATTCACGCTCCCCATTTGGCGGTGTATAATACACCCTTAAAAGTGTTGCTACACCGTTCCCACTTCTCAGTTCCACCCAAATAGCCTCCCCAGACGAGCCCTCTAATCTATGCAGCCAAAGCACTGCTGTAATATCTTCTCTGACAAGCAATGCAACACTTCCCCCTCTGGTCCTTCCAATTCTATCACACCTGAAGCAACGAAATCCTGGAATATTTAGTTTCCAATCACAGCCCTCCGGCAACCATGTTTCACTGATTGCCACAACATCATATTTCCAGGTGTCAATCCAGGCTCTAAGTTCGTCCACCTTACTTACAATGCTCCTGCATTAAAATATACACATATTAGAAACCCATCATCCCTTATTCTCGGTCTATTATCTTTTTCATTTCTCGCCTACATTTTGGATCTGAGTGCTTCCCTTCTCTGCCTCTTGCCCCACACCCTGACCCCTAGCCCCCTCTACCAGAGTCCCTTGCGCCAGCCTTTCTAGTTTAAAGTCTCCCCAGTGGCCTTTGCAAATCCCCCTGCCAGGATATCGGTCCCCCTCGGGCTCAAGTGCAACCCGTCCTTTGTGTACAGATCATGCCTTCCCCAAAAGAGGTCCCAGTGATCAAGAAACTTGAATCCCTGCCCACTGCACCAGTTCCTCAGCCACGCATTTATCCTCCACCTCATTTCATTCCTACTCCCTCTGTCACGCGGCACAGGCAGTAATCCTGAAATCGTTACCCTTTTGGTCCTTCTACTTAACTTTCCCCCCAACTCCCTAAATTCTCCCTTCAGGACCTCATCACTTTTTCTGCCTATGTCATTGGTACCTATGTGTACCACAACATCAGGCTCCTCTCCCTCCCTTATCAGAATCTTTTGTGCACGTTCTGACACATGCGAGACCCTGGCACCAGGTAGGCAAACTACCATCCGTGTCTCCCGACTGCGTCTACAGAATCGCCTATCCGACCCCCTAACTATAGAGTCCCCTATTACAATTGCCCTCATCTTTTTGCTACCCTTCTGAACATCAGGGCCGGTCTCTGTGCCGGAGGCCCGGCCGCTGTTGGTGCCCCCATATAGGCAGTCCCCTCCAATCGTACTCAAACCCGAGTACCTATTTTCCAGGTGTACGGTCACAGGGGTACTCTCTAGCCCCTGCCTCTGCCCCTTGCCCTTCCTAACCGTGACCCACTTGTCTGCCTCCTGTGGTCTGGGAGTGACTACCTCCCTGTAGCTCCTCTCTATTACCTCCTCACTCTCCCTGAGGAGACGGAGGTCATCGAGCTGCTGCTCCAGGTTCCTAACACAGTCCTTTAGGAGCCCCATCTCAACACACCTGACGCAGATGTGGACGTCTGGAGACCTTGCTTTATAATTGGTTCCATGTTCATGCGACACAGCTGGAAGAATATCATCGAATAATATTAATTAATCCACTGAAGGCACGGTGATATTTGCATTTAAAATTGCTCATATTTTAATTTTTCATCGCATTAGTGAACTGCGTGTGATATTCAGCAGACAAGCCTCCCTGTTAAATATATTGTGATTTCGCTGCTATATTCTTCAACTTTTGCAGAAATCCATATAAGGGAATTGGAAAAGGGTAAATTGATTTTTACTGTTGAGTTATATTTTAATGTATAACTTTAGGTCTGACATTAGTCAACAATAAAATTCTACTTCCGATAAGGTGTCTTGCTCTCCTATTCACTCCATCCATCCATCCATCCATCCATCCATCCATCCATCCATCCATCCATCCATCCATCCATCATCCATCGTCATCGTCTATCATCCATATTATTATCTATCTATCTATCTATCTATCTATCTATCTATCTATCTATCTATCTATCTATCTATCTATCTATCTATCTATCTATCTATCTATCTATCTATCTATCTATCTATCTATTATCTATCTGTATCTATTCTATCTATCTATCTATCTATCTATCTATCGCTATCTATCTATCTATCTTATCTATCTTATTATCTATCAATCTATCTATCATTTATCTATCTATCTTATCTAATCTATCTATCTATCTATCTATCTATCTATCTATCTATCTAATCTATTTACTATCTATCTATATATCTATCTATCTATCTATAACTATCTTATCTATCTATCTATCTATCTATCTATCTATCTATCTATCTATCTATCTATCTATCTATCTATCTATCTATCTATCTATCTATCTGTCTGTCTGTCTGTCTATCTATCCACCTATCCATCCATCTATCCTCCTATCTTATCTCTCTCTCTCTCGCTCGCTCGCTCTCTCTCTCTCTCTCTCTCTCTCTCTCTCTCTCTCTCTCTCTCTCTCTCTCTCTCTCTCTCTCTCTCTCTCTCTCTCGATCTATCTATCTGTCTATCGGTCTATCCATTATATTCAAACATAGTCTTCCAAATTCTCAGAAATGTATCTGTTGTAATTAAGCCGAATATGTTGATTATGCTGCACGTGTGTATTTTGTTTGCAGATATCGATAAACTAAACATAGCTATTGTCGATAAAGGTAAATACTGGGTAGGGCACATGTCTTCGTACAGCAAAGCATACTGTAGATGGACTTTTTTAATCGTTTGATTAATTTATCTTAAATTCCGGAGTAAATGGTAAGGCATCCGATTCGAGTACCAATCTTTGTACCACCACTACGTGCTCAATGATCGATCAATTTAATACCCGATTCGTTGGATTAAATGGCGGACAATTCAACTGTGACTTCGTTCTTATCAGTATGATATTTCGTATTAATACGCAAGTTTCAAGATAAAATATATCTAATTGTCATACAGCTAAATGACATAGAAATAACGGCTTTCCTCCAGCAAATCGCGTTATGAGTACATCGCCGTACAGTTTGTTACTAGATTTGAAAGCCTCATGTACGCACGGACAAACACACGCATTGTACAATCCTCCGAAATCTTCAACTATTTCCAGAATTCATGTAAATTGTCCACAGCTGGGATTAATTGAACTTTTGACGTCATCACCCAGTGAGCAGGAAGAAGGGTAACTATCCATGAATAACCGCAGTGCTGCAGCTCACCATTCCAAATAATCTCCATATAGTGACTCTCCTTCCCCGCCGTATTGTATGCACTAATCATTATTTAGTGATTCCCGTCTGTCGACCGAAAGCGTTCCAGATACCCAAGCTTTCTTTTCTCCAACATAATAATAACCCAGATCTTCTCGACAGGTTTTTTTTTTTACCCAATGAGCAGAGTTAAGGCACCTGCATTAAATAACTGGCCGCAATCATCACGTCCGTGGCAATCTGGATTCCATTGTTCAGTATCAGGACATAACGGAGAGTAAGGTATTTAGAAGAAAAAATCGGTTACCCAAATATATAACTTTCAATCACATTTGAGATATTCAGTGACCATATTCAATCACTTGGCATTATATTTGGCTAAATTATTGACTTTGATATTTGTTTCACTGAGAAATTGTAATCGGCATGTCAGAAGAAATTAAAACTATTTAGTTTGCTTCACAACATGTGGCGGTAACAAAACTGCGGTGAGTTTGCTGCGGTGAATAATGGATCTAGGAGCGTGTGCTTGGGCAGCTGTGATCCTAGCACGTGTTGCTAGAGGGCATACTTATATTGTGATCTTAGATTATCAAACCACAAAATGCTTTAACCATTAAGATATTCATACTAGGTAGCTACAGACGGTTGACAGACACAGGGCAGGATTTAAGCGTCGCTTAAACAACAAACATGCACTTTCATGAGCGTTCAACAATAATTATCACACCAACGATGTTTACTTTAAAATAAAGCCGGAACAATCTAGTAATTTAAACCATGAGTTACAGTGCGGTTTCGTAGGAGATCGAGTATACAGCTTGTTTTGGCATATAATAACAATGATATCTAATTTCATCTAATTACTTTTTATAGCTAATTCGACTTTTATTAACCAACGTTTTTTCGGTTGAACTATTGCAATAATCTCCAAGATGTTTTATGAACAGATAAACAGCTGCAAATCAAAGATAAGGGTAAGGAAACAAACAATGTTCTAATATCACACCAAAACGTTTTCCAAAACCGTAGGTAGACTGTGTTTACCATCCAACCCAATGTTAAAATAAAGTAACCGTATTATTTTACGTCGAGGACGGTTAACAGAGATCTTTGAAATATGTTGTATTGATATGTGCACATTCTTACATTAAATGAGTAAGTATTCCGCTGTACGCAGACACATACTGCTGAATTTAAACCACAAGCGTTCTGTAAACGCGGAGGCACCGAGTGGTGATTTCCAGCGCTTAAGTCCCACATTCGATTAATATATATATAAGAGGGAAAATGTTGTAGTGGCCTATGTTAATCCTGCAATTTTAGTCCTCTGGTATGTAATGTGCAATATGTGCTAATAATGGATTAGTTCTGGTAGATGTAAGGGGAAATATTGGTTTATGTGTAGGATTGAGCTACAGTTGCTGGTCTAAATTGAATACAAACACAGAATGCAGGAGTAACCGCAGTGGGTAAGAACTACAATTTCTGAGAATGGAGATTGACGTTTCCGGTTCGAGACTCTTCTTCAGACTGAATTCAGGAAGAGGTGAGGTAACATAGATAATAATAAAAATAATGTACAGATAAGGATATGCAAGGTGTGAACATGGACAAAAGGAAATAGATGCTCAATAAAAAATATACAATATATTATTATCAGTTGGGAGAAGGTAACACCAAGGCAAACAGAGATAAAAAATATACTTAGGCAATCAGACGTCGGAGATCTGGAGAAGAGGACAGGATGGAGAATGACAGAAAGGGTTACGTGAGTTAGATAAGTCAATGCTCATACGGCTGGGGTTTATGCTGCCCAAGCGAACAATTATGTTTCTCCAATTTGCACTGGGCCTCACTGCCAATGGAAGTGGCCCTGGCCAGAAATGCCAGTATGGGAATTCGAGAGCAAGTTAAACTGTTTTGCGACATATTATTCTTGTATAAAATTAAACGTATTATTTTATCCTGGCTTCATACATATTTTGCCTCCGTCCTTACAACTTTTTTAAATGTTATATAACCATATAACAATTACAGCATGGAAACAGGACCTCTCGTCTCTTCCAGTCCGTGCGGACCAATTGTTTTCCCCTAGTCCCATCTACCTGCATTGAAGCCATACCCCTCCATTACCTTCCCGTCCAAATACCTATCCACTTTACTTTTAAATGGTATATGGTTCAACTATTATTCAAGAAGATATTTTCTGCACATTTTAACTCCGTGGTATCCGCGGTTTGTTCAATCTTACAAGATGACTAATTTGCGCTCCTGATGAATTTCACCTACATGCAATGATATGTATTCTATATGGATTCGCATGGAAAGCTACAGACTTTACGCCAACATACTGTATCCCATTAATGACTAAATATTGGAGCCAGCATTTTTGGTAGTCTAAATGTTGCCTCTAAATGTCTGTAGTACAGGCGTCTGGGATGTTGTTTTAGCTCAGTTGCAGAAGAATTTAATTCCCCGACATATTCATATGTCAGCTGCCTCTGTTTAGCGGGTCAACTTTGTTTAATAGGCGATTTTTGCAGATATTTTGTATTTTCTATTAATGCACCTGTCTATATTATTATGTTTTAATTATTTCTTATGATCAAATCCGATCGTGAAAGACATTTCGAAACAGTGAAAGGCTGCGATTTGCAGCGTCTCCTTCAAAGTGTATCTCAACATGTATAAAGTAACAAGATAGTACTTAGACCAATTAATTTGCGGAATTGAGATATATTCTCGTCCCTTGTGGTAACACAACCTACCATGGAGTCAATAAAATCGTTTATTTTTTATTCCACGCCTTGTGTTCGCAGATATAGCTCAGATTAATATTACCTATGGTGAGTGGAACAATTTAAAATATCATGTGAGTTCTAACTCTCTACCCGATCTATGTCGCTCATATAATTTTATATATGCTCATAAATCAAAGGACCAGAATCATGCCATTTGGCCTATCGAGCTTACTCCGCCATTCAATCACGGTTAAGCCCGTATTCCTGCCTTCTCCCCATAACCGTTGACACATTACCATTCAAGAATATATCAATCATCGCCTTATAAATTCCCAATGACACCGTACGCAACCGTCGGTAGCAAGGAATTTCACATATTATCCGCCCTCCCCCTTTCTACCTGTTTAATCTGAAGCTGTTTGCACGGGTCCCAGACTCACCCACTGGTGGAAACATCCTCTCCACATCAAATCTATGCAGTCGTTTCACTATTCGATAAGTTTCAATGAGCCCCCCCCCCCCCCCTCCTTCCCCCCTCCGCCACCCATCCCCATATGTATACTTCTATCAGTTCTCTCCTCAACCTTCGGTATTCCAGCGAAAACAATCCACGACTATCGAACACGGAACAAATACATCCTAATTTAGGCATCATTTTCATCAACCCCATCTGCATCTTATTAAAAACCTCCACATTCTTCCTGCCTTTGATGAGACCAGAATTGCAGGCAATGCCTGTGGCTCAAACAAAGTCCAATAAAGCTCCATCATGACATCTCGATCCGTATATATGACGGTCATTGGACAGTATATCACATGCCTTCTTTGCCACACTAACAACATTTGGTGCCATTTCCAGGATCATATGGACTTCGATTCCAATATGTATCTGTACATTTAATTTTGTTCAGGGATTTACCATTAATGTATATGTTTCCTATTTGAATTCCCAAAACGCAACAGCTCACACTTGCACGGATTGAAACCCTTGGGCTGTTTTGTGTCCGACCGTTTCTGCAGCTGATCTATATGCGATTGTATAGTTTAACTGCCCACGACCCCCAACTGGCTGAATATTGTTCTTCCACCGTCACCTCCTGTTTTCTAGCAATAGTCAATTGTAAACTGACAATAGTAATGAGCCAATTGTGAACTGCATGCGCATACGACATTGTTCATTCCGCGCGCTATACACTTCAGCAGCACCCTGCTATGGATGATTTAATCGCATGCCTTATTAAGATTCCCGTAGTTATCTACCCCCCCCCCCCCCCCACTCCCCCTCCTCACCGCCCTCATTTATCACCTTCGCCACCAAAAAGCTCGATAAATTTAGTAAGATACAATGTGCCGTAAATTTGGTGTTCACCTTTCCCAAAGTCCTGTGTTTCATGGCATCAGTAATTTGGTAGATTATGACGCTAAGCTCCAAGGGACTTTTACCTATCGTTAACCGCCTTTGTTACACTGGTCAGTAGACCGTTAAATAACGGCAGTCTTCCATGCATCAATTCGCCCAGTTCGTGCCTGATACTTCGGAAATTCATTGTTGTATTCATTGCTCCCATAAATTCTACCTAACCCGATTGGTTCTTTATCTTATAGAGGAAAACATCGCAGAAAAAGACTTAGGTATATATATCTATCAATATATGTTTCACTGTACGTACGAAGCCTTCGAAAATAAATGAATAATGCATTTACTCCATGACCAGAAATAGTGAAAGGATTTCTAAATATGTCTCTCCCATTAAAAAAGATATTACCAGGATATTTATTTCTGGAAGGCTGTGATTGCATGGGAATAATTAAAGTAGAAAATAAGGAAGCTACCACTTTTCCATGTGCAACGTATGTGAAATTTGCCGAATTGATTTGCCATTTTATTATTCGTTATTCTGAAAAGTAATTGTACCAAACCTTGTATGAACTGCTGAATTCTGATCTATTCCATTGATGTTTAGTTCGATAGCGGTAGTGTAGTTGAAGATGGATAAATGAACATGGTGTACATGGACATGTTTTTTAGATTAAAAAACAAACACTGAGCTTCAAAAATGTTATTTTATTGAATCAGTGTATATGTCGACGCGTTTGTTACTCCCGATTATTGGATAGATACGCGAGCTAAAATACCACGGTGAAAGGGACTGCTTTCATCCTGAATTCTGTAATTACGCGGATCCCTCAATATTTTGCTGTCCATTTTAATAATTTAGAGGACATTTCCTCATATGCAGTCAGGCGTTATGGGGTTATTTGAAGATAGGTGGACTGACATTACTCTAATGAAAATATAGAACTAACTCAAATTGGTTGGAAAACCTACGTCAGTGTACACTTTGCGCATTCGGTACAGCACCTCAGTCATTAGCTATGTTGAATGACTGATAAGACATTAGAGATCTTGTGCATTGCAATGTATTACATCCTTACCAAATTGTTCCCCCTCTGTATTCCACAAATGTCGCTTGATAGATAATGACATCTGGCAGTCGTGCAATGATGCACTAATCCCTGAATACGTTCTAGGTTAACTTCACAAAGCTTCATTCTATTCCACTGCGCTTACACGAACACATTTTCAAATAGTAATTTGAAGATTCGGAGGAGCAATATTCTTAAAGGAATTGCAACGCTCAGACACAACGATCTTTGTAATCTATGAGAATATGGTTTGTCTGATCTTTGATATTACTCGACTAAGTGGGACTAGTTGGTCTCCAGACACACTTGAGGCCCGGTCCCCAAACGCACGGACACCTTCGGTGGGGCGCAAAGTCTCCAGAGGTTTCCGTTCATGTTTGCGCAGTGGGACAGGGGCATTAGAGGTGGAATCAAACTAAAGGGAAAGGTGTATAACAGCAAAGATTAGCGAGAAGCCAGAGGATTGGAAAACTTTCAAAGGACAACAGAAGGGAAGAAAACGGGCAATACGAGCTAAAAATCTGAAGTACGAGGGTAAGCTGGCCAGGAATACAAAGAATGATAGTAAAAGCTTATTTATGCATATTATGAGACAAAGATTTGTAAAGGGTCCCTTGAATGCAGAAACAAGTGAAATTATTATGGAGAATAAGGAAAGGGCAGAAGGGTTGAATAAGTACGTTGTTTCTGTATTCATTAAGGAAGACAGAGGGCAGAGGATCCAGGGAGACAGAGGAACTGAAATAAATTAGCATTAGGCGAGAAATCGTATTGGGTAGACTGATGAGACTGGAGGCTGATAAATCCCCAGGGACTTGATGGTCTGCCTCCCAGAGTAGTGATGTGGCTAGTGAAATCGTGGTTGCATTTATGATAACGTCCTAATGCTCTAAAGATTCGGGATCAGTTCCTGTGGATTGTAGGGTAGCTAATGTTATCCCACTTTTCCAGAAAGGAGCGAGAGAGAAAACGGGGTATTATAGATCAGCTTGCCTGACCTCGGTGGTGGGCAAGTTGTTGGAGTAAGTTATTAAAGAAGTAACAACGGCACATTTGGAGAGCAGTGGAAGGATTGGTCTAAGACAGCATTTATTTATGAAGGGGAAATCCTGCTTGACTAAACTTCTGGAAGTCTTTTAGGATGTGACAAGCAAAACGGATGAAGGAGAGCCAGTAGATGTAGTGTATCTGGACTTTCAGAAACCGTTTGACAAGGTTAATTATAGGAGGTAGTGGGCAATATTAGAGCACATCATATTGGGGGTAGGGTATTGACATGAAGAGATAATTGGTTTGCAGACAGGAAACAGAGCGTAGGCATAAAGGTACGGCAGGCAGTGGCGAGTGGACAGCCGCGAGGCAAGGAGCTGGGTCCAGAACAATGTACAATATGTATTAATGATTTAGATAATAGGATTCTAAGTAACACTACCAAATGTGTAGATTTCACAAGTGTGGGTGGCAGCGTGAATTGCGAAAATGAGGGTGGTATGTTGCAGGGCGACGTGGACAGGTTAAATGAGTGGGCAGGTGCATGGTAGGTGCAGTATACTGTATTTAAATATGAGGTTTTCCACTTTGGTGGAAAAAATAAAGAGGCGGATTATTAACCCAATGGTGTCAGATTAGGAAAACGGGAAGTGCTACGAGACGTGGGTATTCTTGAACACCAGTCACTGAAAGTAAGCATTGAAGCACAGCAGGCAGTGAAGAAAGCTAATGGCATGTTGGCCTTCATAATGAGAGAATTTGAGTATAGGAGTAAAGAGGTCATTCTGCAGTTGTGTAGAGCCCTGATGAAACCGCATCTGGAGTATTGTGCGCAGTTTTGGTCTCCTAATCTGAGGAAGGACATCCTTGCTACCGAGGCAGTGCAGTGTTGGTTCACGAGGTTAATACTTGGAATGGCGGAACTGTCATACGAGGAAAGATTGGAAAGGCTGGCCTTGTATTCACTTGAATTTAGAAGGATGAGAGGCTATCATATAGAAACATATAACATTATAAAAGGACTGTACAAGCCAGATGCAAAAAAAAATGTTCCCAACGTTGGGTGGATTCCAGAAACAGTGGCCACAGTCTAAGAATTAAGGGGAGGCCTATTAAAAATGAAATGAGAAAACACTTTTACACCCACAGAGTTGTGAATTAGTGGCATTTTCTGCCACAGAGGGCAGTAGAGGCCAATTCCCTGGATGCATTTAAAAGAGAGTTAGATAGAGCTCTATGGACTAGCAGAATCAATGGATATCGGGATAAGACAGGCACGAGTTATTGATTATGGTTAATTAGCCATGATCATAATCAATGGCGGTGCTCGAAGGACCAAATGGCCTCCCCGGCACTTATTTTCTATGTTTCTATATTTATATGAGACTCTATCCTAATCCACTCGCTGCCATGTTCCCAACGTGGCATCATGTACAGTGGAGAGTCCAAGCATAGATTCGAAGACCATTTTGCCGAACGTCCGCCAAAACTGACGTTTGCTAACGACTTTATTTCCTCTTCCCATTCCCATACCGACCTTTCAGACTTGGACATCTTCCATCGCCAGAGCGATGACACATGCAATCTCTAAGTGCAACACCTCATAATCCACTTGGATATGAATTATCCAAACTTAGGTAACGAATACTGCTGCTTGCTTTCCCGGAAAAAAATAGTAAACAATAGAGAATAGCAACAATCTCCGACATTGGCTGTTGAACTTCCTTAGCCACGAGTGTTGAAGGGGTGAAACTAGTTTTGGGTGGTGGACCACTGGGGGAACATCCTGAGTTTTGAGTGGTAGACCACTGGGAGAACATCTCTGGATCGTGATAATAGTATTACCGCAAATGCTGAAATAACACCAACAAAATTAAATAGTATATTGTGCTTGGCAAATAATTAACTTCAGTGCGCTGGAGGCGTTGTGATTAGAGAAATGTTGAAATAAAACATGAACTGAGTGGCGATGAGGTGAATATCAGCATAGTTCAAGTACAATTTCTACGTTGCCACAATATGGGCCGTAATACTCCTTCTCGTTGAATGATAAACGAGGGATGATAATGGATAGGTTAATGAATATTGTATAACACGTAAGTAATCGAAGGTAAGAGTCAGGCAGCACGTCAGAATCAATCGCGAAGATGGCAAAATTGATTATCGGTTGTTATTGTGTAAATAATTAGGGATATGAATTGGGTAGACGGAGAATAATAATAACAGGTAATCTTACAAACATCTTCTATTGCTGTACGGAATGGAAACTGCGTGCAAGAAGGTTGCGTGGCCACTCACTGGGCATATTCTAGGCGTGGTGCACAAGCGACCACCGAGATGTTGTGGCCTTAAAGATGAAAAGAGTATTGCTATAAATGTGGAAGTGAACACATTAGTCCACTCATTCGAAACGAAGTAAAGGATCAAAATTGAAAATGCAAAAAGATGTTTGAACTAAATCACAACTATGATTTTCTGAAGGCATCCAACGCTGTTCAGAGTGGGTTTTGACGAACACGTCAGAAAGGATCGCCAGCACGTCCGCAATATAAGAGCATATTAATAACACCAAACACTGGAACATTCAAAGCCATTAATTTACAGATAGGTGCAAGCAAGTAATGATCTTTTAACCTAACAGCGGCATTTGGAATGATATTTGAATTAAAACATTCAGGGAAATAAACAAATAAATAGGCCTTGATTATATGCACAGTGCAAATGACAGCGGCAATGAGACGGACGTGTCTGCAAAATGCAAGGACGCTAGCACGCGCAAGTCGACTGGCGAAAATGCTAGCTGAATGAATATTCTCACCTAAACATACCTCAATCTAAAGTATTTTAATAAAGGAAGTATATTGTCACCCGAGAGTAAATTTTACAACTCCCTTTATTCGAGAACTGGAAAATGCAAGAGAAACGCTGAACGAATCGGGTAGGTGTTGATTTTCAGTGTCTGATACATTGATGTATTAATATCGATAATCTGTTTTGAAACAAAGTGAAAGTTGATCCGATCAGTTACCGATGCAATTATTAAACAGATAAAAGTTTAGAACTACAATTTAATTAAATCATTATATACATAATCATAATAATCATAAAGGAAATCTATAATGCATGGCCGTGATATACTTGGATCAGTTAACACAAGCGTTTCGTTCCCACGAGAGGCCGCGTAATTTCGGGGATTATGATAATTGTATATCATCTGGACATTTTTTTTTCGAAACTGATTAGGTGTACTAAGTATAGTTTTGTCCGGTTCGATGGAACACGACAAGATGGATTGTGGTGTTGCATTTACAAACAGAGAGAGTTCTGAGCATTTCGAAAGAGATTTATTCGCATCTTATTCAGATTCCAACTTTGTGACTTGAATCGAATCAGTAGTACAAGAAAAGCACTAAGTCTGTTTAATCGAATGTACTATTTTTCTACCTATTTTCAAGCAAATCTAATTGTTTTCTTCCTACTCAGACACCAAATCGTAGATGTACGACTATGAACAATTGTGATTGATCGGCCTCGCAGTAGGCACAACGCACCAGTGGAGCACCAGATCAATAGATGTAATCAATATATCAAGCTATTCAAAACTCAGGCAATCGCATGAGAGTAAAACACGACAGCTTAGGCGAATCTATAGATGGTACAACATCACAAATTGGAAATATTTATATTATACTTCGCTCTTAAAGGAAACAGATCAATATTTTACAGCACCTATATTTTTACTTGTAGATAATCGATAAGGATTCGCATCAACGAGTCATGTTGCAGTTTGACCCTGATATGTTTAATATTAGTTAATATTGTAAGAGCTTTCCCTGGTTTGCAGGCTACTGTTTGTTTTGGTCAGAAACACTCGCCTCGTCATGAATGGATAAATACATGATTAAGGTGTGCATGAAGTGCGAATAGGACGTTAATGAGGGTATAAGAAGCGTATTTACTTAGTTTAAATTAGAGTGAATATAAAGAACAACAGAGAAAACATAGGTCATATTATCTCTGTTATTAATATTATTATTAGTATTATTAATATTATTATTATTATTAGTAGTAGTGGTGGTAGTAGTAGTAGTATTAGTAGTAATAGTGGTACCAGTATTAGTGGTGTTGCTGTTATTATTATTATGATTATTATAATGTTATTAGCATCATGATGATCATCATTTATCGCCTCATTATGACGCTCGTCGTTTACGCTGTCATTACGATCTTCATAGACTTCCACATTCATCACTATAAACATATCTTAACTTACCACACAAAGTCTGCACCGAGGAATCAGCACCCCTTTCTGTCATCTGGTATTCGGCCTATACACTAACAAAAGTGCGCCCATAGCAGGATTTAACTCCATGTATATATTTGCGAATGATCCTACTGTGGTTTCTCGGATCACGATCTTAGACGAGAGAGACAGAGAAATTAACAACCTTTTAATTTTTAATGAGGACAACAAGCACTCTTTCAATGTCAGTAACACGACTGACCTAGTTATCGAATTAAGGAAAAGTGGTGAAGATTATGGCCCAATCCGCATCAATGGTGCTGAAGAGAAAATGGTCGAGAGCTGCAAGTAACTAGGTGAAAATATTGCCAATGATCTGTTGAGGAGGAATCATATTTAAGCGACAGCAGTGTAGAACCACCATCGCCAGTACTTCCTCGAAAGTCTGGGGAATTCATCAAAACGTTAATGAATCTTGAAAATACCTACAAAATGGTGCACCGATGAAATTGTTGGATCACAGCTTGGGTTGCGAACCGCGCTACGTAATACAGCAACAAATTGCAGAGGGTTGTTTATTTAGGGAAAAAGAGTAGCAAAGGTAAATGTGGGTCCCTTGAAGGGAGACACGGTTGAAACTCATATGGGCAACAAGGAAATGGCAGAAGAGTGAAATAGGTACTTCGGATCTATCTTCACTAAGGAAGACACAAACATTCACTGAGGATGTGACAGGTAAAATGGATGAAGGGGTGCAGGTGGATGTAGTGTATCTAGCCTTTCAGAAAGCCTTTGATAAGGTCCCGTACGGAGACTGGTGACTAAAATTAGAGCACATGGTATCGGGGGTGTTGACTTGGATAGAAAATGGGTTGGCAGACCGGAAGCAAAGAGTAGGAGTGAACTGGTCCTTTTCAGAATGGCAGGCTGCGGCGAGTGGAGTGCCGCAAGCCTCGGTGTTGGGGCCGCAACTGTTTACCATATATATTAATGATTTGGAAGAGAGAATTAGGAGCAACGCTAGCAAGTTTTCGGATGACATAAAGCTGGGTAGCAGTGTGAAGAGGAAGTTAGGATGTTGTAGGGTGACATGGACAGGTTGAGTGAGTGGGCGGATGCGTGGCAGATTCAGTATAATTTTGATAGATGTTGAGGTTATCCACTTCGGCGGCAAAAACAAGGGGGCAGATTATTATCTCAATGGGGTTCGGTTAAGTAAGGGGGAGGTGCAGCGATACCTGGGCGTCCTTGTACACCGGTCACTGAAAGTTGACTTATAGGTGCAGCAGGCAGTGAAGAAAGCTAATGGAATGTTGGCCTTCATAACAAGAGGATTTCAGATTAGGAGTAATGAGGTTATTCCGTAGTATAGAGCTCCGATGAGAACACATCTGCAGTATTGTGTACAGTTTTGGTCTCCTAATTTGAGGAAGGACATCCTTGTGATTGAGGAGTGCAGCGCAGGTTCACGAGATTGATTCCTGGGACGCCGTGACTGTCATATGTGGAAAGATTGAAAAGACTAGGCTTGTATGCACTGATGTTTAGAAGGGTGGGGGGGGGGGGGGGGGGGGTCTTATAGAAACATATAACATTATAAAAGGACTGGACAAACTAGAGAGTGGAAAAATGTTCGCAATGTGGGGCGAGTCCAGAACCAGGGGGCCACAGTCGTAGAAAAAAGGGGAGGTAATTTAAGACTGAGGTGAGACAAAACTTTTTCACCCAGAGAGTTGAGAATTTATAGGATTCCCTGCCACAAAGGGCAGGGGAGGTCATGTCACTGGATGGAATTAAGAGAGAGTTCGATAGAGCTCTAGGGGCTAGTGGATTCAATGGCTATGTGGAGAAGGCAGGCACGGGTTATTGACAGGGGACGATCAGCCATGATCACAATGAATGGCGGTGGTAGCTCGAAGGACCGAATGGCCTCCTCCTGCACCTATTTTCTATGTTTCTATGTTGTTGATGTAGTCCGGTCTGTTACACAGATCAAGCTCCCCGCCAGTGACTCAATCAACATTTTACGATATATCGGAAAGCCTCGGAAGAACATCCGCGCTAATCAAATACGGACACATCCCGGTCATTACCTCTACTAACCCCCCCCCCCCCCCGCCCTTCAACTTCTGTCGGTCAAATACTGGAACACGCGCTTCAGCAGACTGCTGAATGTCATCTTATCGTCTGCTGCAAGTTTGTTGAACGATTTGATCCATATGCTACGGTGGTGGCGTATTCGCCCCCACAGTTTTGAGGCAATTCGAATTTGTGTAAGGAACTCACGCATTGCAAAGCTGAGAAATATATTCTGCACACTGTAAATTCTCCTTTCTTCTTGCTATTGCACTTAAGACTGGCTTGTTTGCATTTTTGTACAATATTATCTGATTTGAACGCGTAGCATGTAAAACAACATTTTTCACAGCACCTAGGTTACTTAAAAAAAGCATAACCCCGAAACCTACACATAAATCATTGGAACACTCTTTTGGTAGAAAAGTACATACAGTTGCATTAGCGGCGAAACATGGCATTCCTCCCACCGATTTCACGCCGAACACCGATCACCTTTGCACAAATTATATGTTATCTCTCTTTCGCATCCTACACACTAGTTGCAATATAGAGAAGACAAGTGACGTACAAACCTGCACGTCGTTGTAATGCAGGAAGAAACGTGAGCCCAGGTGAAAACCCACGCGGTCATTGGGAGAACGGAAAAAAATCAACACAGGCAGCACCTATAGTCAGGATCCAACCCGGGTCCCTGGCGCTGTGAGGCTGCAGCCCTATACTACGTCGTTCTTCCGCAATATTGTTCCGTAGACGTCAGTCGCAGCTGCAGGGAAATCAGCGGAATGAAAGTACAATAGATACTATGAAAGATTACATAATCGATAATAACCAGTCTCCTGTCAGTACCTCAAGCGCAGTTTCTTCCTCTGCTAAATCTCAAGTTCGGTGCGTGATTAAATTCTTCACACTGTCAGACAGGTTTCGTGCCGTAAACACATTTTACAATTATACATTCCGTCAATCATGCGGCAAGATGCGAATATTTAAATGAATGTTTATCGTTAATTCATATTTTATCATATGAATTAATCAACAGGGAGAAAATTGACCAGAAAGGAAAAGGGTAAGTAAGACTGATATGTGACACATAACATTCAGTGTGGGTTTTCAACTTCCGTTAATTCTACAGTTTTGTTTTTTTTTTGCGTGGTGTCCAGCCGGCGGAAAGACTATACATGATAACAATCAAGCCAGCAACATTGTACTGATACAGAGTAAATTGAAATAAAGTACCAAACAAATCTCTGAAATAGAGTGAAGGGAAAGTTAACAATGCCAAAGTAATATGTACGAATAAATGCTCCAAACATTCCCCTTATCATTCGCAGTGATTTTCAGTAGTTTACGTGACACAGCCAGCAGCACAATCCTGAATGTATCCAATATTGAAGGCTTAGTTTGGTGGTTAAATTAAACAATATGTAGCTGTCAGCGAATTCGCCCGCTTAGATAAAGATCGAATGTTTATTCTGTAATTTAACACACCCGATAGCTCCAATGGAATATTGAAAGGAAATCGAATTTGATTTTAAAAAGTTCCGTATTCCTTCTGTAGTTGCAGATTAAGTGTCGCATGCCAGGTAACCTGCTGTGTATAGATTAGGCTTTGTAATATCTACAGTGCAGTAGCAATTTTTTTCAATTTTATTTGTTTTAATTATTTTATTAGAAGAATTGTACAAGGATAAAACATTTGGCATCTAAACTTATACAATTATTGTACAGCTTCATCGTTAACGTTATAACCGGAAAATAAGAGAAAATGAGAGAGAATAAGAGAGGGAAAAAGTGAGAAGTGAAAAGATAGCTCGAAAAAGCACAAAGAAAAGACTCCTAGACTAACAAAGTACTGTGGCCGAAAAGTGACTAGAGATAGAAGAGAAAAACTGAAAAAGGGAAAGTGGAGATATACCTGCCATCGCCCCCCCCCCCCCCCCCCCCCCCCCCCCCCCCCCCCCCCCCCACCCACCTCACCAAACCCATAATCGGAATTAAATTTAGATTTCCGTCGCGCCATACAGTGATTGTAAGAATTCGGTGAAGGGTGTCCATGTTTTGAAAAATTGATCTGTTTTTTTTCTGCCAAGACACGTGTAATATTTTCGAATAATGTCTCGGACATGTTTCTGATCCACATCTGCACTATAGGGACTGATGTGTTTTTCCTAAATTTAAATATTTGGTTTTGTCGGCGTTATCAGGCCATAGATAAGGAAACGTCTTTGAAATAATGTTAGCTCAGAACAGGTTTCTGACGCACCTAGTGTGATCAATTCTATGTCGGGGTCCAATTTAATTTTAAGTATTTTAGAAAAAATATCAACAATTCCCCTCCAGAATTTGTGTAACTTTTACCGGAGGCAAAAGAGTGGGTTATGGTTGCTTCCTGAAGGAGACATTTATCACAAATTGGGGAGATCTTTGGGAAGAACGTATTCAGTTTAGACTTTCAGTAATACAGTCTATGCAGTATTTTGAATTCAGAAGCAATATTTAAAACAGTCTGACGAAAAAACACACAAAGCAGAAAATATTATCAACATCTTGTGCCGTGGTCACAATGTACTATTGGCGCATTTGCATGCAGCCACATCATTCTGCACACTTCCAAATTCTTTGGCTGACGTTGGCCTAAATTACCTTTTGGGTCCACCGGTTACACAAGAATACCAACACGTCCTTCTTCTGCGAGAAAATACGCTGCAGAAGCAGTTAACAGGTTTCCAACAAAAAAAGTTGTAAAAAAGTAAATTCAGCGTCGAGGGAATGACCTGAAAGCTTTCGCCAGGCATTTCAGACAGAGTGCATTCATGTATTTACAGTCATAAAGTCGTATAGATATACAGCAGTGAAACACGCCCTTCGGCGCAGCCTGTCCATGCCTACCAATGTTCCCAATCTACAATTGTAGCACCTGCCCCTGTTTCGCCCCTATCCGTCACACGATTTCCTGTACTTGTGCCTCTCTAAACATTTGTAAATATTATAATAGTCCCTGCCATTACGACCCCAGGAACCCACCATCGTCTGTGTCATATAGAAGCCCTTCAGATTCCCATTATTTACTCCCCCCACATGTCGTCTGAACATACCGTCTTGTTATTCATTGCCCTACTCTTGGTAAAGGACACTGTGCATCTGCACTATCTAATCCACTTGTCATTATAATACCTCCATAAGATCACCTCTCATCCTCTTATGTCCCAGTGAGAACGGTCCTAGCCTGCCCAGTCTCTCCCTATAGATCAGGTACCCGTGAATACTTTCTGCATTGGTTCCATTTTAACAACATCGTACAGGAGTAGAGTGACCAAAATGAATCCGAAAAGTCAATCTGTGTCAGCAGCATGTCATGTACAGCTGAAACATAATGCTCAGACTTCTATACTCAATAACCTGACTGAAGAAGTCCTTTATGCCGGAAACCTACGTGACCACATTATCTAACTGTGATACCATTTTCAACAACTATTAGCCTGTACTTCTAGATACCTCTACTCTGCAACATTCTTCTCAAAATGTAACAGCTCATATTTACCGCTTCAACAATTACATTGCCTAATTGCGCAACAGATCAAGACCCTGCTATGGACTTTGATAACCATCTTCGTTGTCTACAATGCCGCCCACTTTAGTGCTCTCTGCAAGCTTACTAAATATACCATGTACGTTCTCATCCAAATCCTTGATTTCAACCACAAACAGCAACAGGCCCAGTAGCGAACCTTGGGACACACCATTGGTCACAGGCCTCCAATCCGAAAATCTTCCATCCTGCATCACGTGCAGGAAGGAACTGTAGGTGCCACTTGAACAAGATAGAGACAAAGTTACTCAGCCGGTCAAGCTGCGTCTCTGTACAAAAGGAATAGGTGACGTTTCGGGTTGGTACATTTCATCAGAAGAAGGGTTCTGAACAAAGTTACTAGAGGAGCTCCTCTAGGATCTTTGGTTCTGAACATGTGTTCCGAACCGAACGCGTCATCCATTCGTTTTCTCCAAACATGACGCCTGACCCGATAAATTATTCCAGGATTGTTTGACTATTTTCCACCATAACTCCCTGCTTCTGTCTATGAAGCTAATTGTATATCCAATTGCTGGCTCTCCCTGGATCGCATAGGATCTAGCATTCCAGAGCAGCCGATCTATTGTTAAATATGTCTGACATGGAGGGAGCAACAAAGACAAAAACAAATATGAGGTAAAAACACAAATCCAAATATTCACTTTGAAACAAAGAGAAAGTCGGTAAATGAACCCGAAGTAAATGAACATAGATGGACGATCTGATTAGTTTAACAAATAACTCTGTCTTAAATACGCTGATGGTAAGTTCAGCTATAGCATAAAAAGAGAAAATGCCCAGTTAATATCGCTGTGTCAAGGGAGCCCCTGACGACTGACGACGGTTTTCACTGCGCGCCCGGATTTGACTTCCAAAGGGTTCCACACTTCCTTGCTTCTATGTCAAATAAGAAAGCCTTCACCAGTAAGCGTTTGAGCACAAAAGTACATTAGCATAATGCAAGCATTTCTATGAGCAATTATTATAAATGCAGAAAAAATAATGCAATGTTTGCACTTCGCGCACTCAAATATGGCATCCCTGCATAAATGCAAACATTGCTGTTGTCAAAAACTACGGAAGAATTTGGAATTGATTAAAAAAAATGTTAGAATATGGCTGCGGTCATTTGAAACTGCCGCAATCAAAAACAAATATCTTTATATTTCAAACAATCCACCCCCCCACCTATGATAATTTGATGCTTGATGGTCGCAAGAGAAAGGTTATATTTACGTTCGCATGGCAAAATAACCGTGAAATATAATGCACGTGTAATTCCGCATTCCAATTTTATGAAACTTAATAAAGATTTTTTTTTTCGATTTTCGATTTTCGATTGTTGTTCAAAATGGGCGCATGAAACAGAATATAATGCGGAACAAATTGCGGATTTCCGTATTTGAATACGTCTTTGTTTTTGCAGAATTAAGCAGTATGCGTGATCTATTGGCCGACATAGGTAAGCCTGAATCTTTTCTAAATTATTTATGATTTTTGTTTGAAAGTCAGCCATTTGCGTTCAGACCGATTGCTCAAAATTGATAAATTATTACGTTATTACATACGGAAAACCGCCTCATTTCACCAATTGGCAAAGTCAGGTAAAAGGAAGGAATATTATTATGAAAAAAAAAAGCCCGGAAATTCGAGAAAACATTTGCGAGCTACGTGGCATATGTGAACAAAAACGGATGTAACATTTCACTTCGATGAACTTTCTTGTGAATTGGAACAACGTAAAGCGTTTTTACTTTGCATTTGGTACTGGGATCGGAGTTGGTAACACAAAGAGAATAAATGTAACATTGTGGATGCCGATGCTGGCCATCTGACAATTGACAACAATATTAGAGAAGTTGATGCACGAGTGCAAATAACTGCTGCCAACAAAAAGAAGTGCATAGGAAGGATTAATTATATAGTATTGGTGAAATGCTGTAACTGGCAGAAGAGAAGATGTATATTGTTGCAAATTTGAAATAATAGAGAAGGACTGAAATATACTGCCTCTGTGCAAAATTAAACATTGATTCCATCAGCGGTTCTGACACAACCGCTTCTCGATCTGCTTCTCGAAATCAATTAAAGATTACCTGTATGCTTTCATAATGTATTTGAATTCATTAGCAGTAGCTGCATGTATAATGTATTATCGCCACGGTGGGATGAGTGGCCTGTTTTGTGTTATTGACTTTGGTTCTGATAATACGCATTGTCCGGTAAGGCGGAGAGATAATAGTGTACATATGATGGAGGTGTCGAGGAATCATTCCACAAGAAGCTCAGGGTTTCTCTTTTAGGCGGATCGGCTAAGGTCTCTCAAATGGTTCCCTTATCTGGGTTCGATTTTTTAAACGTATTGATACATTGCACCGCACATAATAGGGAGTGTAAAATGATTGTTGTTCCTTGTAAAAAAGACAGCGGTTCGCCAAAACCTGCAAAGTAAATAATGCTAAAACAAGTTGTGTGTCTCCACAATGAGCTGGGAACGAGTTATGAAAATAATGTGGTTGTTGCGAAGTACAATGAAGCAAACATTTTACCGCTTTCACTTTTTAGCTAAATGAATGAATATCATAATTAAATTATATTCGAGATAAAATATAGTACACTTACATATAAATGCAAACCTATAATGGATCGCAATGGATCTCAGGACAATTGAATAAATGCTTTGTCTCTTTCTTTGCGACGAATCACACAACATAAAACGCACAAAAAACCTACAATGAACTTGAATTCCAATTGAGAGAGAAAAGAACGGGAATTTAATCGAAACGAGAATATCTGTTCGGTAAATTAATGGGATGAAACATCCTGAAATCTCTGGGGACTAAGAACATCTCAAAGAAGAGAAGGGCATTTGTTATATATTTATTGCGGAGTCTGAACTCAAATATCGGCATTCCGTCATACCACTCATTACCATGTTTTATGTCGAATGCAGAAGAACAGTTACGGTCAAGGATAAAGGTGAGAACTAAGAAAATGTTAATGGTTGTGATATGATCAGCATGAAGATAATTTGCTGCACAGCTGTCTTTCATTGTTTCTGGTTTAATAATGATGGACACAAATAACTCCCTTTATGATCAACAAAAATATGTGTCAATGCGAAAGAGAAGGACACGTATACCACGTGCCGATATGGTGGAATAACTAGATGTATTGTTATAAATAACTGCTTCTATTTTCATCCCCCAACATATCCGAACATACGTACATGAATTCCCCCCTTCCATCTTTGTCTATCCAAGCAAATTTAAGGTATCGCGTCTAAGTTTGATTTTTTAAGATCAACGTTGTTTGGTACAAAATAAAGAGTACAAAAACAACGGTCTGTATAGAAGCAGTAAAATGCATAGCATCTCGTTCATAGAATACAAATTTAATTTCTCAAATCTGGCGGAAATAATGCCCTAATAGCCGCATATAATATACCGACTTGTAAGAGGAAACCGCGAATACCTGGAAGGCATTTTGTGGACTGGATGATTATAAAGAGACAGAAAAATATAATAAACAAATGAATGAATGCGTTGTCCCTGTCTTTGCGAGGAAGCACACAAACAACCTCAAACGCACAGACAACCAACAAGGTACTTGAGATCCAGTGCCGGGGAGATAATAAGGGAAATTCCATAGAAACGGGAAATTCGTGTTGCAGGAGGATCGGGCATGGAAACTTAATATTCATGGTATACATCCTATAGAAAGGACAGGCAGGTGGGCAGAGGAGGGGGGTAGCTCTGCTGGTGAGGGATGGAACACAGACCCTTGCGAGGGAACACAATGGGACTGACGAGGTAGGGTCACTGTGGATCAATTTCAGGAATTGCAAAGGCAAGAAGACACTAATTGGTGTTATCTACAGACCCCCAAATAGTAGCCCGGATGTAGGGTGTACGTTGTAGCAGGAGTTAAACTGGCATGTAACAAAGGTAATGCCACTGTGGCGATGGGGGTTTTCCATATGCAGGTAATCTGGGAAAATCAGGTTGATTCAGGACCCCAAGAAAGAGAGTTTGTAGAGTGCCTCCGAGATGGATTCTTCAGAGCAGCTTGTAATGGAGCCGACCAGAGAAACGGTTATTCTGGATTTAGTGTTGTCCAGAGAACTAGAGGTAAATGAACAGCTTGGAGGTAGTGATCATAATATGATTAATTTTAATCTGCAATTTGAGAAGGAGAAGGTTATATCGGAATTGTCAGTGGTGCATTTGAACAAAGGGGACTATGAAGGCATGAGGGAGGAGCTAGCCAAGGTAGACTGGAAATGGATCCTAGCAGGCATAATGCTGAAACAGCAATGGCAGGAATTTCTGGGTTTAATCCGGAAGACGCAGGATCATTTCATTCCAAAAAGGAAGAAAGATTCTATAGGGAGTGGGAGGCAAGTGTGGCTGACACGAGAAGTTAGGGGCAGAATACAACTAAAAGAACAGATGTATAACACAGCAAAGAGTAACCTGAAGCCAGAGGATCGGGACACTGTCATAGGAGAACATAAGGAAACAAAACGGGCAATACAAGCTGAAATTATGAAGTACGAGGGGAAGATGGCCAGGAATAAAAATAAGGCCAGTAAATGCTTATTTAGATATGTTAAGGGGAAAAGAATAGCTAAGTCAAACGTGGACAGGCACGGGTGAAATTATTATGGGTAACAAGGAAATGGCAGGTGAGTTGAACAGGTACTTCGGATCTGTCTTCACTGAGGAAGACACAAACAATCTCCCTGAAGTACTGGAGGACAGCTGATCTAAGGTTGTAGAGGTACTGAAATACATTTTCATTCGGCGTGAAATAGTATTGGGCAGGCTAATGGGACTGAAGAATGGTAAATCCCCTGGACCTGATTGCCTGCATCCCAGAGTCCAGGGTAGCTCTAGAAATAGTGGACGCATCGGTGATTATTTTCCAATGTTCAATAAATTCAGGATCAGTTCCTGTGGACTTGAGCATATCTAATGTTATCTCACTTTACAAGAAAGTAGCGAGAGAGAAACGGGGAATTACAGACCAGTTAGTCCGACTTCGCTGGTGGGAAAGATGCTGGAGTCAATTATTGAAGAAGTAATAATGGGGCATTTGGATAGCAGTAAAAGGATGAGTAAAACGGATTTATGAAAGGAAAATCATGCTTGACTAATCTTCTTGAATATTTTAAGGGTGTGACAAGTAAAATGGATGAAGAGGAGCCAGTGGATGTAGTCTATCCAGACTTTCAAAAAAACCTTTGATAAGGTCTCGCACGGGAGACTGGTGGCAGGAAGCAAAGGGTAGGAGTGAACGGTCCTTTTTCAGAATGGCAGGCAGTGGCGAGTGGATCATGTTGGGGCCGCCACTATTTACAATTTATATTAATTTTTTTGAAGAGGGATGTAGGAGCAATAAGAGCAAGTTTGCGGATGACACAAATCTATGTGGCAGTTTGAACTCTGAAGATGATGTTGGGAAGCTGCAGGGTAACCTGGACAGGTGGAGTAAGTGGGCAGATGCGTGGCAGATGTTGTATAATATAGATAAATGTGAGGTACACAATACTACAGCAGTGGGCTCGCCAGTGCCCTATACAACTGCAGAAGAACCTCTTTACTCCTATACTGAAATCCTCTTGTTATGAAGGCCAACATTCCATTAGCTTTCTTCACTGCCTCCTGTACCTGCACGCCAACTTTCAGTGACCGGTGTGCAAGGACACCCAGGTCTCGCTGTACCTCCCCCTTACATAACCGAACCGCATTGAGATAATAATCTGCCCCCTCGTTTTTGCCGCCAAAGTGGATAATCTCACGGGTTATCCACTTTGTCTTCAACTTCGCTCTTGCAATTCAGTGGTGTATGCCTTTGGATGCTTGAATTATACATAGAGCGCACACACAAACCAGTTTGATTGCATCCGTCAAAACTGGGCGGGCCACGTGAAGGTTGCAAATATGGATCACAGACGTACGATCAGTAATCGTGTTAGAGAATAGTACACAATGATGTCAACTGAGTTGAAGTAGCACTAAGCGATGATGAAGCCTTTTATCACTATGACCCCCAATTACTTTAGTGTGCGTTTCATTATCTACCATATCACACTACCACGGAACCATCAGGTCACTTCAAAATCGCGTATAACTTCCTAAGTTTAAATGCTAGGATTGAAAACAGGCAATACTTATATTCTGACTTTGCAACCCAGGGACACAGGTGGTTAGGCCACCTATGAATATCATTGCAATTACGAAAGCAGCACTGAAACCCCGTAGGGAGCTCTTAGAAGAAAATGATCCGCAATAAGTCAAGCATGAATGATGCATCTGTATCTATATCCTGCATTGGAGTGGGTGCGCCTGTCTGTACAAAGTCTAAATGCGAAATAGTATTTTAATTTAATCATTTATATATCCCATTAGAAAAATCATCCTTCAGCCGATGTTTATAACTAAATAAAATAGTTAATATTCGAAGCATTCTATTAAATCGATCATTAACAAATATCAACGGTTTCAAGAACAAAGAGCGGTACTCCATCGCAATGGGCTTTCTGGACCATGATTTATATGAGGAGCATGATCCTAAACACAACTAATCTCACAAAATAATGTTGCTGCATGTATGTATGTGTGCGCGTGCGTGCGCGTGTGTGCGCGCGCATGCATATGTCTGTGCGTGTGCGTGTGTGCGGGTGTGCGCGTGCGTTCATGCGTTTTGGTGTATGGCAATACAAAATTATTACAAGTGGTTATTTAGTAATTTTAATTTATGAGAATCATTCGTGCTTGTACTATTTAAATATTTTGTATTAGTTCGAAATCTTGGTGCAGCGTGAAAAATTAATCGCCTGTGAGAGGCATAATTTCAACCTGGCAGTTCAGTTGGACTAGACACTTGCCGAAATAGAAAATACTATTTGGGTTAGTAGGCATAGAGTATTATTGCGCCATGTTGTACTACCTCGCGATTTAGTTGCACATTCATCTGACAATTGGCAGAAAAATCACTGCTATTTTTTCTGTCATTTACCGGAAAGTCATATCCAATCTATCTTGCGAAATACATAATATTCTGTTTTACTTTTCATTCATTGGTAAACATGAAACACAACGTAGTCACGTGTTATTACATTCTGAATCCGAACAGCTATTGAAAAGCCTCCTTTCAAACGTAAGAAATAAATAGTTTATGTTTGGCTACTCTGTACCTAAAGACGTCGTTTCCTCTCCCGCCTGCCGAAGGACATTTCGCACAAATTGCGAGAAATACGTGTCCATAACCTAAATCATGTTGAAATTTGAGACAAACTACGACACAGATATGTTTGTCCCGAAAAGTGATCGTTCATCTCAACCTTAAAAATGAAAAATAATTGAATTGTGATTCGCAATTAACTTCAGTTGTCGGACATCTATATATTACAAAACTCTCATCTTGTTTGGTAGTATGTCTGCGTGGGTGCGCATGATGAGCGTTATCCTGAAACTACACCAGAACGGTACACGTCAGGGCGACAATTTTGGCCCACCTTACTCAACATTGTCCAGGGTTGTGCTGTGGCAAATGTCGATCAATTGGTATATTTTACAAGTTATTTTCATTTTAAACTTAACTAAAACACGTTAACGTCATAATGGGATCCGATTGATCTTTTTGGACATCATGCTGCCGCTTCGGAGTCGCGACAAGGCCAAGGCCGCAGCCGCGGCCTCAAAACCCTCACCCCTTCCCGAGGCTCCAAACCGCAGCCACGGCCTCTCCCTTCCCCTCCCACGTCTCCAGACCGGTCAGACCCTCACCCGCCCCCACCCTCCGACAGCCCCCGCCTCAACTACAACTGAATCGCCAACGCGGTGGAGAAAACGGAGCCGCGGGTGGGGTTTTATATCGAAATCCCGGGGAGGTGATATGGGAGCCTGGAGGGGGAGGGGGGTTGAGGGAGATGATGGGGAAAGTGGGAGATGTGAGGAGGGAGAGCGGGGATGGGATGTGGGGGAGCAGGGGGATAGAGGAGGAGGATGGGGAGGTGTCATTAACAAAACAACAGCTATTTTCATTGTGGGCGGTTGGACGGGGGGAGCTTTCCATGTACCTAAAATACCGCGTAAAAACCTTCCTTTAAAAAATAGTATATATCGCGATAGTACACACAAGTCTGGAGAAATTCAGCGGGCGCAGCAGCATCTAAGGAGGGAAGGAGATAGGCGACGTTTCGGGTCGAGACCCTTCTTCAGACCGGTCAGGGATCAGGGAAACGAGAGATATCGACGGTGATGTGGACAGATAAAGAACAATGAATGAAAGATATGCAAAACAGTATCAATGATAAAGGGAACAAGCAATTGTAAGCTGTTTGTGGTATGAAAATGAGAAGCTGGTGCGACTAGGGTGGGGGAGGGAGATAGATAGATAGGGAATGCCAGGGCCCGAGGGCTGAGGGAGAGGTGGGAAGGGGAGGAGACAGCAAGGGTCAACAGAATTGAGAAAATTCAATGTTCAATCCCAAAGAATGCAGACTCCCCAAGCGGAATATGAGGTGCTGTTCCTCCAACTTGCGGTGTTGCTCACTCTGGCCGTGGAGGATGCCAAGGACCGAGAGGTCGGATACCGAATGGGAGGGGGAGTTGAAGTGCTGAGCCACCGGGAGGTCGGGTTGGTTTATGCGGACCGAGCGGAGGTGTTCGGCGAAACGATCGCCAAGCTTCCACTTGGTCTCACCGATATAGATCATCTGGCATCTGGAACAGCGGATGCAGTAGATGAGGTTGGAGGAGGTGCAGGTGAACCTCTGCCGGACCTGGAAGCATTGCTTGGGTCCCTGAAATGAGTGGAGGGGCGAGGTGATGGGACAAGTGTAGTATTTCTTGCGGTTGCAAGCGAAAGTGCGGGGGAAGGGGTAGAGCGGGAGGGAAGGGAAGAATTGACAAGGGAGTTGCGGACTGAGCGGTCTTTGCGGAAGGCAGGCTGTGGGGGAGATGGGAAGATGTGGCGAGTGGAGGGGTCACGTTGGAGGTGGCGAAACTGGCGGAGGACTATGTGTTGTGTTTGCCGGCTGGTGGGGTGAAAGGTGAGGACCAGGGGGACTCTGCCCTGTTTGCGAATGGTCCCTGCATGGGGCAGATTTTTAAATGCTTTACTTCGGTGGCAAGGACTTGTTGGAAATCCATATATCTCACGTAATTTACAGCACAATTACCAATCCACCCATATTTCTACCTTAAAATAGAGCGCTAGTTTAAAAGTGTGATTCCTAAATACAGAGCATTTTTGTAAACATACAACAATCCAATTAAGTGGCCATTGTACGACATCCATTTAAACATAATTTGTTGTAATCGGGATGCCGAAGCAAATATGATATGCATGCCATATACCCAGAACTACAAGATAGACTGTAATGTAGAGTGGATAAAAGCGCTGGGCAATTATAGAGATAATTAATGCGCGACTTTTTTAAACTGTTTTTTAATCCGTCATTATATTTCCCACTGCAGATCTAAAACAAAGTAAAAGAGAAAAAGGCAAGATTCAGTTTATCGCAACATGCAAAATTAGTCATTTCAAACCATATTCTTTGGACAGATTACCTACATTGCAATTAATTTTCAATTAATTGATCGTGCCACAATTTGTCTCCCTTTGAATTTGTGACGAATGAATACAGCGAGAACATTACAGCTCCCACTGATGTGTTAATGTCGAAAAAAGGCGTGACATCGTTTCGGATACAGATTTGTAAATAGCTAAATGATGTCTGCTTACTTAAATCAATTTCAACGAAGCACGTGTCGGTGCGTAAAAAGCATTATCTGTAAAATGGATCCTGAATAGACCATATTGTCTACAAACTGAAGGTCGACACAAAATGTTGGAGTGACACAGCCGGAAAGGCAGCATCTTTGGAGAGAAGGAATGGGTGACGTTTCGGGTCGGAAACGTTCTTCAGTTTGTCTACAAAGTGTTCATGCATCCATCAAAAATAACTTGTTTATCATATATAAATGTGTGCTTTCAATGAGTATGATGCTGAAAGGTAACCTAGATTAAAAATGATCTAAAGGAAATAATTATCCCTGTGGAAGGGCTCACAAAAGCAAATGAGTTTCGGGGTTGAAAATAACTGCAGCTTTAGGTATGGCAGGCGCATTGGACTCGAAAGGCAAATTCCGAACACAATTATGTTTTACAAATAGGACCTCTTTACGCGGGTCTTCGTTATAATGATTATAAGGGAGCACGTTAATTGATAGTGGTAGGATCTTTACGTACTTTCCGAGAATTCGGACAATTGGGACTTCTGCAGCCAGTTGGAGACAATGGACAGGGTACGGGGGGGGGGAGGCGGGTGGGGGGCGATAATTAAACACGGGGACAATGGAATACATATCGATTGTGTTGCTAAGAATATATTTCGCTACTCTCAAAAGAAAGCTAAACAACGAGTGTGTCGTTTGATGGCTAACAATCTTTGGTGTCAGCGGAAAAACGTGTACTTCTTTCATCAGGTAAGCCCTAGCCAGCAGATATACAGCACTGGTCTGTCTCTTTATTTCTATTTATGTCTTGGATGGAGTGGCTATAATTCACATAATTAATTGTCAATCATTTTACCTCAGAACTTGAAGAGCATCTACTTGCTTTTAGTGAGTAAGACGCTATATTACTAAAAACGTCCAAACGTTAATTTAATGAACGTACCACATTTGAATATAGTCAACCCACATATGTGACTTTGCAAAGTACATAAAATGGCGCAACATAGAAGGTCATCTAGGCTTCATCTGGAGCAACAGTGACTTAAAAAACTCAGATGTCACCAGAACCAACGCGGATTGTTCATGTTCCATTTCGATTCACGCAAAAATGTCTTGATTCTGGATGTATAGCGGGGACTTAAATATTCGTATAGAAAATCCGGAGAGAATGCTCATCAAAAGCGTTGCATTGATTACCACGGAAAACCCGGTAATACATCCGAACGAGTTACAAATAAAGACGCCCATTGGCGATTTAAGCGAGGAATCCAGCGAGAATCTGAGTTGGTTATGCGTCACTTGTTCGTTTCTTGTCGATCTTTGGAAGAAGGTCATAGAGTGATATCTGGCCCAACTTGCCAACACCGGCCAACAATGTCCCAGCTACACTAGTCCCAGTTGCCTAAGCTTCGTCCATATACCTCCAAACTCGTTTTATCCATGTGCCTGTCAAACTGTTGCTTAATAGAGTCAACAGTTTCTTAATAACCTAAGTTAGAATACCTTAATATTGGTGAAATAGCAAAAACAATCACTAGCAATATGTTTGTAGAACTGAATTAATGGAAAAGAAAGAGAACATTGATTTAAGTGCTTAAAACAGGCATTGCAAGGGTTTGTTTCTTGTGAGTCCGTGGCCAAACATCCGGACAATTTCAATGTAAATAAAGGGCCTTCATTCGCTGTAGCTCCGTTTAAAAAGTAGTGACGTGTTCTGAACAAAAACGTGATAAACTAAAAACGAAATGATGGAAATTCAGGGGGAAGGAAAAGTGCTTGAATTTGAATCAGTGGTCATGGGGCAGACTGTTTCAACCTGGCGAAAAGGATGTGAAATTATAACCGTTTTCTATTCAATGCAGCAATCAATCTGAAGGAGAAAGACTCAGGTAAAATACACAATTTAACATCCCAGATTCTTTTCTTAGGAATACAATAATTAATGCTTGACGATTTTTATTTCCAGTGATTTCTTCTGCAATGTCTTTACGATGCACGTGGGAGGTTTGAAACATAAAATTTGCATTGTTTGATGGCAGAGATATCATGACACTTATGCTGTGCATTATTTTTTGCGGTTATTTCACAGTCATTGCCCGAGTTGAGATATGCATCCTGCCGAGGGTGCATGGAACGTGCGTTTTCCAGCCCTATTCCTGAACTACATTCTGGAATTCGCATTGAAGTCCACTATGTACAACGGAATTCCGTAGACGTCCACGATGATGCTTTGCCGCTCTTTCAATGTCGATGTTTTACATGCTCTCTCTCCTCGCAGATATATGCGTTTACACAAAGCTTTCGAATGATCAAATGTATTCCGTGAAAAAACACAATTCAAAAAGCTACCACAACAGCAACAATTGGTCTAATACAATTGTATCTACACATTAAGGCAATTATAAATTGAGGCCACGTCTTAAATAACGACCCAGAATGAAAACATCTGAAGCGTAATAACATTGTTCTCTGGTGTAAGTCGTTCCTAAGACATCGGGGGCACAATTACATTTATAAAAGCGTTCTCTTTTTTGGGAAATTTGCCAGGAAGTTCAGTCATCCACAGCAAACAGAGGCGAATGGTGAGGTATTGTTGTTCATTCTTGCATTGGACCTCTGCGGATGGAAGCAGGTCTACAAATCAGCATGGAGGAGTGATGGGAAATAGAAAAAAAAACATACAACTGCATGGTAAATTCTGAAACTCAACGCAGCTGCAGCACGAAATGATTACTTAGTCTGCATTGGTTATTTCAATCGGTCTATATGTCCTTTTGCCTATAACGTGCTACAAATGTCTTATTTCTGTTAATATAATTTGACATGCTGGGCGTATGGTGTAGGCTTGCTAGTACAATAGCATGTATAATAAATATAATAATTTTCTGAAAGGCACGATGATATTTTCGTATTAACGTTATCATTTATGATTTTCACCAGAGAGTCTTGAATCTGTGGAATTCCTGCCGCAGAAAGCAGTGGAGGCAAATTCATTGGATGTTTTCAAGAGATATTTAGACTTGGCTCTTGGGGCGAAGTGGTTCGAGGGGTATGGGGAAAATGCCGGAACGGGGTACAGATTTTCGATGATCAACCATGATCATATTGAACGGCGGCGCTGGCTCGATAGGCCGAATGCCCTACCTGGATCTATTTTCTATTCTCTATTGTCTATTATCTATTGTCCCTGACTAGCTCATCTCGTCAATCGTCTTTTCCATTGATTATATTATTTTTCTCCCTCTCGCAATTCCGCCCGTGTTCGGCACTTGGAACGTGAACTGTTTCTCGCTCAGAAAATGCAACTCGATCTCCTATTCATATATTCTATGATGGGGAAGTATCCTTTGCATATGTAATCTGCTTTTTCAAGATTGGATTACTCGAGTACTATCCTTCCGATATTCACTGCCATTGATTTCAATGTTGGTTCAGAAAATATATTTTGAAGAGCGCTGGCTGCGTATAGATGATACGAGTAAAATTGAAAGGCATTTTAAGTCGGATAACCCCATGTAGTAATTGTTAATAACGTGACTTCCCACTAATTTACTTCCCATTTAAATGAAAACGTATTGGTTATAATGAGTTGAACCGTGCCTTCTGGATATCGCTTTTGCTGCCAGTAAAGAACACCAAGATTTTCGATTGTATCTTTTAAAACTTATGCATGCTTATTATGAGCGAATCTATGGGCAATGTGCACTTGGAATGTGTTCCTCTATTAGTGGCAAGGAGCTGAGCTGCCCACCGCGGCCCCCACATAAGGCAGTATGGGTACTAAGAAACCCAGGAAGCAGACCTCACTTTAGCAGTTGGCAAATGTAATTCATAACAGATATTCAACTCACTAACTACTGTGAATCATGACATAATTAAAATAATTAATCGATTTGCATACAGCGCAATATTTCGCTTAACATTAATCCAGACAATAAACATTTTAATTATTAGAATAATTCCAGACTAGATTAAATGAGGCTTAGGTATAACTTCACAGCTCGACATATTCAAACTCATTGTGGACGTTCTCTTGGCGTGTTTAGACTTGTTTAGTTCAGAGATACGTCACGGAAACAGGCCTTTCGGCCCACCGGGCTCGCGCCGATCAGCGATGCCCGCACATTAACACTATCATACACCTACTAGGGACAATTTTCACATTTGACAAGCCAATTTACCTACAAACCTGTACATCTTTAGAGTGTGGGATGAAACAGAAGATCTCGGAGAAAACCCATGCAGATCACGCGGAGAACGTGCAAACTGCGTACAAACAGTGTCCGTAGTCAGCATTGAACCTGGCTACGGCACAGTCTCCAGAGCAGCATTGCTGTAAGGCAGCAACACCACCGCAGCGCCACGGTGACCGCCAGTCAATAAACGTCCATCACACTTTTGAAGTGATGCGCCTCAAACTGCACTTTCAAGGTAGCCAATTAATCAGATACAACTACCATTCTTAACTTTTATCAAACAAAACAAATAATTAAACAAAACTACTTTTTCCATTGAATCTGACCTGACAATGGTTTCGACCATTCTCCGTGTTTCAATTTCCAACAATGTCTCTTAAATCCAGTAGTACCTGGAGGTTAGTTATTCTACGAATTAAACGATTTTACTGACATAGCTGTGCGTCCTTCCCGAAATCCGAATTTACTGAGATACCAATATATTTTTTCGTCTCACAGCTGGATGGCAAATCTATTATTCTGAGACCGGGATATCCTTTATTCGACCAAAAGCTCCTGCATAAGTTTCAATGAGAGCATCTCTTGTGGGTCTGAAATGAGCAAACAAAGAAAGCAGACTTCGCCTAGGCCAACTGCTCCTACTGTAACAAATACGGCATTCAGAATAGCTGCCAGATGAGTTTCCGTTTCAAGCATTCGATAAGAGTTGTCTTCTTTTTGTGCAAGCGGCTGAAACTGTAACCTGTACTCCCGATCTGCTATCACCGATGCACGTTATAGTTGCAATTTCCACGCAAGATCTCTGATTATCCTCCTTGTTGCTTGATCAACTGCATTTTAATTTCGAGAAATGCCAAATTTTCGGCACTGATGTACAGGTAGAGGTGCACTTTGTATTACTGATATAATTTTCGTATAAAGAGCGCTCGTGGTCACCTGCTCACTCCTTCAAGTGTCATTAATCTATTTACAATCCTGCGACAGATCAGGAGCTATGCATACGCGTCGCTCTCTCGGTAATCCCACGATTTACAATGGTCACAAGCAGATGGCTCCATCCAATAACGTACATGCTTGATAGCATTTGAGAGTTGTTGCAGTCGAAACCTATATCACAATGTATACACATGTTTTAAACAGGAATATTGAACATTCTTTAAAACGCCTTGCCGCTGTGAATGTTTCCTAAACATCCACGCAGGACGTTGCAAATTCGTCATTGAATGCAAAAGTTTACTTAGATTTCCTTGTGCGTAGTTGCAATAATTTACATAGATTGCGCTGTGGCTGCAGAAAATCCAAAGGCTAATAACCTATGCATCGCTACTGTGCTGTATCGCGAGTCTGAAGTGAGAGAGATACATGGTCTCATATATAATCTCAGCGCCTTCCACAATTCCGCGCTGTTCTGCACAAGCAGAAAAGAGAAATGCTTCATTGCCGATTGAAGCATCGTCGCCCACTGCCGATCTCTGCAAAACTGCAGTATGGCGGTTGCACATTTAATTCGGCATGGCGAGATTGTTGCTTAACTATTTTGTTGTGAACCCTTCATCATTTATATCCTGTTCATGCCCGTTGTACCATAGCTATGTGTTAACCTTCATCCATGTGCTTAGCCGTGTGCCGAGTAACGTTTTACCATGCCCTTGCTTCACAGAAATAAAAGAACTTGAAATGAAATACAGTAAGTCCGAATATGTTCAATTGATTCCTATTTTGACCTGTTGTTATTACGTCAGCACCTGCACCACAACATTTCGTGCATATTCTAAATAGGTCTGTACGTTTATGTTGAAATGACGACATTTCCCTTTCATAAATATATCTCCGATTGAGACAATATTATTATCTATCCAAATATTTATATCATGTACGTTTCATAAAATGCTAGGATCACCGTCACTCAGTGAGGCAAAGTGGTTTGTGATATAATTGGAAAAATGTCGATTGAAAATCGCGTCACTTACGTTCAAGATTTGCTCGTTAAACAGCTGTACATGCCCACGACCGAGGATATTCGCCTTCGCATGTTACGGCCCACTTATTAAGGGTGATTGTTCTTTGCTTTAAATTGAAAAACAAAGAAAATTGCTTCAAACACATTCATGAATATTGGCCCATCGCGTGACAGGACCGACGCATACATTGCTCAATTAATCCTACTCAACATTTTCACGATATTTGCAGACTATGGTCTAATTGAGAATGGCAACATCTTTTTCGTGGTCATATGTATTCGCTCCTGCTAAATGACACATACGATCTTTCTACACCTATATTCGTCAATAAAATATTTACACGCGTTACATCATCACGAGAAAAAACATTTCCATAAAAATGCTTCGTAATTCTTTTGAAAATACATCTTTAATCTTGGTGTATTCGTTAGTACGTGCTAGCGTCGCAGACGTTAACACTCTGTTCCTGAGGCAAAGTACCGGTGGATGTTTGTTGGTTCCTTTAAAACTATCGTCATTGCGCTCTTCAATTTACTGTCGTTCTTCTTTTAATCCAATTAAAGTTAATGCCATGTAAACACATTCGCGATTAGATGGGCATGTACACCTTTTCACTTTCAAGGAGAGGATATCCCAACACAATATTTCGGCTGTGTCAGATGTAAGTGATGACAAAATGTAATTGCTTTATTTAGTGCCAAACTATTCATTTATGGTTAACTCAATTGTATTTTATCTTCCTTTATTTTGCAGAACAAGGTACGGAAAAATATGTTAATATACAAACTATCATTGGCCCAGGAACATCAAGGTGAAGCGCCGACTTACGCGCAGGCATAGTAATGCATGCAAGTTGCGAATCCACTTGGCAATAGATGATTCTGCACGAAATTCTGCAATTATTTTAACCCCATTGATTTTCAGCGTATGAAGGCACTGCGCCTGTTCGCACTGGAAGTTAAAAGGATTAGCAGCGACCTCATTGAAACTTACCAAATAGAAACATAGAAACATAGAAAATAAGTGCAGGAGGAGGCCATTCGGCCCTTCGAGCCAGCACCGCAATTAATTGTGATCATAGCTGATCCACCGCTTTCAATAACCCGTGCCTGCCTTCTCCCCATATCCCTTGACTCCACTAGCCCCTAGAGCTCTATCGAACTCTCTCTTAAATCCATCCAGTGATTTGGCCTCCACTGCCCTCTGTGGCAGGGAATTCCATAAATACTCAACTCTCCGGGTAAAAAAGTGTTTTCTCAGCTTAGTCATAAATTACGTTCACTTTATTCTAATACTGTGGCCCCTGGTTCTGGACTCACCCAACATTGGGGACATTTCTCCTGCATCTAGCTTGTCCAGTCCTTTTATAATTTTATATGTTTCTATAAGATTCCCCCTCATCCTTCTAAACTCCAGTGAATATAAGCCTAGTCTTTGCAATCTTTCCTTATATGACAGTATCGCCATCGCAGGGATCAATCTCGTGACTGCCTCAATCACAAGAATGTCCTTCCTCAAATTGGGAGACCAAAATAGTACACAATACTCCAGATGTGGTCTCAGTAGAGCCGTATACAACTGCAGAAGAACCTATTTACCACTGTACTGAAATCCTCTTGTTATGATGGTCAACATTCCATTATATTTCTTTACAGCCTGCTCTAGCTGCACGCCAACTTTCAGTGGCTGGTGTACAAGACATCCAGTTCTCGCTGCATCTCCCTCTTACCTAGCCTAACCCCATTGAGATAATAATATGTTCCCTTGTTTTTGCCGCCAAAGTGGATAACCTCACATTTATCCATATTATACTGCAACTGCCACGCATCCGCCCACCCACTCAACCTGTCCAGGTCCCCCTGCAACCTCCTAACATCTTCTTCCCAGTTCACGCTGCCACACAGCTTTGTGTCATCCGCAAACTGGCTAGTGTTGCTCCCAATTCACTCTTCCAAATCATTTATATATATGTTAAACAGTGGAAGCCCCAACACCGAGCCTTGCGGCACTCCACTCACCACTGCCTGCCATTCTGAAAAGGACCCGCTCACTCCTATTCTTTGCTTTCGGTCTGCCAACCAATTTTCTATCCATGTCAACACTCTACCCCTAATACCATGTGGTCTAATTTTAGTCACCAGTCTTTCATAAATCCATGTTGACTTGGACTAGTCCTTTTACTGCCATCCAAATGCCCTATTATTACCTCTTTAATAATTGACTCCAGCATCTTTCCCACCACCGAAGGCAGGCTAACTGGTCTGTAATACCCCGTTTTCTCTCTAGCTCCTTTCTTGAAAAGTGGGATAATATTAGTTATACTACAATCCATAGGAACTGATGCTGAATCTATTCAACATTGGAAAATTATCACCAATGCGTCCACTATTTCTAGAGCCACCTCCCTGAGGACCCCGGGATGTAGACCATCAGGCCCAGGGGATTTATCATCCTTCAGTCCCATTAGCCTACCCAATACTATTTCCCGCCTAATGACAATTTATTTCATTTCCTCTACCCCCTTCGATCTTCTAATGTTCAGTACATCTGGGAGATTGTGTGTGTTCTCCCTATTGAAGACGGATCCGAAGTACCAATTCAACTCTTCTGCCATTTCCTTATTCCCATAATTATTTCACCCGTGTCTGCCTTCAAGGAACCCACATTTGCCTTTGCTACTATTATTCCATTAACATATCTAAAGAAGCTTTTACCGTCCTTCTTTATATTCCTGGCCAGCTTCCCCTCGTACTTCATCTTTTCAGCACGTATTGCCCGTTTTGTTTCCTTCTGTTGTCCTTTGAAAGTTTCCCAATCCTCCGGCTTCCGGCTACACTTTGCTGTGTTATACATCTTTTATTTTATTTTTATTTTATCCCTAAATTTTCTTGTCAGCCACGGTTGCCTCCTACTCCCCTTAGAGTCTTTCTTCCTTTTTGGAATGAAATGATCCTGCGTCTCCGGATTATGCCCAGAAATTTTCGCCATGGATGTTGCACCGTCATTCCTGCTAGGATCCCTTTCCAGTCGACTTTGGCCAGCTCCCCTCTCATGCCTTCATAGTCCCCTTATTCAACTGCATCACTGCCACTTCCGATATAACGTTCTCCTTCTCAAATTGCAGATTATAATTATTCATATTATCATCACTACCTCCAAGCGGTTCCTTTACCTCGAGTTATCTTATCATATCTGGTTCATTGGACAACACTAGACCCAGATTTGCCTTTTATCTGGTCGGCTCCATTACAGGCTGCTCTAAGATTCCATCTCGGAGGCACTCTACAAACTCTCTTTCTTGGGGTCCTGAACCAAACTGATTTTCCCAGACTACCTGCAAATTGAAATCCGCCATCACCACAGTGGCATTACCATGTTACATGCCAGTTTTATCTCCTGCTGCAACTTACACCCAACATCCGGGCTACTATTTCGGGGTCTGTAAATAACACCAATTAGTGTCTTCTTGCCTTACAATTCCGCAACTCAATCCACAGTGACTCTACCTCATCAGTCCGTATGTCTTCCCTCGAAAGGGACTAAATTCCATCCCTCACCGGCAGCGCTACCACACTGCCTGTCCTTTCTATAGGATGTATAACTCTGAATATTAAGTTCCCAGGCCCGATCTTCCTGCAGCCACGTCTCAGTAATCCACACAATGCCATATCTACCAACCTCTAACTGAGCCTCAAGATCATATACTTTACTTCCTATACTTCGCACATTCGTATACAATACTTTTAATTCCTTATGCATCTCACCTTTCACATCGATCACTATTACACTTGGCCAAACTCTCCTATCCCTTTGTGAGCATCCTTTCCCGTTAATTCTGCGGGGTCATTAACCATCCCTTTACTCTCTTTCCCTTTCACTCCATCGTCGACTATCTCATTTGACACCCCAACCCCCTTATTCAGTTTACAACCCGCCCGTGTAGCAGTGGCAAACCTGCCTGCCAGAATGCTGGTCCCCCACCTGTTAAGATGCAATCCGTCCCTTTTGTACAGTTCCCCCTTACACCAAAACAGATCCCAGTGATCTATGAATCAAAATGCCTGCCCCCTGCACCAGTAACTCAGCCACGCATTCAGGTCCCGCAACTCCTTGTTCCTGCTCACGCCAGCACGAGGAACTGGAAGAAAACCGGAGATAACAACCCTGGAGGTCCTGCTTTTCAGCATTTTTCCGAGCGCTCTAAAGTCACGCTGCAGAATATTCATCCCTTTATTTCCGACATCGTTAGTGCCGACATGCACTACCACTTCTGGCTTTTCACCTTCGCCCTTGAGGATTTTCTGCAGGAACTAAGGAAAGAGTGCCATGCCTCGATAGAGTGAAAGTCAGGAGGAGGTTTCCACTGGTAAGGGAGTCTAGGAGCACAGGCCATGTGCTCACAATGAAAGGACGCACCTTTCGAATGGTGATCAGGAATGTATTTATTCAGAATTTGGAGAAACTATAGATCCATTGCCATAGACGGCTGCGGGGACCTAGTCAATGGATATTATTAAGATGGTGATTGACAGATTTTACTTCGGAGTCACGTGAGTGATTCCGTGAAGTAGCCCGCCAGTCCGCATGCACGTCATTACGTCTGACGTATTGCAGAACGACTGACTGGAGGGGCGCGTCGCTCCATCCAGCGGTAAGTTTAAATCGCTCAGGTAAGTGCTTATACTTGATCTGAGGTCGCTGCTCCCGGTTCGGTTACTATCTTTACAGAGTACTCTAACTTTGCAGAGACTATGTGTAAGGTGAAGAGGCGGGCCGTAGCGAAGGCAGCTGCTGAAGTCCGCGGCCCTCCGAGTAGCGGGCGGCTGCCGATTTCGCCTTCAGGATCGCTGGCAGAGGAGCCAGCGGCTACAGACTTGGTACTATATTAATCACCTTGGCTACCCCGCAGGGGAGAAAAGTCACCAGAAAGTCTGTCAGAGCCCTGTACTCGGATGAGTCGGGCCAGGAGGATTCTCCTCCTGCAATGAGCAGTGTTTTGGGGAGTCTGACACACAAGGAGCACCTAATGGAGAGTTTACTCCAAAGAGATATGCCCCAAAGAAGGGAGCTATCTGAGCCCCGGTGTTATGGAGAACCCATGGCAGCGGCACCTGTCTCAGGGCAGCATAATGTCTCCCTCTCGGAGGAGGGGAGTGTAGGAGGTCAGTTTTACACTGACTCCGTTTACGGAGACACAGCTGGGGAGCATGCGTCAATGCATGAGGGGCCAACCCGGGGTGTACCCCCCATGGCATCCAAATTTGCTATCCTTTCCCAATCGGGGAACCACTGGGAGAGTAATTTGCCATGAGCATTAATTATATGGCCTCTCACCAACTCCAAGATCAGGCCATGGAAGAAACCAAGTCCAAATACCATACCCTAGAAAACTGTGCCTTATTGAATGACCCTGCAGTGAATAGTTCCATCTGGAGACACATTGGACGGGGTATCAGAGCCCAGGAGGCAAAATTATTAAGAAATTGAAGATTACTTGCATCCGGCATCACGGCCTTTGCCAGGTCGATGGATGGGGTCCCCCTCTATAATATTCAGCAGGACGGTATGGCATTAATGTGCAATGCACATTTTGAGATCAATTCCCTCCAAAAGAAAGCCATCCGTCTTGCTCTGAACTCATAATTTGCAGGTTTGTGCAAGGCCTGAAACGTCCAGCTACGAAACCTCTTGTTCGGGGAAGACCTGACTAACGAGCTCAGGGAGCTGGATGATGACGCTAAAACCGCAGGTCTTATGAAGACCCCAAAACCTTCCAAGACTTCATCCTTCCGGCGGCAGTACTCCTACCCTCCTCTCTACACCAGACGGGTCATCAAATATGGTGGGCATCACGAACATCAGGCCCAGATGCTTTTTTTTAGGTTCCAGCCCAAGCCGGGTCACGTTGAAGATGTGCGGATGTCGCCCTCCAACAGCCCTACCCCCCCGACCTCGTGGGCAGAAGCAAACACCTTACCGCCAATAACCACTGAGGTAAGTGAGTCTGGTTTTGTATGTAACACATTTTCGATGGATCAGTTACAAGTCTTACGATAATGGCATTGGACAACATCTGACCCGTTTATACTGCGCAGTATACAATGTTTCCAAATTGAGTTCCTTTTCAATCTGTCTCCACCCACACAGCATACGCCAAGCCGCATGTTCATTCCTTCACAACAGTGGTGTGCGAATGCACAAGCTGAAATCGTATCTTTACTCAAGAAAGGGGTAATTGAGGTCGAAACATAAGTCTCACCAATTTGTGTCCAAGATATTTACTAGGCAAAAGAAGGATGGAGGTTGCCCAATCATGTAATGTAAAATAATGTAAAAATAATCTCAAGAAAGAAATTAGGAAGGCTAAAAGAAGATATGAGGTTGCTTTGGCAAGAAAGGTGAAAGTAAATCCAAAGGGTTTCTACAGCTATATTAATAGCAAAAGGATAACGAGGGATAAAATTGGACCATTAGAGAACCAGAATGGACAGCTATCTGCATAGCCAAAAGAGATGGGGGAGATATTGAATAATTTATTTTCTTCGGTATTCACCAAGGAGAAGGATATTGAACTCTGTGAGGTAAGGGAAAAAAGTAGAGTAGCTATGGAAACTAGGAGATTCAAAGAGGAGGAAGTACTGACACTTTTGAAAAATATAAAGGTGGATAAGTCTCCAGGTCCTGACACGATATTCCCTAGGACATTGAGGGAAGTTAGTGTAGAAATAGCAGGAGCTATGACAGACATATTTCAAATGTCATTAGAAACGGGAATAGTGCCGGAGGATTGGCGTACTGCACATGTTGTTCCATTGTTTAAAAAGGGTTCAAAGAATAAACCTAGCAATTATAGACCTATTAGTTTGACGTCAGTGGTGGGCAAATTAATGGAATGGATACTTAGAGATAATATATATAAGCATCTGGATAAACAGGGTCTGATCAGGAACAGTCAACATGGATTTGTGCCTGGAAGGTCATGTTTGACAAACCTTCTTGAATTTTTTGAAGCGGTAACTAGGGAAATTGATGAGGGTAAAGCAGTGGATGTTATCTATATGGATTTCAGTAAGGCCTTTGACAAGGTTCCCCATGGAAGGTTGGTTCAGAAGGTTCAATCTTTGGTGTTAAGTAAGTATGCAGATGATACTAAGATAGGTGGTATTGTGGATAATGAAGTAGATTCTCAAAGTCTACAGAGAGATTTGGGCCATTTGGAAAAGTGGGCTGAAAGATGGCAGATGGAGTTTAATGCTGATAAGTGTGAAGTGCTACATCTTGGCAGGACAAATCAAAATAGGACGTACATGGTAAATAGAAACATAGAAATTAGGTGCAGGAGTAGGCCATTCAGCCCTTCGAGCCTGCACCGCCATTCAATATGATCATGGCTGATCATCCAACTCAGTATCCCGTACCTGCCTTCTCTCCATACCCTCTGATCCCCTTAGCCACAAGGGCCACATCCAACTCACTCTTAAATATAGCCAATGAACTGGCCTCAACTACCCTCTGTGGCAGAGAGTTCCAGAGACTCACCACTCTCTGTGTGAAAAAAGTCTTTCTCATCTCGGTCTTAAAGGATTTCCCCCTTATCCTTAAGCTGTGACCCCTTGTCCTGGACTTCCCCAACATCGGGAACAATCTTCCTGCATCTAGCCTGTCCAACCCCTTAAGAATTTTGTAAGTTTCTATAAGATCCCCTCTCAATCTCCTAAATTCCAGAGAGTATAAACCGAGTCTATCCAGTCTTTCTTCATAAGACAGTCCTGACATCCCAGGAATCAGTCTGGTGAACCTTCTCTGCACTCCCTCTATGGCAATAATGTCCTTCCTCAGATTTGGAGACCAAAACTGTACGCAATACTCCAGGTGTGGTCTCAGCAAGACCCTGTACAACTGAAGTAGAACCTCCCTGCTCCTGTACTCAAATCCTTTTGCTATGAAAGCTAACATACCATTCGCTTTTTTCACTGCCTGCTGCACCTGCATGCCTACTTTCAATGACTGGTGTACCATGACACCCAGGTCTCGCTGCATCACCCCTTTTCCTAATCGGCCACCATTTAAATGGTAGGGAATTGAGAAATGCTGTGGAACAGAGGGATCTAGGAATAACTGTGCATAGTTCCCTGAAGGTGGAATCGCATGTAGATAGGGTGGTAAAGAAAGCCTTTGGTGTGCTGGCCTTTATAAATCAGAGCATTGAATATAGGAGTAGGGAAGTAATGTTAAAATTGTACAAGGCATTGGTAAAACCAATTCTGGAGTATGGTGTACAATTTTGGTCGCCTAGTTATAGGAAGGATGTCAACAAAATAGAGAGAGTACAGAGGAGATTTACTAGAATGTTGCCAGGGTTCCAGCAACTATGTTACAGAGAAAGGTTGAACAAGTTAGGTCTTTATTCTTTGGAGCGCAGAAGGTTAAGGGGTGACTTGATTGAGGTCTTTAAAATGATGAAAGGGATAGACAGAGTTGACTTGGATAAGCTGTTCCCATTGAGGGTAGGAAAGATTCAAACAAGAGGGCATGACATGAGAATGAAGGGACAGAAGTTTAGGGGTAACGTGAGGGGGAACTTCTTTACTCAGAGGGTGGTGGCTGCGTTGAATGAGCTTCCAGCAGAGGTGGTGGAGGCAGGTTCGATTTTAACATTTAAAAGTAAAGTGGATAGGTAAGTGGACGTGAAGGGAATGGAGGGGTATGGTCTGAGTGCAGGTAGATGGGACTAGGGGAAACAAATGGTCGGCACGGACTGGAAGGGCCGAGAGGGCCTGTCTCCGTGCTGTAATTGTTATATGGTTATATGGTTATATCCTTGATTTGACTGAACTTAACACCTTTGTGTTAACCACTTCAACATAGATTTTTTTGTTTCTGGCAAACAACTGGTTTCCAAGGAATGTCACATGGCATGCATCGACCTCAAAGATGCTTACTATTCAGTGGCCATTCATGAACACCACAGGAGATATTTGAAATATAGCTGGATGGGACAAATGTTGCAGTTTAAAGCATTGCCTAATGGGTTAACCTCAGCCCCCAGACTATTCACTAAATTGCTAAAACCAGTCATGAGGCTGCTCAGGGCACAGAATAATATAGTCATGGCATACTTGGATGACATCGTAATAATTGGGAAAGCTATGGAATTAGCTGAATTACCTTTGTCAGCTACCAAACCCATGTTTTAAAGACTGGGGTTCCTAATCCATCCAGTTAAGTACACATTGGTACCATCTAGAATAATTGATTATTTGGGATTCACCATTAACTCGATTCGCATGTCAGTGGTCTGCCTTGAACAAGCAATTAGATTTAATTGAAGCCTGCAGCAACCTCTTTGTTAAGATCAAACCTTCTATTAGACATGTGGCTAGTATAATTGGCAAATTAGTGGCTGCTTTCCCAGCTGCTCAACTTGGGCCTTTGCATTACCAAAGCATACAACGTGCAAAGGAGCAGGCACTCAACCTTCATAGAGGTCACTTCGATAGACCCATGCAGTTGCCAGCTGAAGCCATTGCTGAGTTACAATGGTGGGTGACCAATATTCTGTTTTGGTCTAGTAATTTTTTAGTTGATACACCATCAGTTATCCTGCAAACTGATACCAGTGCTTTAGTTTGGGGTGCTACCAACACCGGCTCAAGCTGCGGTGGCAGATGGAATCTGCAGGAATCATCGATGCTTCAGTCACATGTAATTAACTACCCAGAGTTGTTGGGGAGCACTCTATTGGTTAAAGGCTTATTGTACCAATATGCATCATGTGCATGTTCAACTTCAGGTTGGTAACACTACAGCAGTGGCATACATTAATCACATGGGTGGAAGTAAGTCTGTATCCTGTGATAAATTGTCTAACCTCATTTGGCACTGGTGTATTACGAGAAACATCTGGGTTTCAGCTATCTACTTTCCAGGTAGTTATAACATTGTGGCAGACACCAGTTCACGAGAATGCAATTGCAACAAAGAATGGATGTTGAATCATGAAGTCTGTAACGACATTGTCATTCGGTATGGTGTACCGGACATTGATCTGTTTGCATCCAGACTAAACCATCAGTTCCCAAATTACGTTTCATGGGAACCAGACAAGGGGCAGTAGCAGTAGATGCATTCTCGCAACACTGGGATGGAAAGTTCTTCAATGTGTTTCCCCCATTTGCCCCATCATTCGATGCTTGGCCAAGATCAAGCAAGAATCCGCCTCTGTCATATGTATTGGACCAGACTGGCCTACTCAGCATTGGTTCCCACTCGTCCAAGCCATGGTTACACTGCTTTTTATGGCTGTCCCCAAAAGCCGAAATCTGCTGGTACATGCTGTGACAGGGGAAAACCACCCTCTTCATGATCGAATAAATTTATTGGTTTGCAGATTATGAGAAGACCATTCCTGGGGCTCGGACTTTCAGATCGTATGGTAGACGTGATAACTGTGGCCTGGAGGAAGAGCACCCAGATACAGTACATCACTTATATAAGGAAATGGGATATGTACTGCTCACACTAGATTATTTTGTATGACACGGCTTCCATTACGGATGTTTCGGCATTGCTTTCTACATTATTCTACAATTGTAAACTCAGTTATAGCGTCATTAATAGTGCTAGGAGTGCTCAATCATCTTACTTATGGCTGGGGTCAGGGATCCACACTGTCGTATCTCACAGCTTATAAACAGATCTATGAAGGGCGTTTTTAACTCTACTCCCCCTAGGCCCAGATACTCACGGATATGGGATGTGAGCGTGGTCTTCACGCTGCTCCGTCAGTGGGCACCAATGTCATATTTGTTTCTGCCTAATCTCACACTTAAGGTAGCCATGATCATGGTGCTGGTCTCAGCGCACGGGTCCAGTCGTTAAGTAAACATAGACTGGACAGCATGGTAACATCTTTTGACAACATCACCTTTGTTGTTGATGATTTTATGAAGCAGAGCAGACCAGGGATGTTGGGGCTCTAATTAAGTTTTAAGGCTTACCCCTTAGACCAACGGTTGTGTGTGGTAGCTCACATACTACAATGACTTATGGTCACTAAGAGCCTCGGAGGCTCGGAATTATCCTTATTCATCAGCCACACCAATCCTCATAGGAAAGTTACAGTGCAGACCATTTCCAGATGGATAAAACAGGTTCTGGCGCGTGCAGGGTGGACACTGACACATTTAAACCTCATTCCACCAGGTCTGCGCCCACGTCAGCAGTGAGGGATATGGACGTCCCTCTGGACCACATTCTGACGGCTGCGGGATCGTCTAATCAACTGATGTACCAAAGGTTTTATAACAAACCTATCACCAGACCGGGGACTTTGTTAATTCTGTTTTAGGTTATGTTTTATAGTTTCCTCCTGTGTGAGAAGATTCACTATTATTTTTCTTAGATTAGTAAAGCATCAGCATTTTATTCTATGTCATGTTTGAATGCATTAATTATTCTCATTCATCCTGGTCAACTGATGCTCTGTGTGGCGCATGGACTCATTTCCACGGCAAGAAATCACAGTGCTTCAAAATCTTCACGGAATCACTCACGTGATGCCGAAGTAAAATAGGAAAATTAAACGAGAACTGACCAGTTTGAAGTTTGATCTTTACTTTATGAGGAGTTACGATGATGGATTACGTGCCTTCCGCTCCCAACGCTCGTATCATGAAGGTCATCTGCTGTTCTGGTTTTCTCTAATCTTACTATGTTACTTCAACTACAGTTATCTGTGATTTCACACCGCTGCTTTGAAGAATAATGCGCATGCGGACTGGCGGGCTTCTTCACGTAATCCCTCATCGTAACTGCTCATAAAATAAAGACCACATTTCAAACTGGTAGTTCTCGTTTTATCATGGTATTTTACTTCGGAGTCACTTGATTTCATCCCACTTGAATTTACTTACCCAATTATGCGAGTAGTAACTTATCGTGCGAAATGGGAGAAAGCCGTTGCACTCAACAGTATATCTACATTTGCAGTGGTTATGAAAAATTAATGCAGCCGGACTCGGAGCCATGTCCATGTACCATGAAACCATAAATGTACCCAGAAACCATTACATCGAATTAGTATTATGACCCCATGTTGTCTCTTTAGAGATTGAAACATTAAAAGAAGCGCACGCATTCACAGGTGAGAACAGAAGATTATTTAATTGACTGAACCCATTGGATGATGTCAGATTTTTTAATGTCTCTGACTTAGAATTTCCTTTTGTTAAAACAAAATTACCGATAGAAATAAAGGAAATACAATGACAATCTGAAAAGAAAGTGTTTTTGCGACGACGAAATGAAAGCAAAGGGACTCTACTGTCTCCCTGCATTAATAGGCCTAACAATTCAATATACGGAAATGTGAGCAAACGTGGAGGAAGAAAGATCTAGGAAGGAAAGGAAGCGCATGAATGAAAATGGGCAAGAGATATGGAATATGTGATTCTAAAAGCATTTTCCGAAGGGTTGATATGGTAACTAACAAATAGAATCAATAGTTCTGCAGTGAGTATAAAGCCGATAGCACAAGAACTGATAATTGCACAGTGCCCACCCTCAAGGAGTAAAGCGCACATAATTTGCCAGATATGCATCAGAAGCGAAAATCTAGCGCAAATGTGAAAATGAAGGAAATACCTATTAAAGGAAAATATACTGCAGACGTTATGAGCATTAAACGGGATTATTCCCATAAACACGATAATTTACATTAATGGGTTTCCGAATAGGTAACTGGAGATTCGAAATCATTTCGCTATCGTCCTCGAAAATTCAATAGATGATGGAATTATCGCTGTATTAGTGTTCGTGTTAGTAGCTTATGTAACCTCTGAATTTACTAGCATCAATAAAAAAATCCAAGCAAACACCAATTAATGGATGATAAAAGCCAAATCCATATCGACACATGCAATAACCGAAAAACATGTATATCAGCAGACGGCGAGAAAAGAAAGAATATGCATGGGCCATCAGCTGGAGTACACGAGGGCAGTACAATAGAACGCTGGAAGTAGTATTGGCAAAAGGCAATCTCAGCGGGTCATGTAGCATCTGTGGACGGATGGGCAAGAAACGTTTTTGATCTGGGACCTTCTTCAAACTAGTCTCTGTGTCACTATTCCAGTATCTGTGTTTTTCTATGTCTTTGTGAAGAGTAAACGTTGTGCATTTATATTGTCAGAAGTAATTTTTCAGGAATCCATGCAGGGGGTATGTCAAGCAGTTTGAAGCTGATGTAATTGAGGATATTATCAGGACAAGCATGTGGGTAGATAGATATCTTTGAGAATATGAGGCTGCGACTAGTACATCATCCGTATATCAACACTTTAGCTTCACCTAATATCAAGTTACTTTAGTAACTTACCAAGCCAAGGGACAGCTTGGGAGTGTAAATTGGGAACAGCTATTGTTGGTTTAATCCGCATCTGGTATGTGGGAGACAAAAGGAACGGTAGATACGGGAAAGTAGCGTAAAACACAGTGTTGTAGTAACTCAATAGTTCAACGAGCATTTGTGGAGGGGTGCCTCTGAAACATTTTGGGTCCTGATGCTTTTCTAGACTAATCCCTCAATCTTCAAAAACATTTAATTTTTCAAATGTTGGGGAATAACCCACAAAGCACTCCCTTTGTATGCATTTTCTTCACGAAGACCTCCCCCTTCTCCCTCACCACTACTCTCCCAAGATGCCTGGCTGACCATTCAACGATATCTACCATTCTCCCACACCTGCAGCCATTCCATCAGCTGCGCGATTCGTAACGTTTCTGTCATTGAGCTGAACAATTCGCAGCTATTGAGACTTTTGAGTTCACATTGTATTTTTATCTCTCGCCTTTTATTCCAGCGACCTGCCAATTAAAACACGTCACCAGTGTTAACCCGTTACTGGCCAAGATTTGTACAGCCCCCAAACTCGTTCAGATGAATTTCCCGCCCCGTCGCCTCTCAATCAATCAGAAGAAGGGTCGCGACCCGAATCATCGCCTACCTATTGTGTTCAGAGATGCTTCACGACTCGCTGGTTGAATCCATCATATAGAGTCCTTCGCTCGTAAACCACCATCTCCACTTCCTTATTATCATATCCTGATCCCAAAACTCCTCTCCTCATTCATTTCACAAATGCCGGTAAAATGCCGGTAACCACTAGCAACATGTGGGCTGACATGCAGGGGTCGTTTAAAGGCCAGTTGTTCTACATTCAAGAACCACATGCCCTATAAAGGAGGGATTCGATGGCAAATTGAGGGATCCTTTGTAGACCAAAGAGTCTCGACAGTTTGTCATAATAACCGATGAGTCTTTGCGGAACTTAACGCACGTATGCAATCATTCAGACGTCCTAATTGAATGGGTAAAATGCGTCAAACATTTTACCCATTGACATTATGGGTAAAATGTTGACATATTGACATAAAAAATAAAGTATTTTTTATACATACATTAGAGGGCATACAGACAAGAGGTCAACACGAGGGTCAAGGTAGGAATGTCCCATGATGAAAGAAGTGGAAACAAGGGGTATGGGGAGAACACAGGCACGGGTTATTAATTGGGGGACGATCAGCCATGATCACAATGAATGGCGGTGCTGGCTCGAAGGGCAGAATGGCCTCCTCCTGCACCTATTTTCTATGTTTCTATATTTCTAATAAAATTATGCTTGTAATCCAGATACAAAATGTATACCGTGCATCTTATTTCGTGAAAGGTGTTAGAGACAGTGAAATCATGGTGAATAATCTTAATATTTAGAGATAACATATATAAGCATCTGGATAAACAGGGTCTGATCAGAAACAGTCAACATGGATTTGTGCCTGGAAGGTCATGTTTGAAAAAACCTTCTTGAATTTTTTGAAGTGGTAACTAGGGAAATTGATGAGGGTAAAGCAGTGGATGTTGTCTATATGGATTTCAGTAAGGCCTTTGACAAGGTTCCCCATGGAAGGTTGGTTCAGAAGGTTCAATCTTTGGGTGTCAATGGCGGAGTAGCAAGATGGATTCAACAGTGGCTGAATGGGAGATGTCAGAGAGTAATGGTGGATGGCTGTTTGTCAGGTTGGAAGCCGGTGACCAGTGGGGTGCCTCAGGGATCTGTGTTGGGTCCACTGTTCGTCATGTACATCAATGATCTGGATGATGGGGTGTAAAATTGGATAAGTAAGTATGCAGATGATACTAAGATAGGTGGTATTGTGGATAATGAAGTAGATTCTCAAATCTACAGAGAGATTTGGGCCATTTGGAAAAGTGGGCTGAAAGATGGCATATGGAGGTTAATGCTGATAAGTGTGAAGTGCTACATCTTGGCAGGACAAATCAAAATAGGACGTATATGGTAAATGGTAGGGAATTGAGGAATGCTGTGGAACAGAGGGATCTAGGAATAACTGTGCATAGTTCCCTGAAGGTGGAATCGCATGTAGATAGGGTGGTAAAGAAAGCCTTTGGTGTGCTGGTCTTTATAAATCAGAGCATTGAATATAGGAGTAGGGAAGTAATGTTAAAATTGTACAAGGCATTGGTAAGACCAATTCTGGAGTATGGTGTACAATTTTGGTCGCCTAGTTATAGGAAGGATGTCAACAAAATAGAGAGAGTACAGAGGAGATTTACTAGAATGTTGCCAGGGTTCCAGCAACTATGTTACAGAGAAAGGTTGAACAAGTTAGGTCTTTATTCTTTGTTGCGCAGAAGGTTAAGGGGGGTCTTGATTGAGGTCTTTAAAATGATGAAAGGGATAGACAGAGTTGACGTGGATAAGCTTTTCCCATTGAGGGTAGGGAAGATTCAAACAAGAGGGCATGACATGAGAATTAAGGGACAGAAGTTTAGGGGTAACGTGAGGGGGAACCTCTTTACTCAGAGGGTGGTGGCTGTGTGGAATGAGCTTCCAGCAGAGGTGGTGGAGGCAGGATCGATTTTAACATTTAAAAGTAAAGTGAATAGGTATATGGACATGGAAGTGTATGGTCTGAGTGCAGATAGATGGGACTAGGGGAAAACAAATGGTCGGCACGGAGTGGAAGGGCCGAGGGGGCCTGTCTCCGTGCTGTAATTGTTATATGGTTATATGGTTATTATATGGTTAATATGCAATGGCAATTTGAGATGACGCGGGAGGTGGTTTGCGGCTCCTGAAGAGCATTGAGATGAAAAGATCTCCGACCTGATCTTATCCTCGCTTAGGTGGAGAGATTTTGTTAAAATGTTTTTTTAATTTAATAGAAGTAAATACATCACTGTACATCACATATATATTGTTACAATCATTGTGCGCCATAAATTTATGGCTTTTAAGAAAAAATAATAGAAGCAAAGACAGTAAAGTGGGTGAAAAGTGTTGTGAAAGTGAAAGATTGGCAAAGGGGAAAGAAACCCTTGGTCAAAGAATTAGAGAAAAGGAAATTAAAACATAGACCCTAGAAACGAAAAAGAAAAAAGAGAGTGGAAGAAAAAGAGAGAGAAAAAAGAAAAGCCAGTTACTATGTTATATATATCACGCAAAAGGAATCTGCCAACTAGATAGTATTTCATCCCCCCTCCCAAGATCCGACGTATTCTTGCACACTATGTTTGTAGCAATTCTATGAATGCAGACCATGTCTGATAGAAACGATCTGATTGTACTGCCAGGCGGACTCTCATATCTTCCAGATGTAGTGTTTCAAACACAGTTGAAATCCACATATTGAATGTTGGTATAGGGGCAATTTTCCAGAATTTTAAGATTAGCTTTTTTCCTATTATTAAGCCATAATCAAATAGATTATTTTGATACACATTTATTCCACACTATCTTCTGTCATTCCAAAAATGATCCATTCCGGCTTTGGTGTAATTTTTATTTTAAACAATTTTATGAAAGATTTCAATCCAAAACCTTTGAATTGTTGTACAAAAGATGAATGAGTGCGCTATAGTAGCTTCTTGAAACTGGCAGATGTTAGGGACGGTGAAGTCATGGTAAATAATCTTAATACGCAATGGCAATTTGAGATGACGAGGGAGGTGGTTTGCGGCTCCCGAATAGCATTGAGATGGATAGATCTCGACCTGATCATATCCTCGCTTATGTGGAGAGATAAGGAGAGAGATGACAGGGGGTTTGACGAAGATGTTTCAACCTTCTCCATTACAACACTACGTCGCGTAGAGTGTCGAATATCCAATTGGATTATTTTGTTTAAGAAGGAAATTAGTGATATCCAGATCATATATGGCAGTACACATCACGTCACTCATTGTGAAACCTTTTCGGGAGGATCCTCCATTGGCCGTCTGCATCTGGCCTTCGCGGAGAGCGCAGATGGTTGTGGTTGAAGCGTGTTATTTTGGGTCGAAGTCATTCACCTGTGAACCTCGCACGGGTCCGTGCTCGGTATTATCTTGTGTTAAAGAAGGAACTGCAGATGCAGGAAAATCGAGGGTACACAAAAGGCTGGAGAAACTCTGCGGGTGCTGCTGCATCTAAGCATCTCGGTATTCTCTTGTTTTTGTAATATCAGATTTTGACGTAAGATTATTTCAGATAGGTACATGGGTCCAATGGAAAAGCACAAGCCAGGAGCCCGTTGACGTACACATTCGAAGGCGAAAATTGAGTTGTATTGGACGCACCCTCAGGAAATCTGCCACAAACATAACCCGGCAAGCACTGAAATAGTACCCCGCAGTTAAAAGAAACATATGTCGCCCCAGGAACAGCTGGAGAAGAGGTGTCCAGAGAGAAACGTCAGAGAATATGCGCAACTGTGGAGATCTCAAAAGAACGGCCAATGACTGAGCAAAGGGCTTAACAAGAAGTATACATGGGCTTGTAGGGAATGAAAGTATATCGTCCACATGGAAACATATTATTTTAGTTTATCATGCCCTTTTGTTCGGTAGAGAAAATGTATGCAGAAGTGCTTGTTCCGGTGCCCTATATTTCAATATTCCACGTTGAAGCATGTAGCAGAACAATTGAGTATTTTTCAAAAGGTGGGAGAACGGGTCGCTTTGGTGAATCAACAGCAGGCGCATAAATACAGCATTTCTTGAATTTCATTAACAGATGCAGCAAACAAATGAAAGCATACAAGTTACGTTAATATTTATTAAATCCGAATTTGAAATAAAAGTAAACTTTTAGAGCGCCTTTTTGAGACCGCAGCTAGGTTATTTCGTATATACCCGGTCATCCTACCTGTGGAAGAATATACTTTCCTTAACTCGGTGCAGAGAAGATTCACTGCAATTAGTGTGCATTGATTGACGAAAGTAGGACTGTGTTGACAGTGTTTCGAAAAATGAGAGGTAACCTCATTAAAAGTTACAGAAGCGTCATAGATTAGCGGATAAAATGTTAAGTCTATGTTTACCCTGACTGACGAGTCTCGCCGTACAAGGCACGCTGGAGCATATAACGGTCCCTAAGTACGGAGATTTAAGAGAGTCTTCACGTAAAAAGTTGACGAATGTGATTATATATCTCCGAATATACTGAGGGTTAGGTCGAAGAAAATTGCAAATGTCTTTAATGAGTTGCAATAGGGAAATGGCTGCAAAAGAAAGATATTGTCAAATTCACGTCAGGATTTGAGGTCAATCATGTTCTGTTCTGTTATGTTTCCTCAATCCTGCTTCTTTTTTTAAATGTATTTGCGCTCACATCAGTCCCATCAATTACCTTCACGGTGCCATCTAGTGTACAAGTCTACTTCAACAATATAACTATTCTTTCTCACAGTCTTATAATTTTCATTAATATCCCATTGATGCTTCCCCGTAAAATGCTAGAGCTGGTGTTAAATCTGCCTGGAATTTCGGCTGCTGGAAATGTGAGCAGCACCGAAATACCAGAAAATTTGCTGAAAACACGCTTCTCAACGTTTTTATATAAAGATTTTAAAATCCGTAATATGTCAAAGAAATGCTCAAGTAGGTCCGAATGTCGTGATCACTTTAAGAATTTATATCTCCAATAAACCAACTTAATCAAATACATGCTAATGTACCATCAGAAAGTCACATTCATTAAAACACGCAAAATTATCTATTTTCATGGCAGTGTATATGACAGATATACAAGTAAGCTGATTGCTCATATGCTCGCAGATGCTGAATAAACTTGCAGGCTGTATACACCACATTAAGAGTTCATCAGCAGGGAAGAAACTGCAATTATTCATATTAAAACAATAATCAGATGGAACATGTCTGCAATTGTAAGGAAACAGGTATTCACCGTTGTCCATGATGGCTGAACGCGTTGTTGAAATATTCCAAGCGCGTATTCATTATCCATTGAATTGTTATAACAAACGAACATCACATAATAAATTGTCATTCCGACATGTCATGTAATCATGAGGGTAAATGTATTAACAATTAATGTTCAGGTAAAGGGGAATTCGTCCATAAAGTTACTGGCGAAATATCCTGCTCAATCTACCAAACACGGTCATATTCCATTGCAATTGTAAATATCAGAATAATACTGTGTGTTATTTGTGACCATCCCAAAGACTCTCATAAAAGTACTGTACATTTAAAGATAGTACTGCTTTGTTCATGTGAATAAACGAGAGTGGGTTTCTTGGTGGAATCCGAATTATATTCACTGTTTACTTCTAACGTTGAACTGTTTGCTAAATGGTGTTCAGAATTAATGAATCTGCTCATGTGTCCCCTCGCTATACTCTCACCACAGAAGAAAGGCTAACCAGAAAAGAGAAAGGTATCGTAATGTTAAGCACAGAGTGGAGTTGTGGACATACTGCCTGCAGGATGCCAATACAACTTAATGAATATATGTCGTTATACCTGTTTATTTGTGATAACGTCTTTGCTGCGACGAAAATATATTGTCCATCCAATTTCCACCTGCCGACCTAGTGGTGATCCAAATTTCCAAACAGACACTGTCTTCAAATATGGTACAGCAGAAATTATTATTCTGTGATATGAGTGCAATTTAAATCAGCATAATTTATTTATCTGAATACACATATTCATTAGATCGTGGCCCATTTCATCTCTACTGCATAGTAGTCAACTATATAGGAAAGAACTGTAGATGCTGGTGTAAATCAAAGGTAGACACAAAATGTTGGATTAACTCAGCAGGACAGGTTAACATCTCTAGAGAGAAGGAATGGGTTGCATATCAGCTCGAGACCTAAAGAAGCGACCCGAAATGTCGCCCATTCCTTCCCTCCAGAGGTGCTGCATATCCAGCTAGTTGCTCCAGCATGTTGCATCTCTGGAGAGAAGGAATGGGTGACGTTTCGGGTCGAGACCCTTCTTCAGACTGATGTCAGAGGAGGGGGAGGGAGAAAGATAGAATTTAGTCGGAGACAGTAAGTGTCGTTGGAGAACTGGGAAGGGGGATGGGATGGTGACAAAAGGGAAGGTATATCTGTAGTTAGAGACGTCACAGTTCATACTGCTGCGGTGTAAACTACCCAAGCGAAATATGAGGTGCTCTTCCTCCAATTTGCGCTGTGCCGCAGTTTGACAATGGAGGAGGGCCAGGACTGAAAGAGCATATTGGCAATGGGAGGGGGATTTGAAGTGCTGAGCCACCGGCTGATGAGGTAGGCTAAGATGGTCTGAGTGGAGGTGTTTTTCTGCGAGTCAAAGCGCAGGCTATGTGATCATTTGTCTTAACCTACCTGGTGCATTTGGTCCGACAAATGGCAGCGATTGGTCCAAGCCGTTCGCGTTCGTCACCCCACTGGCAGGCGTTTTAAAACGGTGGCAGTGACTTCAAGCTGCTGGGATTGCCATAGAGGCTTTTCGACGTTATGTCCATTTGGCGTCAGATTATTTTTCACCTTAAAATCTGATGGGGAACCAACATAACGTCGTAAAGCTTATGTGGCAATCGCAGCAGCTTGGAGTCACTGCCACAATGTTACAAACGCAACCTCAAGCTCCCCCACCCTCCCGTCTTCCCCCGGCAAGCGATGTGATGGACGCAGGGGACTGGACCAATCGCTGATAAAGTCTTGGACAAATACCGTCCTCGGAGATGTCATGTTCGATTGGCGGCTTTTAGACGTCATGTCCGTTCTTCGTGTTGTCCTTTCGACGTGGTTTCCGTTCGTATTCGTATCCTTTCGGCGTGGCGTCCGTTCTGCTTTGTATCCTTTCATCGTCATGTCCGTTCAGTTTCCATTTCGTGGCCTCGGCCTCTCGTCCTTTAACGTCCCGTCCGCACACAATGATTACAAAGTTCATCACGCAATCGTATAAATTCATCAATAAAATGTTTCAGAGATGAGAGTAGCTCAGATCAACATTTTGGTCTTCAAGGATATAGAAACATAAAAACATAGAAATTAGGTGCAGGAGCTGGTCATCCGGCCCTTCGAGCCTGCACCGCCATTCAATAAGATCATGGCTGATCATCCAACTCAGTATCCTGTACCTGCCTTCTCTCCATACCCCCTGATCCCTTCAGCCACAAGGGCCACATCTAACTCCCTCTTAAATATAGCCAACGACCTGGCCTCAACTACCTTCTGTGGCAGAGAATTCCACAGATTCACCACTCTCTGTGTGAAAAACGATTTTCTCATCTCGGTCCTAAAAGACGTCCCCCTTATCCTTAAACTGTGACCCCTTGTCCTGGACTTCCCCAACATCGGGAACAATCTTCACGCGACCAGTTCGACTTTTCTGTATATCTATATGACGTTAATGCTCAGTTTTAATACCACCTGATATTCATATGCGGCCATATGTGTGTGGAGCTACAGGAGATAGAAAAGGTAATAAATGGGTCCTCTGTTTTTTACGGTGCAGCAAGGCAAGGGAAACGTGGGGCGGTTAATACAAATGTCTTGAGGACTATTCGTATTATGGTTGAGTAACTGCGAATTGTACTAAGCGGGATAAAGATAGATACGTTATCTAGGACGGATCAGATATATCCGAGTTTACCGTGATAAGTTGCAGGGGCCCTGTCTGATATGTACAAATCATTGTCAGACAAGGGTGAGATGCTAGAAGACTGCACCTTGTACCTCTATTGAGGAAGGGGTGCAAAGATATTCCTGGGGACGATAGACCAATCAGCCTATTGTTTATGGTAGGCACATTTATTAGCGGGTTTTTATATAATATATATTTATGACATATATATTATTATTCTGCGGTAGGAGTGCAATTTAAATCAGCATAATGTATGTATCTGAATACACATATTCATTAGATCGTGGCCCATTTCATCTCTACTGCATAGTAGTCAACCATATAGGAAAGAACTGCATATATATATATGAATGTTATTAACGATGGATGACTAGGAACATCCAGCATAGTTCTCTATGTAGGGGACCCTGTTTTTAATCTGAATACTTTTTTGAAGAACTAGAACGGTTGATGACGGCAATACCCTAGACGTTGTCTACATGAACTTCATCAAGGCATTTGAAATGATTCCGCGTCCTTGTCTGTCTCGGAAGGTCAAAGCGTGTGGTATCCAGGCAAATCTGGCCGATTGCGTAATGCTCATACCACAAAAAGTGTGAGTAGTCCAATTAGGCCATTTGTCGCAACAATGTCTCCTCCAGCGTTTAATCATGGCAGATCTACCCCTCTCTCTCAACCCTATTCTCCGGTCGTCTCCCCATAACCCCTGACAACTGTACTAATAAATGATCTATCCCTGCCTTAAAATATCCATTCACTTGGTCTCCACAGTGTTATGCGGCAAAGAATTCCACTTATTCGCCACCCTCTGGTTAAATAAATTCTTCCTCTTCTTCCCAAAGGAATGTCCTTTAATACCTAGTCTATGACATCTGTTCCTAGACTCTTCCACTGGTGGAAATATCCTCACCATGTTCACTCTGTCAGCTCTTTGATTATCTGTAAGTTGTGGTGAGAACCCCCTCATCCTTCTAAACTCCGGCGAGCAGAGGCCCAGTGACGTCAAACGCTCGTTCCTCGGATACTTTTCGTAAAACTCTTCTGGATACTCACTAAAACAATCACGTCCTTCCTCAGGTATGGGGCCCAACATATCTCACAATATTCCTATTACGGCGTGACCTTGGTCTCTCCCTCTTCGCTCCTAACCCACCCGGCAAAGATAGAGGTAGTTAGGAATCGCATTATTCCAGACACATGACCTCTCAGGTGTAACCAGGCAACTGAAGGTTCGCCATCAGTTAGAATGCTGCTCTGACCTCCCATCTGCATCATTCGAGACCATTGAACTACAAGGTCAGATCTAAAAGTTATAATTTCCACAAAATGCTGCACTATTTCCCCTGTGTCTGTGTATTGTGGACACCTTGGTTGTATTCATGCATAGTTCTTTGATGTGACTGGACACCACTTGCTTGGAAACTAAGAGACATACAAAAGAGGTGCAGGAGGAGGCAATCGGCCTTTCGAGGCAGCACCGCCATTCATTGTGATCATGGCTGACCGTCCCCAATCGAAAACCTTCTCTTCTCCCCAGATCCCTTGATTCCACTAGCCTCTGGAGCTCTATCTAACAATCTCTTAAATACATCCAGTGAATTGGCCACCTCTGTGCCAGGGATTTCCACAAATTCACAATGCTCTGGGTGAAGATGTTTTTTGTCACCTTAGTCTTAAATGGTCTCCCTTGATTCTAAGTCTGTGCCCCCTGGTTCTGGACTCGCCCTACTGTGTGCTTTTTCCCTGCATCTAGCGTGTCCCGTCCTTTTATTATATTATATGTTTCTATATGATCCCCCCTTATATTTTCTAAACATCATTGAATACAACCCTAGTCTTTACAATCTTTCCTCATATAACAGTCCGGCCTTCTCAGAGATCATCTCGAGGTCCTACGATGTACTAATAAATGATCTATCTCTGCCTTAAAATATCCATTCACTTGGTCTCCACAGCGTTATGTGGCAAAGAATTCCACTTATTCGCCACCCTCTGGTTACATAAATTCGTCCTCATCTTCCCAAAGGAATGTCAATTAATCCCCAGTCTATGACATCTGTCCCTAGACTCATCCACTGGTGGAAATATCGTCAACATGCTCACTCTGTCAGCCCTTTGACTATTCAGTAAGTTGTGATGAGGTCCCCCTCATCCTTCTAAACTCAGGCGAGCAGAGGCCCAGTGACGTCAAACGCTCGTTCCACGGATAATTCTTGTAAAACTCTTCTAGACACTCACTGAAGCGAACACGTCCTTCCTCAGGTATGGGGCCCAAAATATCTCACAATATTCCTATTACGGCGTGACCTTGGTCTCTGCCTCTTCGCTCCTACCCCATCCGGCAAATATAGAGGTAGTTAGGAAACGCATTATTCTAGGCACATGACCTTTCAGGTGTAACCAGGCAACTGATGGTTCGCTCATCAGTTATAATGCTGTTCTGACCTCCCATCTGCATCATTCGAGACCATTGAACTATAAGGTCAGATCTAAAAGTTATAATTTGCACAAAATGCTGCACTATTTCCTCTGTGTCTGTGTATTGTGAACACCTTGGTTGTATTCGTGCATAGTTCTTTGATGTGACTGGACACCACTTGCTTGGAAACTTACAGACATGGAAAAGAGGTGCAGGAGGAGGCAATCGGCCTTTCGCGGCAGCACCGCCATTCATTGTGATCATGGCTGATCGTCCCCAATCGATAACCTTCTCTTCTCCCCAGATCCCTTGATTCCACTAGCCTCTGGAGCTCTATCTAACTATCTCTTCAATACATCCAGGGAATTGGCCTCCTCTGAGCCAGGGATTTCCACAAATTCACAACTCTCTGGGTGAAGATGCTTTTTCTCACCTTAGTCTTAAATGGCCTCCCTTGATTATGTGGCCCCTGGTTCTGGACTCGCCTAACTTTGTGATTTTTTCCATGCATCTAGCGTGTCCAGTCCTTTTATTATATGATATGTTTTTATATGATCGCCCCATATTTTCTGAACATCAGTGAATACAAGCCTAGTCTTTCCAATCTTTCCTCATATAACATTCCCGCCTTCTCAGAGATCAATCTCGAGGACCTACGCTGCACTACCTCAATCAGAAGGGTGCCCTTCCTCAAATTAGGAGACCACAACTGTACACAATACTCCAGATGTGTCCTTACCAGAGCATTATTGAAATGCCGAAGATCCTCTTTGCTCTTATACTGATATCGACTTGTTATGAAGGCCAGCAGTTCAATAGCTTTATTCACTGCCTGTTGTACCTATACGCCAAAATTCAGTGACTGGTGTGCAAGGATATCCAGGTCTCGCTGCACTTTCCCCTTACCTAACCTTTTCCCATTGAGATAATAATCTGCCTCATTGTTTTTGCCGCCAAAGTGGATAACGTCACATTTATCTATATTGTCCTGCATCCGCCACGCATCTGCCCACTCACTCAACCTGTCCAGGTAAGCCTATAACCTCCTAACATCCTCCTCACAGTTCACACTGCCACCCAGCTTTGTGTCATCTAAAAACTTGCTAGTGTTGTGCTTAATTCCCTCGTCCAAATCATTATATATATTGTAAACAGCTGCGGCCCCAACACCGAGCCTTGCGGCACTACACTCGCCACTGCCTGTCATTCTGAAAAGAACCCGTTCGCTCCTATGTTTGCTTGTTTGATGATAATATTTTCACAGTACCGCGGCAGATGCAACAGGTCTCAACTATAAAAAATAAACTGGAGAGACAATCGGCTGCATGGAGGGAAGCAGATGGTGATAGGAGAATTTCGCTTTGAGGACGAGGCCTCTGACTAGTTGTGTACTGGTTCCATTGCAGTTTGTTGATTATATCCACGATTTGGATGAGAATGTAGAATACATGATTGGTATGTTTACGTACGATACTAAAGCGAGTGGCATCGTGCATAAGAAGATGGTTACCAAAGTTACAGCAGCATCTTGATCAGTTGGCAATGTAGGCTGGGGAATGGTTATGGTTTCAATGATTCAGTGATACTTTGTTGACCCGTGTACCTAGGTACAGAGGACGATGTTATTTTGCATATAGCCCGGTATAATCCAACAGTAGAACTCACCAAGGCAGAGCACAAGTGTCGACACGTTTCCGTTGCCGACAAAGTTACATAAAGTTCATCGCCCTTCCCGTTGAGCGACCGGGTCCCTCTACGCTCTCGACAGTCCATCTCTCACTAGACAGGGCACCTCGTTCACCACGGTCCACCACGTTTTCGATGGGCCACTTTGCTCTCGAGGGTAACCATACGGTCGGGATGGTTCCCTACGATCTCGACGGTGCATACACGTTATTGACGTCTCCCTACGTCCTCGGCGGTTCGTCCCATTCACGACGGTGGCTCGGGCCGTGTTCGGAGTGGGCGCGCCTGAACTACCGTGCGATTCTCCGTCCTCGGTCGCGGTGGGCGAGCCCGACCTGATACTGCGCTTGGCCGCAGCCCTGTCGCATCCCGGTAAGATCCTGCGATTAATGCAGATTAGACAAGTTGCTGCTTCTTTTGCGTATGACTTTTAGACCTGCAGCTCCGTTCAGGTGAGCCAGGTGACATCGTCCAGCTCAATCAGACCTCGTTCACCATCCGGTGACCGGTATGTGGAGCAACTGGTTACTCTGTGCTCCACTGTCTCTGTTGGGTACCCACACTTGCAGGAGTCGCTGTCCACGAGGACCCACCTCCTCATCGCTACTCCAATGCGTCCGACGCCTTTCCTCAAGCGATTGAGCGTTGTCCACTGCTTTCCGGGCAGGTCCTGGCCAGGGATGTCCATGGGGTCATTGATGTAATGGTGTAACCAAGATGGTTCTGCGTACTTCCACTGATCTCTCCATCTCGTGTCGACCCAGGTGGCCGTAGAAGCATCAGCCGGTGTTGTGCAGAGCAGCTCTTGGGCTTGTGTGGCAAAGGAGTGCCGTGACTTGAGGCGCACTCGCCGTGGTGTCTCTGTGACGATCGGAATGAGGAGGTGGGATTCACTGAGAGAGGGCCAGCGTGGATGCTTCTTGTCGGATGTTGGCTGGGGCGATGCCAGCGAGGTCACTCAGTTGATTTACTGGTGTGGCTCGTAGTCATCCGTTGACAGTCTGCAGGGCGCTGTTGAGGGCACCATCCAGCTTCTTGGTGTGAGGGCTACGGCAGCAGATTGGGGTGCAGTACTCGGCAGCTGAGAACACAAGGGCCACTGTGGACATGCGCAGTGTCTTCGTCGTGACGCCCCATGTTGTGCCGACTAGGCGGCGTATAAGTGCGGCACGGGTGCTTGTCTTTTGGGTGCGCAAACCAGGCGTTTGGGGGAACAAACCAGGCATGGCACAGTCATGGGAAATTATGTAGAGAAGAGAGATCGATGTGTCCAGATACATAGTTCCTTGGATGTGCGGCATATATATATATATATATATGCCGCACTTCTAAGGAACTATGTATCTGGACACATCGATCTATATATATATAGTGGTCCAGAAGGCTTTCGATTAATTGGTCTTCACCAGTCAGAATATTGCGTGTTGATGTTCGGAAGTTATGTTACAACTGTACAAGTCATTGTTGCGTCCGCATGAGAAATGGCGTGTTCAGCTTTGGTCACCGAATTATAGGAAGCATGTTGTTAAGTGTAAAAGCATGTTGTTAAGTATAATTTCCGAAAATGGTGCCGGAATGTGAGGGCCTGAGCTACTGTAGCTGTTGAACAGGCTAGAACATTATTCGCAGGAGGATAATGGGCGATCTCATGGATACATATGTCATGAGAGGGAAGGGCAGAGAAATGCACATACGTTATTTATACAGAGAAGGGAAATCAAAACTAGGCGACATGGGTTTAATGTGAGACTAGACTAAGTGGGACCGGTTGGGTCCCATGTTCACATGGGAGGGCTGGTGCCCCAATGCAATATTCCACCTATACACACATTCTAATATTGGTGGCCAATGGGGAGGGATGCTTTCTGGAGCGCTAGTATGGGTGTTGTGGGCCGAGTGGTCTGCTTTCCAAAGGGCAAGTAAGGACATTGTGGGCCAAAGGGATTCTTGGATTGGCAACTCAGTCACTCAGGCCTGGTGGGCTAGCAGCTCAGGCCTGGTGGGCTGGCAGCTCGGTCACTCAGAACTGCTGGGCTGGCTGCTCAGTCACTCAGAACTGCTGGGCTGGCAGCTCGGTCACTCAGGCCTGGTGGGCTGGCAACTCTGCCATTCAGGGCTTGTGGGTTGGCAGCTCAGTCACTCAGAACTGCTGGGCTGGCAGCTCAGTCAATCAGAACAGCTGGGCTGGCAGCTCAGTCACTCACGGCTGGTGGACTGGCAGCTCAGTCACTCGGGGCTGATGAGCTGGCCGTTCACTCATGACTATTCCATTAAATTCCATTTCAAGCAAAATGCAGCTCACCAAATTCAATTGCATAACGTTTCTAGCAGAATTCAGGGCACCATAAACAATGTCATAGCATTTCAAGCAGTGCAGGCCACCAAACACAATTTCTTAGCATTCTAAAGAGAGTAGCGGTCACAAAACTCAATTTCATAGCAATTCAGACAGAGTGCAGACCACCAATCTCAATTTACTGGCGTTTCAGGCAGAGTGCAGGCCACCAAACTCAATTTAATAGCGTTGCAGGCAGAGTGCAGGGCTCCAAAGTCAATTGAATAGCGTTTCAGGCAGAGTAAAGGCCAACAAAGTCAGTTTTGTAACGTTTCAGGCAGAGTGCAGGACGGCAAAGTAAATGTCATAGCGTTTGAGGCAGAGCGCAGGGCAACAAGGTCAATTTAATTCCGTTTCAGGCAGAGTGCAGAGCAACAAAGACAGTTTAATAGCGTTTTCGGCAGAGTGCAGGCCACCAAAGTCAATGTAATAGCGTTTAAGGCATAGTGCAGGTCACCAAACTCAATTTAATAGCGTTTCAGACAGAGTGCAGGCCACAAAGTCAATTTATTCGCGTTTCACGCAGAGTGCAGACCACTAAATTGAATTCGTTAGCATTTCAGGCAGAGTGCAGGGCAACAAATTCAATTTAATAGCGTTTCAGACAGTGTGCAGGCCACCAAAGTCAATTCAATAGCATTTCATGCAGTGTGCAGGCCACCAACGTCAAGTTCATAGCGTTTCAAGCAGATTGCCCCCCCGCCAAAGTCAATTCAAAAACGTTTCACGCAGATTGCAGGCCACTGAAGTCTATTTAATAGTGTTTAACGCAGAGTGCAGGCCACCGAATTCTATTTAATAGCGTTTCAGGCGGAGTGCAGGCCACCATAGTCCATGTAATAGCGTTTCAGGCAGAGTGCAGGCCACCCAATTCAATTCAAAATCAAAAAAGTTAAAAGAGTTTATTGTCATGTCCCTGACAGGACAGTGAAATTCTTGCTTTGCATAACACAACAGAACATTGCAGGCATTGACTACAATCGTATACCTAAATACACACATGACTAAATAAATTGAAAAAGTGCAAATAACAGATAGAGGGGTATTAATGCTCATAGTTCCTTTCGAGGCAAGTTTAATAGTAAGATTAAATGAGAACTTACCAGTTCGAAGTTTGATCTGTATTTTATGAGGAGTTACGATGAGGGATTACGTGAAGACCCCGTCCAGCACGCATGCGCGACATTTCTTCAAAGCAGCGGTGTGGATTCACAGAAAAACACAACAATTGAAATAAATATAGTAAAGAAAAAATAAGAACTTAATTACCAGTTGATATGTATAATAGAGGGTGGGAGCGGAGGGCACGTAATCCCTCATCGTAACTCCTCATAAAATACAGATCAAACTTCGAACTGGTAAGTTCTCATTTAATCTTACTATTTTACTTCGGAGTCACGTGAGTGACTACGTGAAGACTTCAAAGCTCTGTGAATCCGAACCGTGTACCAGCTCATGCTTCACTCACTGCCTGAAGACCTCAGAGGGAGGAAGCATGTTATACAATCAACAATAACCTGTTTGTGAACAAAAAAGGTTTATTAATAACAACAAAAAACAGAGAGCTCCCCGGGCTTAAATTAAATATTATCTGCAGACTCTAAAATTCTGTCTGCAAATGTAGCAGGCTCCGCCAGCGGCTTATTATAAAACCTTTGGAAAGTTCTTTCCGAGGACCATCCTGCTCTGGCCAGAATATGGTCCATAGGCACATCCATTCGCCTAGCCGCCGACGTAGATGCAGCCCTGGTGGAATGAGATTTGTACACATTAGTATCGACTCCCGCGGACTTAAGCACCTGCTTGAGCCACCTTGAAATGGTTTGGCTCGTCACCTGACCATGAGGCTTCTTGTGGCTTACCCATAAGGCTTTTTCTCTCCCTCTTAAATTATATGTTGTGTCTATGTAGTTGGCGAGATGGGTCTTGGCACACAACCGTGGGTCAGGTGAATATGCCCGGAACTCCATAACTGGAGGCGTGGTACCTGGTCTAGTTTGTTTGACCAGTCCCTGAATGTGAAATGTGATACAGTCCAATGACTCTGTCATGCTGTCCAGCCTCAGAAGGTGGAGGGACTGTACCCTTTGAGCTGACACTAGAGCCATGAGCATGACTGATTTCAGTGTAAGTTGTTCCAGAGTAAGTGACCTGGGTGGTGGCCATCCCCTAAGGTACGTCAGTTACTATGCTGACATCCCAGTCTGAGTGTACCTAGGCCTAGGGGAATTGGTGTTAAAAATGCCCCTCATGATTTTGACCACTAGTGGATGGGACCCCAAAGTCAGCTGTCCTGCTGCTGGAACCAAATAAGCTGACAACGCACTCCTGGCTGTATTAATGGCGCTGTAGCTGAGTCCTTCCCGATGTAATCCACCCAGAAACTCCACAACACTGGTGGCTGTAGCTGTAGTGTAGGTAGTTCCTGTTTTGGAGCAATACCGTTCCCATTTTCTTATATTGGTCAGGTATTGTCTCCTGGTGGACTCCCGGTGAGATGCGGTCATCATGTTGATGGCGTCCTCAGACAGTCCCAGGCCCAGTAGAGGTCTTTTTAGAATCTGCAAGCCAGGAGATTGACTCTGTCATGGCACGGGTGACTAATTCCTGACACTGGGTGGATTAATAACTGTCGACTGCTGGGGAATTCCAACGGTGTTTCAACAGCCATGTCGAAAGCCACTGGGAACCATGGCTGTGTAGGCCAGTCAGGTATTATCAAGATTCCTGAAGCGGAATCCAATTGAATCTTGCGTAATACCCGACTGATGAGGCAGAAGGGAGGAAAAGCATAAAAGAACATTTTCCCCCATGCAGCGTGAATGCATCAACTGCTGCTGCCTCAGGGTCTGGTTCCCAAGCGACATACGTTGGTACCTGGTGATTCAGCCTGGATGCAAATAGATCGATATCTGGTGTGCCATATTGCTTTGTAATTTCAGCAAATACTTTGGGATTTAACATCCATTCGATGTTATCATTAAATCTACGTGACCTGGTGTCTGCCACTGTATTTTGCTTACCTGGTAGGTAAGTTGCTGATAACCAAATATGCCTTTTAACACACCATTGCCAGATTAGGTTGGCCAAATTGTCACACGATATCGACTTTACACCCCCATGTGATTGATATAAGCCACCACCGTGGTATTATCTAGTTGCAACGGACATGTGCATGATGCGTATTAGATGAATATGCTTTTAACCCATAAAACGCACCCAACATTTCTAAATAGTTGATACCCCATGTCTGTAGGCAAGATTGCTGATTCAAATTTATTCCAACTGCCCCCTGTGCTGGATTGCATGTTAGTTGCTCCCCAGCCCAAAGCACTGGCATCCGTTTGAATGGTTAATACTGGGTTAGTGATCATTATGGGACTGGAGCTGAGTCTTACGTTCCTTGCCCACCATTGTAACTCTGGAATGGATTCAGTAGTTAAACTCATAGCTCGGTCAAAGTGACCTGAGTTTTGCTTTAGTGCATGCACTTTAGCTCTTTGCAAATTGTGATAGTGCAAAGGCCCAAATTTGTACGGCTGGAAAAGCTGCTACCATTTTGCCAATAACTCTAGCTACTTCCCGTATGGTTGGCTGATGTTTATTCATGAGTTCGTTGCATGATAGCGCCAATTCTGATGCTTTCCTTGGGGAGAGTTACAATCATGCGAACAGTATCTATCGTAATCCAAGATAGTCCATAGCAGTAGATGGTGTTAAGATTGGATTTATCTGGATGTATGACAAACCCCAAAGTTTCAAACAAACGTTTGGTGGCTGCTACTGCCAGAATGGCTGTCTCCAAGGTTTTCCTACTATTAAAATGTCGTCTAAATACGCCATGATATATGCTTTTGTTTCCTCAATAATGCCAAGGCAGGTTTTAGATTTTAGTGAACACCTTGGAGCAGAGGTTTAGCCCATTTGGTAAGGCTTTATATTGCCATAGCTGTTTCATCCAGATAAATTTTAAATATTTTCGATGCTCCTTGTGTATGGGTACTGAGTAGTAGGCATCTTTTAAATCAATGCTTGCTAGAAAGTACCCTCTAGAAACCAATAGTCTGGCTGTTTCAAAAGTATCCATCTTGAAATGTATATACCTGACAGACTTATTCAAAGTAGTTAAGTCAATGATGATGCGTCGTCCACCATCTTTTTTGATTTTAGTGAAAATATTAGACACAAATTCCAAAGGTTCATGTTTTGTTCTTTCAATGACACCTTTAGCGTGTAACCTCATCAGTTCAGCTTGACCCTCTTGTTTCTCCTTGACTGAGAGGGTGAATACCCTTTTGGGCATATGCTGAACTGGTGGAAAATTTTTATGGACAAAGTCAATTTTGTAACCATGAACGCTGCTGAGTATATACTTGTCATTAGTGAAGGATTCCATGCATCCAAAAACAAGTGCAATCTCCCCCCCTGTTAGTACAGAGCCCCTATGCACATATGCTGAGAGGAACCAGACCCACCTACCTCCATGGTTATTGGTGCTTCTTCTGCCTCTTCGCTGGGCGATGAGGCGTCTGCTGGGCTGGTAGAGGGTTGATGTTGATCTCGATGTTGTTGGGGGTGGCGCATTTTCCATGGGGTCAGCTCTGGGCCCTGGCCTAAAAAAGGCTTACGGGGAATGGTTGCGGACCCCGAGCTTTCACCAGTCCCATAGTGTGGTCGACGACTGATGGACGCCATGGGGTATTGCCGCCTGGGTTTGTTGGGTCTGCTCGGTCCCAAACCTGCCCTCACAAGACCAAAGGTCTTGGATTCTTCTTCCAGGTCTTTCACCTTTTTTGGAAGGTCTTTCCCAAAGAGCAGAATAGGAGGTTCTGACCCCGGTGTTTTGCAAAGTCCGCAAATTTAGGGTTGAGGGCCGGCTTGATAATCTCCTTTCGCAAATTATTTATTTCATAATGAGTGGTGCACAACAGAGCTAATGTGTCTTGCTGATTTGTGGAGATGTCCGCACCATCAATGGACCGAGCATAAGATGTTATTCTGCAGTCAGGAGTTTAAGGATCTTCTGGAGCTTCAACTCCAGGTTTCTGATGTTCTGCCCCAAATGTCCCCAAATTTGGCTATTGACAGCAGGTACATTCAAAGATGTACAATTTACTGGGGCTGTCTATAGTTGAAGAGCCTCATTGACCACCTGTTCTTGTAGGGGTTTAGAGGGACAGGTGGTTAATGTTGGCTGCAAGTTTCGGCTCTAATGGCGACCCGCTTGTGGAATGGCCACGTAGCGGTTGACCACACCCAGCAGCTCTTCCTGTTCCTGTACACCCTGCGTACTCCCGATATCTTCAGCCAGTGACCCCTCTTCTTGACCAGCCCAGACCTGGTCGCAATGCTGCCTTCAAAAGAAGGAGAAGCAATGGCCAGTGCCGTAAAAGGCACTGCGGGCGTGCTGAGCTCCCTTGGCGAGTCTGCTGCTGCTCTCTCAGCAGATCTCGCTGGAGTAATTGCTCCATAAGCCGTTCCATGCGGCTTAGGCGGCTGCCTGTGCCGCTCTCGAGCGGTGAGGCATCTTCATCCGAATCGTCGGACACTATTACCGCCCGGTTCTGGCTGCAGGTACCTCCAGCCCGCTGCTCAGGCGCACGAGCGGTGCTGGGCTCGGCTCGGTAGTTATACCCGCCGCCTCTTGCCCCCCCCCCTCCAAAGAGCATTCCTCAACGGAGGACGAACGGGGGCGAGCTGCAGACTTCTTTCCTCTGGTCTTGCTCATTCTTTCTGGAAAACAAGCAGACCACAGAGAAAAAGACACACGGCCACGGTAAAGCTTACCTGTCGGCCCGACTTTTCAAATTGTAGCGGGAGCGCCTTGAACTCCCGTTCGTCGCGGGTGCACTGCATGAACGCTAATGTCGCGCATGTATGCTGGACGGGGTCTTCACGTAGTCACTCACGTGACTCCGAAGTAAAATAGCCTGATGGCTGTAGGGAAGTAGCTGTTCCTGAACCGGATCGTTGCAGTTCTCAGGCTCCTGTACCTTCTACCCGAAGATAGCAGGGCGATGAGTGGGTGGCCAGGGTGGTGTGGGTCCTTGATGATAATGCCAGCCTGTTTGAGGCAGCGAATGTGATAGATATCCTCGATGGAAGGAAGGTCAGAGCCAATAATGGACTTGGCAATGTTTACTACTTTTTGTAGTCTTTTCCTATCCAGGGCGGTCAGGTTGACGAACCAAGCCATGATGCAACCGGTCAGGAAGTTCTCTACTGTCGACCTGTAGTGGTTAGAGAGAGTCCTCCTTGACAGACCGATTCTCCGTAATCTTCGCAGGAAGTAGAGGCACTGATGATATTTCTTAATAATTGCATCTGTGTTCTTGGACCAGGAAAGATCTTCACAGATGTTCGTATTGGTGGATACGCCCAGGAATTTGAAGCTCTTGACCCTTTTCAACCATCCTAATATAAACAGGACTGTGGGCCCCCACCCTACTCCTTCCAAATTCAACAATCAGGTCCTTGGTGTTGATGGTGTTGAGGGCCTGGTTATTGTGCTGGCACCATATGGACAATCGTTCGATCTCTCTTCTATACTGTGACTCATCCCCATCAGTGATACGTCCCACAACAGTGGTGTCGTCAGCGAACTTGATGATGGAGTTCACACTATGACTGGCCACGCAGTCCTGAGTATAGAGTGAGTACAGCTGGGGGCTGAGCACGCAGCCTTAAGGTGCTCCCGTACTGATTGTTATCGAATCTGACACATTTCCACCAATACGAACAGACTGTGGACTGTGAATGAGGAAGTCGAGGATCCAATTGCAGAGGGATGCGCAGAGACCCAGTTCTGCGAGTTGGTAATTGTGTTAAATGCTGAGCTGTAATCGATGAATAACAGCATGATATACGAGTTTTTTTGTCCAAGTGGTCCAGAGCGGAGTGGACGGCCAGCGAGATCTGTTGTGGCGGTAAGCCAACTGCAGAGGGTCCAGGTTTTTGTCAAGGTATAAGTTGATTTTCGCCATGATCAACCTCTCAAAGCACTAAATTTATCAAACAATTTAATAGCGTTTCATACAAAGTGCAGGTGACCAAAGCCAATTTAATAGCATTTCACGCAGACTGCAGGCCTCCAGACTGGAGGCCACCAAGATTAGATTCCTTTATTGTTATTCAGACCTTTCAGTCTGAACGAAATTGTTAACATGAAGTCATAGCATATAATAAAAAAACAAAACACACGATAAACACATATTTAACATCCACCACAATGAGTTCATCAGGCACATCCTCACTGTGGTGGAAGGCTAAAGTCTTAAGTCATTGACTTCATCCCTCCTAGTTCTGAGCTGAGGCAATCCAGGCCTCCGCCGCCGCTGGAGCACTGCAGCTCCAAGCCGGGCCACCGCCGCCGCTGGAGCACCGCAGCTCCAAGCCGCCTCCGCTGGAGCACTGCAGCTCTAAGCTGGGCCGCCACAGCCGCTGGAGCCCCGCAGCTCTAAGCCGGAGCACTGCCACCGCTGGAGCACCGCAGCTTTAAGCTGGCCACTGCCGCCTCTGCTGGAGCACCACAGCTCGAAGCTGCCGCCACCGCCGCTGGAGCACCGCAGCTCTGAGCTGTCTGCCACCACTGGAGCACTGCAGCTCTAAGTCAGACCACTGCCGCTGGAGCACCGCAGCTGTACCGCCGCCACCGCTGGAGTATCGCTGCTCTAAGCTGGGCTGCTGCTGCCACTACTGGAACACCGCAGCTCCAAACCAGGCAGCCACCAAATGCCACCACAGCTCCACCATTAGGCATCAGCACAGACGGTGACAGGGACATGCATCCCCCGAAGGGAGAGACTAAAAAAACCCTGTTTCTCCCAACCCCCCATCCCCACACATACACAACCTAATAAAACAAAATTCTACTAAAACAAACACTAGAAGACAACAAAAAAATAACAAAAACAGACGGACAGCAGTTGAGCCGCTGCTGCCAGCCAGTTCCGGACAGCTGAAGTCAATTGAATAGCGTCTCAGGCATAGAAAAGGCCACCAAGTCAATGTTGTATGTTGCAGGCAGAGTGCCGGCCACCAAGCTAATTTTAATAGTGTTTCACGAAGAGTGCAGGCCATCAAAGTAAATGAAATAGCATTTCAGGCACAGTGCAGGGCAACACAGTCAATTTCATGTCGTTTCGGGCAACGTGCTGGACACCAAAGTCAATTTAATCACGTTTCAGGCAGAGTGCAGGCCACATAATTAAATTTAATTTAGCGTTACAGGCAGAGTTTCAGGCCGGCAAAGTCAATTTTATAGCGTTTCAGGCAGAGTGCATACATCCAAAGTCAATTTAATAGAGTTGCAGTCTGAGTGCATGGCACAAAAGTCCATTGAATAGCGCTTCAGGCAGAATAAATGCCACCAAAGTCAATTTCGTAACATTTCAGGCAGAGAGTAGGCCGCCAAAGTTAATTTCATAGCGTTCGAGGCAGAGTGCCGGGCAACAAAGTGAATTTAATTGCATTTCGGGCATAGTGCAGGCCACCAAAGTCAATTGCATAGCGTTTCAGGCAGAGTGCACACCATAGAATTCAATTTAATAGCTTTTCAGGCAGAGTGCCGTCTATCAAATTCAATTTAATAGCATTTCAGGCAGGTTGCAGGCCACCAAAATCTTGTTACGTTTTCAGTCAGAGTGCAGGCCGCCAATGTCATTTTAATAGTGTTCCAGGTAGAGTGCAGGCCGCCAATGTCAATTTTAATAGTGTTCCAGGTAGAGTGCAGCCCACCAAAAGTAATTTTAATAGCGTTTCCCGCAGAGTGCAGGCCAGCAAAGTCATTTTAATAGCGTATCAGGCAGAGTGCATGGCAACACATTCAATTTAATAGCGTTTCTGGCAGAGTGCCACCCACCAAAATCTATATAATAGAGTTTCAGGCAGAGTGCAGGCCCCAAAATCACTTCAGTAGTGTTTCAGGCAGAGTCCAGGCCACCAAAGTCATTTTAAAAGTTCCAGGTAGAGTACAGCCCACGAAAGTCATTTTAATAGGGTTTCCCGCAGACTGCAGGCCACCAAAGTCAATTTAATAGCGTTTCACGGAGAGTGCAGGCCACCAAAGTCAATTTAATAGCATTTCAGGCAGAGTGGTGCCCACAAAAATCAATATAATAGCGTTTTAGGCATAGTGCAGGCCACCAAAGTCAATGCAATAGCGTGTCAGGCAGAGCGCAGGCAACCAAACTCAATTTAGTGGCATTTCACGCTGAGTGCAGACCACCAAAGCGAATTTAATAGCATTTCAGTCAGAAAGCAGGGCAACAAAGTAAATTTAATAGCTTTTCAGGCAGAGTGCAGGGCAATACATTCAATTGAATGGCATTTCTGCCACAGTGCTGTGCACCAAAATCAATTTAATAGAGTTTTAGTCAGAGTGCAGGCCACCACAGTCAATTTAATTGCGTTTCATGCAGAGTGCGGGCCACAAACGTCAATTGAATACCGTTTCAGGCAGAGTAAAGGCCACCAAAGTCAATTTCGTAACGTTTCAGGCAGAGTGCTGGCCGCCAACGTCAAATTCATAACGTTTCAGGCAGAGTGCAGGGCAACAAAGTCAATTTAACATCGTTTCAGGCATAGTACAGGCCACTGAAGTCAATTTAATAGTGTTTCAGGCAGAGTGCGGACATCCAAAGTCAATTTAATTGAGTTGCAGGCTGAGTGCAGGCCACCAAATTCCATTGAATAGCGTTTCAGGCAGAGTAAAATCCAGAAAAAATAAATGTTGATACGTTTCAGGCAGAGTGCAGGCCGCCAAAGTTTGAGGTGGAGTGCAGGGCAACAAAGTGAATTTAATAGCGTTTCAAGCATAATGTCGGCCACCAAAGTCAATTTAAAGCATATCTGTCAGAATGCCGGCCACCATATAATTTAATAGCGCATCAGGCAGAGTGCAGGGTAACAAAGTCAATCTAATAGAGTTTCAGGCACAGTGCATGACACCAAAGTCAATTTAATTGCAGTCCCAGCTGAGTGCATGGCAACAAATTCAATTTAATAGAGTTTCAGGCAGAGTGCAGGCCACCAAATTCACTTTAATATTGTTTCAGGCAGAGTGCAGGCCAGCAGTCAATTTAATAGTGTTTCAGGCAGAGTGCATGGCAACATATTCAATTTAATAGTGTTTCTGGCAGAGTGCTGCCCACTAAAATGAATATAATAGAGTTTCAGGCAGAGTGTAGGCAACCAAAATCACTTTAATATCGTTTCAGGCAGAGCGCAGACAACCAATCTCAATTTAGTGGCGTTTCACGCAGAGTGCAGACTACCAAAGTGACTTGAATAGCATTTCAGGCAGAGTGCAGGGCAACAAAGTTAATTTAATATCGTTTCAGGCAGAGTGCAGGGCAAGACATTCAATTCAATGGCGTTTCCGGCACAGTGCTGCCCACCAAAATCAATTTAATAGAGTTTTAGTCAGAGTGCAAGCCACCACAGTCAATTTCATTGTGGTTCATGCTGAGTGCAGGCCACCAAAATCAATTAAATACTGTTCCAGTCATAGTAAAGGCCACCAAAGCCAATTTCTTAACGATCCAGGCAGAGTGCAGGTCGCCAAATTCAATTTCATAGCGTTTGAGGCAGAGTGAAAGGCAACGCAGTCAATTTAATAGCGTTTCAGGCATAGTACGGCCACCGAAGTCAATTTCAGAATTTTTCAGGCAGAGTGCAGGTACCAAAGTCAATTTAATATCATTTCAGGCAGAGTGCAGACATCCAAAGTCCATTTAAGAGAGTTGCAGACTGAGTGCAGGCAACCAAAGTCCATTGAATAGCGTTTCGGGCAGAGTAAAATCCACAACATGAATTGTGTTACATTTCAGGCAGAGTGCAGGCCGCCAAAGTCAATTTCATAACGTTTGAGGCGGAGTGCAGGGCAACAAAGTGAATTTAAGAGCGTTTCAAGCATAATGCGGCCACCAAGGTCAATTTAAAGCGTTTCTGTCAGAGTGCAGGCCACCACATAATTTTATAGCACTTCAGGCAGCGTGCAGGGCAGCAAAGTAAAGTTAATAGTATTTCAGGCATACTGCAGGCCATCAAAGTCAATTTAATTGCATTTCACACAGAGTGCAGGCCACCAAAGTCAATTGAATACCGGTTCAGGCAGAGCAAAGGCCACCAAATCAATTTTGTAACATTTCAGGCAGAGTGCAAGCCACCAAAGTCAATTTCATAGCATTTGAGGCAGAGTGCAGGGCAACAAAGCCAATTTAATAACGTTTTGAGCATAGTGTAGGCCACCAAATTCAATTTCAGAGTGTTTCAGGCAGAGTGCAGGTAACAAAGTCAGTTTAATAGCGTATCAGGCAGAGTGCAGACATCCAAACTCAATTTAATAGAGTTGCAGGCTGAGTGCTGGCCACCATAGTCCATTGAATAGCGTTTCAGGCAGAGTAAAATCCACAAAAGAAATGTTGTTACATTGCAAGCAGAGTGCAGGACGCCAAAGTCAATTTCATAGCGTTTGAGGCAGAGTGCAGGGCAACAAAGTGAATATAATAGCGTTTCTCGCATAATGCAGGCCGCCGAAGTCAAGTTAAATCGTTTCTGTCAGTGTGCAGGCTACCAAATAATTTAATAGCGCTCCAGGCAGAGTGCAGGGCAAACCAAAATCAATTTAATAGCGTTTCAGGCAGAGCGCAGGCAACCAAGCTCAATTTAGTGGCATTTCACGCTGAGTGCAGACCACCAAAGCGAATTTAATAGCATTTCAGTCAGAATGCAGGGCAACAAAGTAAATTTAATAGCTTTTCAGGCAGAGTGCAGGGCAAGACATTCAATTGAATGGCATTTCTGCACACAGTGCTGTCCACCAAAATCAATTTAATAGAGGTTTAGTCAGAGTGCAGGCCACCACAGTCAATTTAATTGTGTTTCACGCTGAGTGCGGTCCACCAAAGTCAATTGAATACCGTTTCAGGCAGAGTAAAGGCCACCAAAGTCAATTTCTTAACGTTTCAGGCAGAGTGCTGGCCGCCAACTACAATTTCATAGCGTTTGAGGCAGAGTGCAGGGCAACAAAGTCAATTTAATATCGTTTCATGCATAGTACAGGCCACCAAAGTCAATTTAATAGTGTTTCAGGCAGAGTGCGGACATCCAAAGTCAATTTAATAGAGTTGCAGGCCGAGTGCAGGCTACCAAAGTCCATTGAATAGCGTTTCAGGCAGAGTCAAATCGACAAAACAAATTTCGTTACGTTTCAGGCAGAGTGCAGGCCGCCAATGTTTGAGGTGGAGTGCAGAGCAACAAAGTGAATTTAATAGCGTTTCAAGCATAATGTCGGCCACCAAAGTCAATTTAAAGCAATTCTGTCAGAATGCAGGCCACCATATAATTTAATAGCGCAACAGGCAGAGTGCAGGGTAACAACGTCAATTTAATAGAGTTTCAGGCATAGTGCATGACACCAAAGTCAATTTAATTGCATTTCATGCTGAGAGCATGGCAACAAATTCAATTTAATAGAGTTTCAGGCAGAGTGCAGGCCACCAAATTCACTTTAATATTGTTTCAGGCAGAGTGCAGGCCAGCAGTCAATTTAATAGTGTTTCGGGCAGAGTGCATGGCAACACATTCAATTTAATAGTGTTTCTGGCAGAGTGCTGCCCACTAAAATCAATATAACAGAGTTTCAGGCAGAGTGCAGGCAACCAAAATCACCTTAATATTGTTTCAGGCAGAGTGCAGGCCAACAAAGTCAATTTAAAAGCGTTCCAGGTAGACTGCAGCCCACCGAAGTCATTTTAATAGGGTTTCACGCACACTGCAGGCCTCCAAAGTCAATTTAATAGCGTTTCAAGCAGAGTGCAGGCCACCAATGTCAATGTAATATCGTTTCAGGCAGAGTGCAGGGCAAGAGATTCAATTTAATGGCGTTTCTGGCACAGTGCTGTCCACCAAAATCAATTTAATAGAGTTTTAGTCAGAGTGCAAGCCACCACAGTCAATTTAATTGTGGTTCATGCTGAGTGCAGGCCACCAAAATCAATTAAATACTGTTTCAGGCATAGTAAAGGCCACCAAAGTCAATTTCTTAACGTTTCAGGCAGAGTGCAGGTACCAAAGTCAATTTAATAGCATTTCAGGCAGAGTGCAGACATCCAAAGTCCATTTAAGAGAGTGGTAGGCTGAGTGCAGGCAACCAAAGTCCATTGAATAGCGTTTCAGTCAGAGTAAAATCCACAACATGAATTGTGTTACATTTCACGCAGCGTGCAGGCCGCCAATGTCAATTTCATAACGTTTGAGGCGGAGTGCAGGGCAACAAAGTGAATTTAATAGCGTTTCAAGCATAATGTCGGCCACCAAGGTCAATTTTTTAAAGCGTTTCTGTCAGAGTGCAGGCCACCAAATAATTTAATAGCGCTTCAGGCAGAATGCAGGGCAACAAAGTAAATTTAATAGAGTTTCAGGCATAGTGCAGGCCATCAAAGTCAATGTAATGGCATTTCACACTGAGTGCAGGCCACCAAAGTCAATTGAATATCGGTTCAGGCAGAGTGCAGGGCAACAGAGTCAATTTAATAAACGTTTCTAGCATAGTGTAGGCCACCAAAGTCTAATTTCAGAGTGTTTCAGGCAGAGTGCAGGTAACACAGTCAATTTAATAGCGTATCAGGCAGAGTGCAGACATCCAAACTCAATTGAATAGAGTTGCAGGCTGAGTGCTGGCCACCATAGTCCATTTTGAATAGCGTTTTTAGGCAGAGTAAAATCCACAAAAGAAATGTTGTTACATTTCAGGCAGAGTGCATGACGCCAAATTCAATTTCATAGTGCTTGAGGCGGAGTGCAGGCCACCAAAGTCAATTTAATAACGTTTCTGGCAGAGGGCAGGCCTCCAAAGTCAATTTCGTAACGTATCAGGCAGAGTGCAGACATCCAAACTCAATTTAATAGAGTTGCAGGCTGAGTGCAGGCCACCAAAGTCCATTGAATGGCGTTTCAGGCAGAGAAAAATCCACAAAAGAAATGTTGTTACATTTCACGCTGAGCACAGGCCACCAACGTCAATTTAATGGTGTTTCAGGCAGAGTGCAGGGCAACAAAGTCAATTTAATAACGTTTCAGGCAAAGTGCAGGGCAACAAAGTGAATTTAATAGTGTTTCAGGCAAAGTGCAGGCAACCAAAATCAATTTAAAACTGTTTTAGGCAGAGTGCAGGCCACCAAACTCAATTGAATACCGTTTCAGGCAGAGTAAATGCCACCAAAGTCAATTTCGTAATGTATCAGGCAGAGTGCAGGCTACCAAACTCAATTTAATAGCGTTTCAGACAGAGTGCAGGCCACCAATGTCAATTTAATAGTGTTTCACGCAGAGTTCCGGCCATCAAAGTACATTTAATAGTGTTTCAGGCAGAGTGCAGGGCAACAAAGTCAATTTAATAGCGTTTCAGGCAGACTGCAGGCCACCAAAGTCAATTTCATAGCGTTTGAGGCGGAGTGCAGGCCACCAAAATCAATTTCATAGCGTTTGAGGCGGAGTGCAGGCCACCAAAGTCAATTTAATAACGTTTCTGGCAGAGGGCAGGACTCCAAAGTCAATTTAATAGCTCGTCAGGCAGAGTGCAGGTCACCAAATTATTATTATTTTTTTTTTAATTTCATTTTTTTAAATTTTATAATACAACTTAAGAGATAGGTCCGTAGGTACAGAAAACAAAACTATTCATCTAGTCCTGGGTTCAAGCTTCCGCCGAGCCTCAGCGCTGGCACATTCTACCCCTTCAAATAATCTATGAACGGGGACCATATTCTAATAAATAATTCAGGTTTGTCGATTAAGACAAATCTATTTTTTCCAGGTTTAAGGTCTCCGAGATCTCCATAATCCACATTGTAAATGTCGGGGATGCAGGGCTTTTCCAAAATTTTTATATTAGTTTTTTCCCAGTTATTATACTATAATCCAGGAAATGTCATTGGTTTATTGTCAGTTTTAGGTATTGTTCAGATATGCCCAATATGATTAATTTAGGATCGGGATCCAGTTGACTATTAACCACTACGGAAATAATTTTAAAAATATCCACCCAAAATGTTTTATTTTTTATGCAATTTACAAAGGTTTGGGTTAAATTAGCCTCTGAATATTGACATTTATCGCAGATAGGAGAGATATTAGGAAAAATTCTGTTTAATTTTGTTTTAGAATAATACAATCTGTGTAATATTTTAAATTGTATTAAAGAATGTCTGGCCACCAAAGTCACTTTTACAGTGTCTCAGGCAGAGTGCAGGCCACCGAAGTCAATTTAATAGCATTCCAGGTAGCGTGCCGCCCACCAAATTACATTTAACAGCGTTTGAGGCAAACTGCAGGGCAACAAAGTGAATTTACTAGCGTTTCAGGCATAGTGCTGGCAACCAAAATCAATTTAAAAGCGTTTTAGGCAGAGTGCAGGACACCAAAGTCAATGTAATAGCGTTTCAGACAGAGTGCAAGTCACCAACGTTAATTGAATAGCGTTTCAGGCAGAGTAAAGGCCACCAGTTAATTTCGTAATGTTTCATGCAGAGTGCAGGCCACCAAACTCAATTTCATACCAATTCAGGCAGAGTGCAGGCCACCAAAGTCAACTCCGTAGCGTTTGAGGCGGAGTGCAGGCCACCAAAGTGAATTTAATAGCGTTTCTGGCAGAGGGCAGGCATCCAAAGTCAATTTAGTAGCGCTTCAGGCAGAGTGCAGGTCACCAAATTAAATTTAATAGTATTTGAGGCAAAGTGCAGGGCAACAAAGTGAATTTAATAGCGTTTCAGGCATAGTGCTGGCAACCAAAATCAATTTAAAAGCGTTTTAGGCAGAGTGTAGGCTACCAAAGTCAATTTAATAGCATTTCACGCAGATTAAATGTCACCAAAGTCAATTGTGTTACGTTTCAGGCAGAGTGCAGGCCGCCAAAGTCAATTTCATAGAGTTTGAGGCAGTGTGCAGGCCACCAAACTCACTTTAATAGTGTTTCAGGCAGATGGCAGCCACCAAAGTCATTTTAGTAGGGTTTCACGCAACTGGCGGCAACAAAAGTCAATTTAATAACGTTTGACGCAGAGTGCAGCCCAGCAAAGTCAATTTATTATCGTTTCAGGCAGAATGCATGGCAAAAAATTCAATTTAATGGCGTTTCTGGCAGAGTGCTGCCCACCAAAATCAATATAATAACGTTGTAGGCAGAGTGCAGGCCACCAAAGTCAATGTAATAGCGTTGCAGGCAGAGTGCAGGCCACCAAACTCAATTTAGTGGCGTTTCACGCAGAGTGCAGGCCACCAAAGTGAATTTAATAGCATTTCAGGCAGTGCTGGGCAACAAAGTAAATTTAATAGTGTTTCAGGCAGAGTGCAGGGCAAGATATTCAATTTAATGGCGTTTATGGCACAGTGCTGTCCACCAAAATCAATTGAACAGCGTTTTAGTCAGAGTGCGTGCCACCACAGTCAATTTAATTGCGTTTCACGCTGAGTGAAGGCCACCAAAGTCAATTGAATACCGTTTCAGGCAGAATAAAGGCCACCAAAGTCAATTTCGTAACGGTGCAGGCTGAATGCGGGCCACCAAATAAAGTTGTAGGCTGAGTGCAGGCCACCAAAGTCCATTGAATAGCGTTTCAGGCAGAGTAAAATCCACAAAATAAATTGTGTTACGTTTCAGGCAGAGTGCAGACCGCCAAAGTCAATTTCACAGCGTTTGAGGCAGACTGCAAGGCAACAATGTGAATTTAATAGCGTTTCAAGCATAATGTCGGCCACCAAAGTCGGAGTGCAGGACACCAAATAATTTAATAGCGCTTCAGGCAGAGTGCAGGGCAACAAAGTCAATTTAATCGTGTTTCAGGCATAGTGCAGGCCATCAAAGTCAATTTAATTGCATTTCACGCTGAGTGCAGGCCACCAAATCCATTTCGTAACGTTTCAGGCAGAGTGCAGCCGCCAAAGTCAATTTCATAGCGTTTGAGGCAGAGTGCAGGGCAACAAAGTCAATTTAATAGCGTTTCAGGCATAGTGCAGCCGCCAAAGTCAATTTCATAGCTTTTGAGTGGCAGAGTGCAGGTACCAAAGTCAATTTAATAGCGTTTCCGGCAGAGTGCAGACATCCAAATTCCATTTAATAGAGTTGCAGGCTGAGTACAGGCCACCAAAGTCCATTGAATAGCGTTTCAGGCAGAGTAAAAGACACAAAATACATTACGTTACATTTCAGGCAGGGTGCAGGCCGCCAAAGTCAATTTCATAGAATTTGAGCCAGTGTGCAGGACAACAAAGTGAATTTAATAGCATTTCAAGCATAATGCAGCCACCAAAGTCAATTTAAAGCATTTATGTCAGTGTGCAGGCCACCAAATAATTTAATAGTGCATCAGGCAGAGTACAGGGCAACAAAGTCAATTTAATAGTGTTTCAGGCATAGTGCAGGCCACCAAAGTCAATTTCAGAGTGTTTCAGGCAGATTGCAGCCCACCAAAGTAACTTTTACAGTGTTTCAGGCAGAGTGCAAGTCACCGAAGTCAATTTAATAGTATTCCAGTTAGAGTGCCGCCCACCAAAGTCAATTTAAAAGCGCTTCACGCAGCGTGCAGGCCACCAAAGTCAATTTCATTGCGTTTTAGGCAGAGTGCATGGCAACAAATTCAGTTAATTAGTGTTTCTGGCACAGTGCTGCCCACCAAAATCAATTTAATAGGGTTGTAGGCAGAGTGCAGGCCACCAAAGTCAATGTAATAACGTTTCAGGTAGAGTGCATCCCACCAAACTCCATTTAGTAGCGTTTTCAGCAGAGTGCAGACATCCAAATTCAATGTAATAGAGTTGCAGGCTGAATGCAGGCCACCAAAGTCCATTGAATAGCGTTTCAGGCACAGTAAAAGCCACAAAATAAATGTTGTAACGTTTCAGGCTGAGTGCAGGCCACCAAATAATTTAATAGCGCTTTAGGCAGAGTGCAGGGCAACAAAGAAAATTTAATAGCGTTTCAGGCAGAGTGCTGCCACCAAAGTGAATTTAATAGCGTTTTAGGCAGAGTCAAGGCCACCAACGTCAATGTAATAGCGTTTCAGCCAGAGTGCAGGCCACCAACGACAATTTAATAGCGTTTCAGGCAGAGTGCAGGCCACCAAAGTCAATTTAATTGCGTTTCAGGCAGAGTGCAGGCCACCATAGTCAATGCAACAGCGTTTCAGGCTGAGTGCAGGGCAACAAAGTCAATTTTTAATAGCGTTTCAGGCAGAGTGCAGGCAAGAAATTCAGTTCAGTAGCATTTCTGGCAGAGTGCTACCCAGCAAAATCAATTTAATAGCGTTTCAGGCAGAGTGCAGGATACCAAAGTCAATTTAATAGAGTTGCAGGCAGAGTGCAGGCCAGCAAAGTCAATTGAATATCGCTCCATGCAGAGTAAAGGCTACCAAAGGCAATTTCGTAACATTTCAGACAGAGTGCAGGCCGCCAACGTCGATTTCATAGCGTAACAAAGGCAATTTAATAGCATTTCAGGCATAGTGTCGGTCTCCAAAGTCAATTTCAGAGTGTTTCAGGCAGAGTGCCGTCCACCAAAATCACTTCAATAGTGTTTCAGGCAGACTGCAGGCCACCAACGTCAATTTAATAGCGTTTCTGTCAGTGTGCAGGCCACCAAAGTCAATTTATTAGCGTTTCACGCAGAGTGCAGGCCTCCAAAGTCAATTTAATAGACTTGCAGACAGAGTGGACGCCACCAAGACAGATTCCTTTATTGTCATTCAGACCTTTCAGTCTGAACGAAATTGTTACCATGCAGTCATAACATATAATTAACAATAACACACAATAAACACATATTTAACATCCACCACAGTGAGTTCAGCAGACACCTCCTCACTGTGGTTGAAGGCAAAAGTCTTAGGTCATTGTCATCATCCCTCCTATTTCTCCCTCTGTGCTGAGGCGATCCAGGCCTCCGCCGCCGCTGGAGCACCGCAGTTCCAAGCCGGGCCACCGCCGCCGCTGGAGCACCGCAGATCTAAGCCAGACTGCCACCGCTTGAGCACCACAGCTCTAAGCCGGACCGCCACCGCCTCTGGCGCACCGCAGCTCTAAGCCGGACTGCCACCACTGGAGTACCGCAGCTCTAAGCTAGGCCGCTGCCCCTGGACCACCACAGATCTAAGCTAGGCCTCCGCTGCTGGATCACCGCAGCTCTAAGCCGGACCGTCGTCGCTGGAGCACTGCAGCTCTAAGCTGGGCCGCCGCCGCTGCTGGAGCACCGCATCTCCAAACTGAACGCGCCACAGCTCCGCCATTAGACCTCAGCACAGATGGTGACGGGGGACACGCATCCCCCCCAAGGGAGAGACTAAAACCCTGTCTCTCCCACCCCCAACACATACACAACCTAATAAAACAAAATTATACTAAAACAAACACTAGAAGACAACAAAAAAAAGAAAAAAACTGATGAACTGCCGGTGAGCCGCAGCTGTCAGCCAGCGCAGCCACTTCCGGACTGCTGAAGTCAATTGAATAGCGTTTCAGGCAGAGTAAAGGCTACCAAGTCAATTTCGTAACGTTTCAGGCAGAGTGCAGGCCACTAAACTCAATTTCATGGCAATTCAGGCAGTGTGCAGGCCACCAATCTCAATTTACTGGCGTTGCAGGCAGAGTGCAGGCCACCAAACTCAATTTAATAGTGTTTCACTTAGAGTGTAGGCCATCAAAGTAAATTTAAGTGCATTTCAGGCACAGTGGAGGGCAATAAAGTCAATTTAATATCGTTTCAGGTAGCGGGCAGGCCACCATTGTCAATTTAATCACATTTTAGGCAGAGTGCAGGCCGGCAAAGTCAATTTAATAGCATTTCAGGCAGAGTGCAGACATCCAACGTCAGTTTAATAGAGGTGCAATCTGAGTGCATGGCACCAAAGCCAATTGAATAGTGTTTCAGGCTGAGTAAAGACCACCAAAGTCAATTTCGTAACGTTTCAGGCAGAGAGTAGGCCGCCAAATTTAATTTCATAGCGTTTGAGGCACAGTGCAGGGCAACAAAATGAATTGAATAGCGTGTCAAGCATAGTGAAGGTCACCAAAGTAAATTTCATAGGGTTTCAGGCAGAGTGCAGGCCACCAAAGGGAATTTAATAGCGTTTCAGGCAGAGTGCAGGCCATGGAAGTCAATAGAATAGCGTTTTAGGCAGAATAAAGGCCACCAAAGTCAATTCCTTGACGTATCAGGCAGAGTGCAGGCCACCAATCACAATTTACTGGCATTTCAGGCAGAGTGCAGCCCACCAAACTCAATTTAATAGCGTTTCACACAGTGTGCAGGCCACCAATGCCAATTTAATACTGTTTCACGCACAGTGCCAGCCATCAAAGTAAATTTAATAGTGTTTCAGGTAGAGTGCAGGCCATTAAAGTAAATTGAATAGCGTTTCAGGCAGAGTGAAGGCCACCAAAGTCAATTTTGTAACTTTTCAGGCAGAGTGCAGGCTGCCAAAGTCAATTTCACAGTGTTTGAGGCAGAGTGCAGGGCAACAAAGTCAATATAATAGTGTTTCAAGCATAGTGCAGGCCACGAAAGTCAATATTAATAGCGTTTCAGGCAGAGTGCAGCCCACCAAAGTCAATTTCATAACGTTTCTGGCAGAAGGCAGGCCTCCAAAGTTAATTTAATAGTGCGTCAGGTAGAGTGCAGGCCAACAAAGTAAATTTAACAGCGTTTCACGCAGAGCGCAGGCCACCAAAGTCTATTTAATAGCATTACAGGCAGAGTGCAGGGCAACAAAGTCAATTTAATATCGTTTCAGTCAGAGTGCAGGTCACCAAATTAAATTTAATAGCGTTTGATACAAAGTGCAGGGCAACAAAATGAATTTAACAGCGTTTCAGGCATAGTGCTGGCAACCACAATCGATTTAAAAGCATTTTAGGCATAGTGCAGGCCACCAACGTCAATGTAATAGCGTTTCAGACAGTGCAGGCCACCAAAGTAAATTGAATAGCGTGTCAGGCAGAGTAAAGGCCAACAAAGTCAATGTTGTAACGTTTCCGGCAGAATGCAGGCCACCAAACACAATTGCATAGCAATTCAGGCAGAGTGCAACTCAGGTAGTTGAGGCCAGTTCATTGGCTATATTTAAGAGTGAGTTGGATGTGGCCCTTGTGGCTAAGGGGATCAGAAGGTATGGAGAGAAGGCAGGTACGGGATACTGAGTTGGATGATCAGCCATGATCATATTGAATGGCGGTGCAGGCTCGAAGGGCTGAATGGCCTACTCCTGCACCTAATTTCTATGTTTCTATGTTTCTAGTGCAGACCACCAATCTCAATTTACTGGCATTTCAGGCAGTGCAAGCCACCAAACTCAATTTAATAGCGTTTCAAACAGGGTGCAGGCACCAAAGTCAATTTCATAGCATTTCAGGCAGAGTGCAGGCCACCAAAGGCAATTTAATATCGTCTTTGGCAGAGTAAAGGTCACCAAAGTCAATTTTGTAATGTTTCAAGCAGAGTGCAGGCCGCTAATGTCAATTTCATAGAGGTTGAGGGAGAGTGCAGGGCAACAAAGTCAATTTAATAGTATTTCAGGTATAGTGCAGGCCACCAAAGTCAATTTCAGAGTGTTTCAGGCAGAGTGCAGGCCACCAAACACACTTTATTAGTGTTTTAGGCAGAGTGCAGGCCACCAAGTCAATTTAATAGCGTTCCAGGTAGAGTGCAGTCCACAAAAGTCATTTTAATAGGGTATCACGAGGACTGCAGGACACCAAAGTCAATGTAATAGCGTTTCAGGCAGAGTGCAGGCACGAAACTCAATTTCGTGGCGTTTCACGCAGAGTGCAGGCCACCAAAGTGAATTTAATAGTGTTTCCGGCAGAGTGCAGGGCAAGACATTCCGTTTAATGGCGTTTCTGGCACACTGCTATCCACCAAAATCAATTCAATAGAGTTTTAGGCAGAGTGCAGGTCGCCAAAGTCAATTTAATTGTGTTTGACGCTGAGTGCAGGCCACCAAAGTCAATTGAATACCATGTCATGCAGAGTAAAGGCCACCAACCTCAATTTCATAGCGTTCCTGTCAGAGTGCAGGCCACCAAACTATTTAATAGCGCTTCAGGCAGAGTGCCGGGCAACAAAGTCAATTTAATTGTGTTTCAGGCACAGTGCAGGCCTCCAAAGTCAATTTCAGAGAGTTTCAGGCAGAGTGCAGACCACCAAACTCACGTTAAAAGTTTCAGCCAGAGTGCTGGCCACCAACGTAAAATTAATAGCGTTTCACGCAGACTGCAGGCCACCAAAGTCAATGTATTAGCGTTTCACGCAGTGCAGGCCACCAAAGTCAATTTAACAGCGTTTCAAGCAGAGTGCATGGCAACAAATTCAGTTTAATAGCGTTTCTGGCACAGTGCTGTCCATCAAAATCAATTTAATAGAGTTTTAGGCAGAGTGCAGGCCACCAAAGTCAATGTAATAGCGTTTCAGGCAGAGTGCAGCCCACCAAACTCAATTTAACAGCGTTTCAGACAGAGTGCAGGCCACCAGTAAATTTAATTGCGTTTCATGCTGTTGCAGGTCACCAAAATCAATTGAATACCGTTTCAGGCAGAGTAAAGGTACCAAAGTCAATTTCGTAACATTTCAGGCAGACTGCAGGCCGCCAAAGTCAATTTCATAGCGTTTGAGGCAGACTGTGATCCATCAATGTCAATTTAATAGCGTGTCAGGCATAGTGCAGGCCACCAAAGTCAATTTCCGAGTGTTTTAGGCAGAGTGCAGGCCACCAAAGTAAATTTAACAGCGTTTCAGGCAGAGTGCAGACATCCAAAGTCAATTTAATAGAGTTGCAGGCTGAGTGCAGGCCACCAATGTCCATTAAATAGCGTTTCAGGCCGAGTAAAAGCCACAACATAAATTTCGTAACGTTTCAGGCAGAGTGGAGGCCGTCAAAGTCAATTTCATAGCGTTTGTGGCAGAGTGCAGGGCAACAAAGTGGGCTGACCCTGAAGAAGGGGACATGGCTGAAGACTCACCTGTGTTAGGGGTGCCGCAGAAGAACTATTGGGTATGGTCAACAAATTTGCTATGCCTACCCAAAAAGGACTGCCATTGCATCCCAAGCTGGCTGCCAGTATTAATTACATGGCAACTAATCAGCTGCAGAAAGGACAGAAGGCCATGCTGGACTTTTAAGATTAAACGCAAAAGATTAAATGAGAACTTACCAGTTTGAAGTTTGATCTTTATTTTATGAGGCGTTATGATGAGGGATTACGTGCACTCCGCTCCCAAACCCTCTATTGCAAAGGTCAACTGGTATAAAAAGTTATTTGTTATCTTACTATGTTAGTCAACTTGGTATCTGTGATTTCACACCACTGCTTTGAAGAATACGCACATGCGTGCTGGCGGGGTCTCCACGTATCCCTCATCGTAACTCCTCATAAAATAAAGATCAAACTTCAAACTGGTAAGTTCTTATTTAATATTGCTATTTAATAGCGTTTCGGGCAGAGTGTAGGCCACCAAAGTCAATTTAATAAAGTTTCAGGCAGAGTGCAGGACAGCAAAGTCAATTTAATAACGTTTCAGGCAGAGTGCAGACCACCAAACTCAATTGAATAGCGTTTCAGACAGACTGCAGGCCATCAAAGTCAATATTGTAACGTTTCAGGCAGTGTGCAGGCCACCAAAGTCAAATTCATAGCGTTTCAGGCAGAGTGCAGGCCAACAGGTTTTATTTGTATTTAATAAGGTAGTGACGTGATGCACAACATGATTTAATGAAACATGTAAATTGCAACGGATAATACCATAAGGAATGTCATGTGCTACAAAAACGCAATAGAGCATATTTCTGGGGGGAAAACAATAGGCATAACCATGTAAACGTTGGATACAATGGCAATACCATCGGTGAGGCGCACACAATGGATATTGCATGGATTAGGGCAATGTGAAAAGTGACTTGAGATGTTTCGAAACATAATACCATTAGAAATGTTCAGAAGTTGGGGAAGCTATTTTGATACACTCAAAATCTCACATCATTATGTACACTGATTATAACCGCGACTGAATGTTCCCTCATTTTCTGCAGCTGCGCGCAACGTTCAAGAATCTCGATGCAATGCATGGTAGAACATTCACTTGCAGTTTTTATACGTTGCAAATTCTTTATCCACACGGCCGGCCTATCGTGGCCATTTTTATGTCATCTGTAAGAATCAGCCTGCACATAAAGGCAATTCAGATGAATATTATAATTGTGATCCTCTACCACAAAACATCCTCCATGTAAAACACTGGATGAGAACATTGCAATCTTACATGTTCCCATCCATTTCATAATTCATAATCGCTTAATGATATATATTTATTTTCATTGATTCTAACTGGTTTGCAATTCAAGAACTCTCAATGCAATAACACTGTTGGGTTGTTTTAATAGAAGATCGATGAGATCGAGAAGGTGGCTTATACCTATACATTAAAATGTGAATAATAACATGTACTGCATTTTGATCATGACATAAATGTTCCCATTTTGAAGAAACTTGCTGAGGGCCGTAAATCAGCAGTATGTCAGTTCCAACGCATCACAGGAAAATACATTTTAACATGCGGGATCTGATTAAAATGGAGAATGTTAAATTAGTTCACCTGTAGCCTTTGTGAATGGAGATACTAACTAATTTCCAGCCATGCCGTTTCATCAGAATGCCAAGTTATAGATTAAGCAAGGGAAATTGAAGGCGGTGCAAATAAAGGCAATGCCTGATAAGGTTCAGAATTAAATATAATGGGTTACGTGTGTGGTGGTGCCATGTGAGAGGTAGGCTGGTGAATACTTTCTAATTGCAACCGAGTTGAATCGGGAAGCCTAACAAACATAAATGAATACAATTATAGGAAAACAAAACTGCAACAGTATTAAATTATACACCTCCGCATTTTGCTGTAAACACGATTTTAAATATTTTTCTGGAAACATGCGTGTGCTAAGGCAGCATCAGCACTTAAATAAAACAGTTAGTATGATACGCTGTTCACATGCAATTGTCCTGATAGAGGTACATGCAGTTAAGAAGGGCATAGATTGGTCACGGAGTGAGAATCATTTTCTCGGGAAATTCTAATGACAGTAAGGCATCATTTTAAGAGAGGGGGTGGAAGGAAGCAACACCGTAAATGTTGTGCGTGGGGCGCTATTTTACACAGTGTGATCTATGCCTAGAACGCGTTGTCAGGTGTGATAGTGCAGTCAGATACGATCATATAATTTTACAAAGGCATTCGGATATAGTGGGAATCGAGGGACCAGAAAAAAGCAGGGCATGTTAGTTAAACTTACCACCACGTTCGGCACAAAAATTGTGGGCCGAGGAGTTCGCTCTTGTTCTTTACAGGTCTATATTCTGCGTTCTGTGCATGAAAGATAGGGTGAGTAGAGGATGAGAAAAATTAGGAAACTTGTCTTTGTTTTCCTGGGGACAGGATGTAAGGATAAATCTTAAAATGATGCCAAAAACTGGGGATAACCGTGTCATTCTCTGGAGTGAATTATGAAGTTAAGGGTGGGATCTTCCGTACACCGTGTCGTCATCGCGACATGGAAATAGACTAAACGTTTTTACAAGAAGCAGGTCTGGTGGCAGTGCAGCCAAGGTAGGCTTGGGTATGTTTTTGATATTTGTCGCCCCATCATAACTGGTGTCGATTATGGATATGGAAAAGGGCGTGGAACTGGACGATCCGTGCTTGTTAATGCTAAATTGTTGTGGAATATACGGGAAAGTTGATCAAAACAACTGTCTCAAAATGATTGTCTGTTCCATGGTGACATTTTTAGCAAATGCACCGAGGTGCCAGGGAGATGACAAACATCTTCTACAAGGTGGAGTCACCACGTAACGGAACACGTTTGGCATTTTGGTCCACCAGTTTTAGTCGAACATTAGTGAAAGGAGTAATATCAAGCTCTAGTCGAACATTAGACTTTCGGAAGGCTTTCGACAAGGTCCCACATAAGAGATTAATATACAAACTTAAACACACGGTATTGACGGTTCAGTATTGACGTGGATAGAGAACTGGCTGGCAGAGACTAGCAAAGGAGTAAACGGGTATTTTCATAATGGCAGGCAGTGACTAGTGGCGTACCGCAAGGCTCACTGCTGGCACCCCAGCTATTAACAAAATATATTAATGATTTGGGACGAGGGAATTGAATGCAACATCTCCATGTTTACGGATGACACTAAGCTGGGGGGTTGTGTTAGGTGTGAGGAGGATGCTAGGAAGCTACAAGCTGACTTGGATAGGCTGGGTGAGTGGGCAAATGCATGGCAAATGCAGTATAATGTGGATAAATGTGAGGTTATCCACTTTGGTGGCAAAAACAGGAAGGTAAACTATTATCTAAATGGTGGCAAATTAGGAAAAGGGGAGATGCAACGGGACCTGGATATCATGGTACACCAATCATTGGAAGTAGGCATGCAGGTGCAGCAGGCAGTGAAGAAAGTAAATGGTATGTTAGCATTCATAGCGAAAGGATTTGAGTATAGGAGCAGGGAGGTTCTACTGCAGTTGTACAGGGTTTTGGTGAGGCCACAGCTGGAGTATTGCGTACAGTTTTAGTCTCCAAATCTGAGAAAAGACATTCTTGCCATAGAGGGGGTACAAATAAGGTTAACCAGACTGATTCCTGGGATGTCAGGACTTTCATATGAGGAAAGACTGGATAGACTTGGCTTGTACTCGCTAGAATTTAGATGACTGAGGCGGGATCGTATAGAAACTTACAAAATTCTTAAGGGGTTGGATAGGCTAGATGCTGGAAAATTGTTCCCGATGTCGGGGAGGTCCAGAACAAGGGGTTACAGTCTAAGGATGAGGTGGATTCCTTTAGGACCGTGATGCGGAAAACATTTTTCACACAGAAAGTGGTGAATGCTCTGCCACAGAAGGTAGTTGAGCCCAGTTATATTTAAAGAGGGAGTTAGATGTGGCCCTTGTGGCTAAAGGGATCAGGGGATATGGAGAGAAGGCTGGTACAGGATACTTAGCTGGATGATCAGCCACGATCATATTGAATGGCGGTGCAGGCTCGAAGGGCCGAATGGCCTACTCCGGAACCTAATTTCTATGGTTCTATGTTTCTATTAGTGAAAGGAGTATTATAAAATTAGTACGTTAGAGTGAGAGCGGACGGTCCAAGAACGCGCGATGTAATGTCAGATATTCATTTGCATAATTCAGTTTATATGCAGGGTAGTATATACGGAGTGTAAACTTGTTGAGTTCCTCTGCATTTGCATTATTCGTACCGGCAATGGGTAAACGTGCATCACGGATATTTTCGTTGACCAACCATTAAACCTGAATTCCAAAAGTTATTCCATATCTTTCTACAGATAGGCAGCCGAATAGTGTTGGCAGTGTTTACTCGCCGTTCGACATCATAGTTTGGACGATTTTATTCTATCGTTCTCATAAGCACATGACCAAATTCGTTATCTTAAATGATCCCGATTTGTCCTTCTGCAATAACGAAACAGCAAAGAATCAAACATTGCACCATCGCTTCCTAACCTCATCTGAGTGTTGACCCATTGTGTTAACGTTGTCATATATATATAGAGGATGGAAATAGATGTACCTCCTTCATTGCTGATGTCTGGATTTGCTCCTTCTTTGTTTTAGAAATTGAAACTTTATTGACTTCTTTAAAGCGCGCAGGTATGTGACAAACATGTCGAATTAAGGTCAGTGAATGCGATTCAATCAAGGTTATTGTGAATTTCCAATTGACATACTGCACAGGATAATATTCGGTTTTCTCTCCAAATTTAATTGATACCAATTAATGGGTCAATCAATCAATCTAATTAATAGTAATAATTTTGCCAAATTGAAGTGAATGCTGCACTGAAATGAACGACACTGTTAATTTATCGTGCTCGCGTCAAGACGACACACGTTTCATGAATATCGCTGTAATAAATGGAAAGTTTATTTTACTCTCTCATTATTTCACCACAGTAACCGTTTTAGAACTAGGTGAGGGGTGTGTAACATTATGAATTAGGCACATTCCCTTTATTTTCTGTTTAATTCTATCTTTAACCGATAATTATTGCGCCCTCACATCACTACTATCCTCAAGCATTCATTTTTTCTTACATACTTTTCTATCCAAAAAAAACAAAACAAAAAATTAGTTGTACATGAAATGTATTATGTAATATACCATGATTATTATGTATGTACATTGCTTCCAATAAAAATATTTTATAAAAAAAATATATATATATTATTATTTCACCACGCATGTCTAATTCACGATTGCATGCATTTTGGTTCCTTACTACAGAAGATACACTGAAAAAAACGGAACTAGGTATGAACATTAAATATACATTCCCGGCCGTTTTAATTGTTTTCATTATGGTAAAACCACGACTTTATATTAGCTAGTCTTACAAAAAGACAATACGACACATTCCTTGCATAAAGGCAGCAGATTTGGGTTGAACATTATCCTTTATCAAGTATTTCCGCTGATGAAATCAAAACTTATTTCATGTTGAAAATATGATGAACGATTCTTGCATTTCTATACTGCGAAAAGTCTACTACCGAAATTATGTATAAAACACAACGTGGACTATTTTGATTAGTTTGCATCGAAAAATACAGTGATGAAATCCATGCTAGAATGGCATCGTATACATTCCAATGGTTGTGACATATGTGACTTACCGCACTTTTCCCGCGACCGAGGCTTTCGTTATTTGTTTAACTAATACCCGCAATGCAAAGCACATAAAAGCATAGGGCAGCGATTTGCATGGTAAAAGGAGAACTGACATGGATCCGTCTGTTTACATTTGTCTATTTCCGCCACCTGTTCCATGATGTCTTGAAAAATTGTGCTTCTCATAGGATTCCTAGATGGCCACATCAAGTTGCAGATCCAGTAAAATTCTCTAAGCATTCCGATCCATATGAATATTATCAAACAACGTGCATCACGGAACATGAATATAGGTTTCTCAGGTTGCTTACATATTTATAAACTCCACAGGTAACCACTGCACAGGATAAGCTGAATCCATTTTGTTCGATAAGATGTGATATGCATCCGTAACGTTTTGTGTGCCCTTGAAAATTGCGTCACGCCTTGCCTTGACTTAGTTAAGATTCACACCCATAATTCCTCCTTAGTATTGGAAGATCTTCAGCAGAAGTACAGTAAGTATGGAACGCCATCTATAGCTGTGATTTTGGCACAGGAGCATGCATGTTCTCTTTTTGCATAGACTTCTAATGACTGACTTTATATCACAAAAAGTGGAATAAGATTAAAATTTCTTCACGGCTTCTCTTATAGAGTTCTCTGAAGTAGAAACCAGTATCGGTATGTGTGATTTTTTACTGGGATGTTGCAATCCACTTACCTTCCCAATGCGTTTTGAAGACTGGTTGTGCACAATTCTATCCAGTCGATATATTGTTGCGTTGTCTAGCTCTGAAATCAATTCGTCGGATTTTATATTTCCTTTCATCTCATTTATTGGTGCTTGAAACTGAAATTGAAAGATTTTCATTTCTGTTCATCACAATGCCTTTGGCAAAATGAAAAATTTAGATCGTTATGCCGTCTTGTAAGCCTTAGATTAGCTGCCTAATCTGGTGGGTTTTCAATTCTCCAGACGTCCTTAATATTAGTAGTATCTATATATGCATTTAATAATTCACTTGACTAAGATTTATTTTTCGTTGTCTTGATGATCTGTCTAAATAAGGGTCAAGTGTACAATTTAAGTATCCTCCAATTATTAAATTGTGTTATGTATGTTCCGGAATTATGTTAAATATTTTCTTGAAAAACAATGGACTATCCAAGTTTGGTCCAAGCACATTGATAAGAATCACTTTTTTGCGTGTAACTCACCTATTAATACGATATATCTACCATAATTGTCCGTTATAGTTGATATAAGTTTATAAGGTATCCTTTCGCGGATTAATATTGCAACACCTCTGGATTTACGCGACAATGAGGAGTGATACGTCTTCGCAATCCATTTAGCTTTCGATCTATGCTGTGCTTCCGTTTTAAGGTGAGTTTCCTGAAGGAACATTATATCTGTTTAAAGTGATTTTAAATGTGCTAATACTTTACCTCTCTTGATTGGTTCGTTAATTCCCTTAACATTCCACTGCAAAATGTAATTCCTTCACCCCCAATCTTCATATTTAATTATTGCATCTTTTGTTTAGGGTGGTCTATAAAAGAGCAGATGACTCAGCGCAACAATACAATACAAATGATTTTTCTTCCGCAATTATTTACCTCTTTCAATCAATCCGATATAGCTTCCAAAAACTTGTTTTTTTTTTAAGACTCCATAGTCACTAATTGTATCTGGGATTATAAGAATCATAGAATAAACAAAAAACATTTATGCAAATTAAAAATTAATGGAGGTTTAGCTATACCGAATTTCAAATTCTATTCCTATTTCTGGACCGTTAACATTAAAAATATGACCTTCTGGTTGGAAGAATAGGACCAGATTGTTTAAAAATGGAAAAGGAAGACTGTTTACCCTTTGAAATTAGTTCGACGGTTTGCTACCACTAAATTAAACAAAAACAAACCTATAGTGAAAACTCTATAATATACAGTGGTATACGAATTTGGAAAAAAGAAACTTTAAAATTGGATAATCTATCACCATTCTCCCCATTGTATACAACCCTGCATTTAAACCTTCAATGTTGGATGAAGGTTTTTTACAATGGAAAAGTCACGGAATTAAAGAGATGGGTCATCTCTATAAGGGAGGCACATTCCTTTCATTTCAGGAGTTGCAAATAATTCATGGACTTCACTCAAATGACTATTTCAGATATCTACAACTTAGAGATTATGCTAAATCAAATACACAGGATTATAGCAATAGAGATCCAAAAACTCTTGATAAATGTTTGAATAAACACCTACATACAGAAAATTTAATATCTTATATCTATTATATTCTATTACAAAGAGAGGCACCAACGACGGAAATATATAGGCAATCATGGGAAAACGAACTAGGCCAACCAATAATGAAAGATATTTGGGACGAAAGCTTACAACATATACATCAATGCTCGTTAAATGCTAGACACTCTTTAATACAATTTAAAGTATTACATAGATTACACTACTCAAAAACGAAATTAAATAGAATATTCCCAAATATATCTCCTATCTGCGAAAAATGTCAGCATTTAGAGGCTAACTTAACGCATACATTTATAAATTATATAAACATTAATAATTTTTGGATGGAAATGTTTCAGATAATTTCGGAAGTTGTCAACACCCAATTGCACCCCGACTCAAAACAAATAATATTAGTAATATTAGAACAAAGTTAAATACTTACTACAAGCCAAATAAACTTTATCGACTACAGTATAATAATTGGGAAATAATTAATATTAAAATTTTGGAAAGGCCCTATAACCCCCACAATCAAAATGTGGATTATGGAAATGTCGGAGAAATGTCTACATTTGGAAAGAATCATATGAACGTACTTTCCTTTACAACATTCCTTAGCAAATATATGTCTTCCTTATTTATGACAGAAGAAGCACTGAAGAATCAGGAAGAAGGTAACCGGTGGTTCAAAATAAACTTTGTTTTTCTAATTTTCCTTCAGATAATATGCTCTTTTCTGAAGATTCATGTGAAGCCATCCTCACACAAATTGTAGAGATTCGTACAAAATGCTCCCCATGACGATGTCCAATATTTGGTCATATTGCATATGAAGCATAGGCGATGTCCATTCGGTCGCTTCGTCATTGCTCAGAAGAAGATATTGAGAAAGCTAGGAATTCAATATCCCCATTTGCTTCACTGCATTCCTCCAACAGACTTGATATTTCATCACTGCTTAGGAACAAGTCCAATCGACATAATAGGCAAGATCGGAGAAACATCAAGGTGAAATAATTTCTCATGATAATATAAGTTGCCTTTGCTTGCAAACATTTTCATGGTCCCACAATGTATTGTTTATTCTGACCATTAGTGTTCCGTAATGAAAGAGTCACTGACAATCCGAACGAAATTCGAAATTATAGGCAGTTGAATTAAACAGAATTGTCCGATTTGTTTGATGTTTCCTCAGCTTGCCAAAGTAACAGCGGAATCCTCCCTCTCTCTTTAGAGCAGACAAATCCAATATATTAGAGAGTGGAAATTACAAACAGCACAACACAAAAACAGTGTCGTAATTGATTCCGAAACGTATTATTGTACAAAAGATGAACAGCACGGAAACGGACTCTTTGATCCAACTTCCCTACCACGAACAAATTCTCATTGTGGTCTATTTCAATTTGCTCTATTTGGCCATACTGTAATCTTCTATAACTTATCTCTATATATATCTGCTCAAACGTATTTTCAAAACGGCAATTGTATCATCTTCAAGATAGTTTTCAAGGGAGAGTTAGATTTAGTTCTTGGCGCAAACGGATTCAAGGGATGTGGGGGTAAAGCAGGAAGGGGGTATTGATTTTGGATGGTCAGCCATGATCATATTGAATGGCTGTGCTGGGTTCAATGGCCGACTGGCCTATTTCTGCACCTATGTTCTATGTTTTTATGGTTCTATATTATCTTCTACAGTTTCCTCTGAAAGCTCGTTCCAGATATGGACTGTTCCAAGTGAAATGTACCTCTGAAATCCATGTTAAATCCGCGCTCACTCAGCGTAATCATATTCCCTCTCGTTTTACAGTTCTCTGCTGTGAGTAAAGGAATGCGCGCATTCACTTTACCCACACTCCTCGGGTATTTGCGTACATTAGTACGATCACACTGAGCCCCATGCGATTCAAAGAAAGCAGATCTATCAGTGTGAGTCTGAAACCTGCATTTTGAGGACACATCTGCACTTGTTCGTACTTAATAATATCCTTACCATAGCAAGGCACATGATCTGCAAACAATGCTCCATTTGTGGTCTCACCAATCATCTGCGTAACCGCATGGTGACATTATGATTTACCAGCGTTTGTTCTCTTTAGCATTCGCAATGAAAGCAAGCTTGCCAAACGTGCATTTTTCACCCCAGTGTGTACTTGATAATGTGCTTATAGGGAGTCATCCACGTGAACTCCAGATAACTTTGTTCCATAACACACTGCAAGAATTTATAATGCTCTATGTGTTTACCTGCTTAATGCTACGACGCGACACGACAGAACTGTATTCGACACAGGAAGGAAATTGATATGCCATCAGTCATAACACACAAAATACGTGAAATTAAAATGAAGAGGCGAAAGTATTGGGGAGGTGCAAAGCTTGGGGTGAGGGTGGGGAGTCAGTCTACCCCACGACAGAGAAAGGTGAGTTCTTCAGTTTGATAGCCACAGGAAAGAAAGAGCTGCTGTGGCCTTTTGTCCTGCATCTTAGTGGAACCAGTCTGTTGCTGAAGAAACACCTCAGGTTGACCAGTGTGTCATGAAGGGGATGAGCGGTATTGCCGAAGAGGCCCAGCAGCGGAGTATCCTCCCCTCCAAGAACACCTCCCTTGAAGCTATCACCGCCCCCACGACGGAGCCAGCCATTCCATTGAGTTTGTTAACCCTATTTACGTTGACGGCCTTCGCGCTGCAACCCCAGCAAACGACAGTGAAGCATGTTGAAACTGGCTACTACCGACCAGTCGAACATCTGCAGCATCATCTTGCAGACGTTGATGGAGCGGGGCAGTCTCAAAACGCACAACCGACTCTGCCACTTCTTGTGCAAGGCCGCAGCGTTCCTGGACCAGCCTATTTACTATCTGTAGATGGTTTATATGCAACCAATAATATAGTTACCTCACTCCCATTAACCCCGCCTAGTTAACATCAATCATAACGCCTTCCCCTTCCTGGGCGCAGCAGTAGAAGAATGTAGCTAGTGCTTGAAGATGTATGTAATACCCTGTGCTATCATTAAAAGATGTTGCACACTTTAAGAGTTTGTAAAGTGTATATTTACATGGTGTCGAAGCTGGAAGACACTTAAGTCTCCTGTCTATCGGGTTTTATTTCTTTTTTTTTGATTTGTGTTTTTTGTGCTTAATCTCTCTGGCCATGGCGTCCTCTTGCAGAAAGCCCGCGCAGCTTGTCTTTGATGCTGACATCTCTGAGCGCTGGGCCACGTTTGAATTTGATTTCACACACTTTGTCAACGTCGCACAGCGAGCTGATCCCGACTCCCTTAAAGCTTCCCTCCTACTCAACCTTGTCGGACCTGATGCCATGAAGAGCGCCAGAACTTTCACCTACGCTCGAGCGGTCCTGGGCGACAACGACGAGGTGATTACTCCTGCAGAGTCTGCCGGCGACCCCGCTTGCCTGCTACGTAAGTTCAGGGACATTTGTGACCTGCCCTCGAACCGCATTCTAGAGAGGGCACGGTTCTTTACAAGGAGACAGTTGCCAGATGAACCTGTTGAATGTTAACTTTAACTTTCGATTTGCGTCAAAATCTCGCCCAAGCTGTTTTGGTGACTATGACAGACCACTCACTAGAGACTTTTAGTAACCCTGGGCACCGTGCGTGACCAGAGTCCTTCGACCGATGTGAGTCTTTTGACCCGGTTGCAGATACCAGGATCTAACGTTCGACGAACCTGGGGAAGCCACTGCATACTGCAGATTGTCTGAGCGTCACAGGGTGTTTTCACGATGACCACCGGGACTCGAGGCGATGCACAATCAAGATGGTCGAAAACCTGGTGGTGCTTTAGCGAGCCCCAGCCTCCGATGGGGTTTTTCTCCACCATGGTGCCACGATTAAGAAGACAAAAAACGTGTGTGCCCAAACTGTAAACCTTGCCATCAGGCGACCACACGTGTACCCCATGCGGTCTGTTGAGGATGTGGCGGCTAAGGTCGGGCAAGCCCCCATCTTCGGTCCTAGACGCTAAGAATCATTTTGCAGATCTCCGTTCAAAGCGTCTTCTGACCTGACGACCTTCCCGTTCGGCAGATTCATGCGAATGCCATTCGGCATCAAAGCGAGGTGTTCCAGCCCAGATATTCTCGGACCTGCCATGTGCCATCATCGTGGATGATATCCTGGTTTTACGACATTGCCAGCACGACTTAGCTGAATCCTATGAAGCTGAATCCCAATTAAGTCCGGTTTCGTGTCCAGAGACTCGCATGTTGTGTTTTCACCCTCCTACAGACTAAAACCCGCCCACAGCTGCACTCCGAGATCCCTCCACTGTGCCACTGTCAATGCATGTGAACTACCTTGGAAAGTTTAGTACAAACCTCACTGAGTGTGCTGACAAAAAAGGATCAATCGGTTTTGGCTCCCACATCTTTTTCAAGTCGAAACTGAATTGAGCCCCTGGTTCTTGACGTGGTCGCTACCCATGCACCGTCACCTGTGGACGCTTCCAAGTTCGGCCTGCGCTTCAGGGATGGCTACATCCTTTCTCCTATGCCTCGTGCTGCACCATGACGGACACCGAGCGCGGTACACTCAAGAAACTCGTGGTGGGTTTTGCCTGCTCCAAGTTCAGAGACTTCCTGTTGCAGATTTACGGTCGAAACCGACCACCAGCCGCTTTGTGACAAAACAAGCCGATTCACGCTCTGCCAAAATGCTGCAGCTCCAGGGTTTCGACTTTGATATAACTACAAGAAGGGCAAATGGCGGGGCGCCCCCGGACCTTGCGCTCGCACATCCCTCAACAGACTTGCCGCATGGGGTCCCACCAAGCAGTTGGCCGAGCACACCGCTGCCGATCCGGTTTGCAAGGGCTTGTTTAAAGCAGTGGCCACAAAGCGCTTCGCGCCGTTGAAACACAGCCTTTCTTCCTGTCCGCGACAACTGGTTTGGCTTATCGTCAAGGGACAACCTGTTTGACTTTTACTTTTGTGCAGCCCAATCGGTGGGTCGATGCTACACTCGCCCACGCTTCCAGCAATTCTACAGGCCTGGAATGGCCAAATATATCCGAGACCGAGTTTCTGCCTGCTCCACGTGCAACAGTCTTGCTCCACACCAGCAGCGACAGCCCCTGCTGCAAACAGCCCGCCCCTGCCTTGGCCTGGTCCTCGCTGGCTGCCGACATATTCGAGTGGCGTGGTAACCACTACCTTGTCCTGGTCGACTCGTACTCCAACTGGTTCGAAGTGGATTTGCTGACATCCCTCACGTCGGAGATGGTGATCCGAAAGCTGCGGAAACACTTCTCCACTTTTGGGACCCCTGTCAGGCTGCAGACTGACAACGGCAGGCAGTTTACAAGCCGAGAATTCAAAATTTTTGCCGACAAGTGGAGCTTCGTGCATTTCACCAGCAGCCCAGTGTACCCACAGAGCAACGGCCTTGCAGAACGGGCCGTCCGCAGCGCCAAGCTTCTGATGGAACAGGCGCGACTATCCAACTCTGATTTGTATTTGGATCTCCTGAACCTCAGGAATGTTTCCAGGGATCCGGCCATGGGGTCACCTGCTCAGCGTCTGATGTCCAGAACTACCAGATCTACCATCCCGATTGCCCAGCGCCAGCTGAAACTTTGGGTGCTGGAGCCCGCCTCCGTGCAGAGGCGAATTCAAGAGAAACATGACAGCCAGCGGCGTTCCCACGATCGGTCATGCAGACCACTCGATCCTCTGTTGCCTGGACAGGTTGTTCGGTTGCAGACCGCCAGTGGTCACTACCGTCTGGCCACCGTGGTTGGGGTGGCCGACTCACCTCGTTCGTATCTGGTCGACTGTGAGGGTATCATCTACCGAAGAAGCCGACAACACCTGCTTGCGGTTAATGAGCCAAAGCCGCAGCCCCCGTGGCCCTATGCCCCGCCACTCTCCTACCAGCAGCCGGCTGCCGTCCCGGCTGGTGTTCCCTGCATGCCTCGGTCCCCGTCGCGGGCGCCTGGTTCCCCTCTGCGCGGGTCCCCTGTTGCCGGTCGAGGTTCTCCCTCTCCTGTTTCTCCCACCCAATGCCCTTCCCTGGTTCCCCAGCTGCCTCGCGTCCTCCTGTTTCTTCTGCTCCTTCGGGGGAAGGAGGAGACATCCGTACACGCTCGGGCCGGATCAGCAAACCACCTGTTCGCTACGGCGATTTTGTTTAATTCTGCTGTTTAATTCTTTTGCCGTGACAACAATCTGTTTTTTGATTTTCTAAGGGGAAGGATGTAGATGGTTTATATGCAACCAATAATATAGTTACCTCACTCCCATTAACCCCGCCTAGTTAACATAAATCATAACGCCTTCCCCTTCCTGGGCGCAGCAGTAGAAGAATGTTGCTAGTGCTTGAAGATGTATGTAATACCCTGTGCTATCATTAAAAGATGTTGCACACTTTAAGAGTTTGTAAAGTGTTTATTTACACTATCCAGGTAAACACCAAGGTACTTATACTCCTTGGTAAACTGCATATCCACACCATTGATGGAGACAGGTGTCAGGGGCGTTCCATCCTCCGACCGAAATCCAACAGCTCAAATTCCATTTGCCCTTCTTGAACAACCTTCCCACCTGAAGTAACTCTTTTGTAAACTTAGATATCAGTCTTTAGTGAATACGATGCCCCCGATTTTGGCGTAATTTGAAATTGCCAGACATCCATATTAATCCAACTTGCTAAAGCAGATATCAAATTGGCTCGCTAATTTTGGAATCAGAGTAATGTAAGATGCAGCATAGCCTACAATATGGGATATTGTCAAACGACTTTCTCATGTCCATATGGACAAAGCTGATTGCCTTGGCTTTATCAATCTCTCTGGAGCCGTGTTCAAAACTGTCACTCACGAGACACGAATTCCCGTGCGCAGATCCGCGGTGAATATCCCAGGACATCCTCTGTCGAACTAAATGTTGGCAATTGCTGCCCCTCACAATTCCATCCAAGACTATTACACCAATGAGTTCAGGTTCCTCGGCCCACAGATCCCCGGCTTGTCCTAGCTCGCCATCTTAACTTAATGTACAACAGTAGCCATCATCCTGTCTTGAAGAACGTCACTTGCGGCTAAAGGTGATGCACACGACTTAGCCGAAATGTCTCCCCTAGCTTTCAGCAAGGCCAAAGGATGCATCCGTCCAAGACTTGCAGGGTTATCCACCTGACCGTGCTCTAATACCGCCAATATTGTCCACTTGGGAAAGGGAGAGGAGGGGGCATCTGCCTCATGGTCAACTCTGCGTGGTGCTCAGAGGTGGCATTCCTGTCCAACTCCTGCTCGCCACACCTCGAACATCTGGCAGTGAAGTGCCGTCCCTTCTACCTCCCGAGGGAGTTCACCTCCATAATACTGACCGAGGTCTACGTCCCACACCCATGAACACGTCTGTCTGGCACTGGAGGAGCTGCACGCTGTGGTCAACAAACACCAGACGTCTTACCCCTAGGCATTTACCAACATTGCTGGGACCTCAATAAGGCACATCTCAAGACATCACTCCCTCCAATCAGAAACATTGGATGAACTTTGAGATCTGCACTCTTCTGAAGACTAGACACTGTGTATTCGCGCCTGATGATAGAGTGGTCTACGAAAAGACCAGATACGACCTTGGTAAGGACATCAAAAAGGCCAAAAGGAACTTCAGCTCCAAACAGGAGGATGACACAGATGTTCGGCAGCTGTGGCAGGGCCTGACTGCAATCACCTACCAAAAGGCTAAATCAGGAGGCAGCTCGAATGGCGGCGAAACATCACTCCCTGACGAGCTCAATGCATTTTACGCATGCTTTGACAGGGATGAAACTGATGTGCCTTCCGGAGCCCCCATTCGCTGTGATGGTATTTCAGTCTCAGTCACAGAGGCCGACTCATGAAATCCTTCAGAGGGGTGAACTTTCGGAAAGCACCTGGACCTGTTCTAAAAACCTGTGCGGACCAACTGGCTGGAGTTGTTAACGATATTTTCAACCTCTCCCTTCTGATCTTCCCACCTGCTAAAAAATACATCAGTTATACCAGTGCCCAAGAAGAGAAAGGTGACGTGCCTCAATGACTATCAACGAGTGGCATTAATGTCTGTGGTGAAAAAGTGCTTTGAGAGGTTGATCATGGCGCAAATCAACTCCTACCTCGACAAAAACCAGGACCCACTGCAGGATGCTTACCGCCACAACCGATCAACAGTGGATGCGATCTCGCTGGCTCTCCACTCCGCTCTGGTCCACTTGGATAACAAAAACTCATGTGTCAGGCTATTATTCGTTGATTACAGCTCGGCTTTTAATACCATCATCCCCTCCAAGCTGGTTACCATTCTCGCATAAATGTGCCTCTGCACATCCCTCTGCAATCGACTTCCTCATTCAGCGACCACAATATGTTCGTATTGGTGTAAACGTGTCAGCCTCGATATCAATCAGCACGTGTGCTCCTCAAGGTTGCGTGCTCAGCCCCCTGCTGTACTCATTCAATACTCATGACTGCATAGCCGGTCAGAGTGCGAATTCCATCATCACATTCACTGACAACACCACTGTTGTGGGACGTATCACTGATGGAGATGAGTCAGAGTATAGAAAAGAGATCAAGCGACTGTCCATATGGTGCCAGCACAATAACCTGGCCCTCAAAACCAGCAAGGAACTGAGTGTAGACTTTGGAAGGAGTAGGATGGGCAGCAACAGTCCCATTTATATCAACCGGTCGATGCTTGAAAGGGTCAGGAGCTTCACATTCCTGGGCGTGCACATCTGTGAAGATTTTTCCTGGTCCGAGAACACTGATGCAATTATTAAGAAAGCACATCAGCGCCTCTACTTCCTGAGAAGATTACGGAGAGTGCGTTTGTCAAGCAGGACTCTCTCTAACGTCTACAGGTGCACAGTAAAGAGCATGCTGACCGGTTGCATCGTGGCTTGGTTGGGCAACTTGAACGCCCTGGAGCTGAAAAGAATACAAACATAGTAAACACTACCCAGTCCACCATCGGCTCTGAGCTCCCTTCCATCGAGGGGATCTATCGCAGTCGCTGCCTCAAAAAGGCTGGCAGTATTAACAAGGACCCACGCCATCCTGGACACACAATCATCTCCCGCTATATTCAGGTACAATGTACAGGAGCCTGAAGACTGCAACGACCAGGTTTGGGAATAGCTACTTCCCCACAGCCATCAGGCTATTAAACTAGGCTCGGACAAAACTCTGAACATTAATACCCCATTATCTGTTTATTTGCACATTATCAGTTTATGTATTCATGTGTTTATACATTTATATAATGGTATATGGACACACTGATCTGTTCCGTAGTCAGGCGTGCTATATTCTGCTGTGCTGAAGCAAAGCAATAATTTCATTATCCTATCAGGACACATGACAATAAACTCTCTTGAATCTTGAATCTTGCTCATTTCCACATGTTCAAATGCACTACAACTCACATGCCGCATTTCCCTCGCGTCCATAACCTTCGCTTTTGTTAAAACAGACATTAAATATTCATACTGCCTAGTGCCGTGACTCAAAGATCGCCACATAGATATTTAAGCGCGCTCATCCTAGACAGCGTTTTACTTCTAATATAACAATAGCATTGCGAACAATAAACCTTCACATTGTCTGCCAGATACATTCCTTGTCCTAATTTGACCGTCTAGATTGACTTCTTAACTGTACTCCTGCACTTCTTATAGTCGTGGAGGACTGCCTACATCTGATGTATGCCGCATTTCATTCTTCCTGACCAAAGCATCTTTTATCAACCAAGGTGCTTTAAAATATAGCCTTGCCCAGATGGAAGCAGCTATTTATGTATTTACTCTATGAATGAAAGCATATGTGCCAAACGTGTGGATGAATCTGTTTACACATTAAGCATAAAGCGCGCCATTGTCATTCGCACCTTTCGCCGCTTTGCCCCTTTGTGAATGACAACAACACTATGTTCCAAACCCTTTGATTAATATTCGCAAAACAAACAATAAAACTGCATGGCAAATACTCAATTCAATTCCAATGTTCCTTCGAACAGCAGCTTTCATTTGCTGCGATCATCGTTCTGTTGTGATGTCAGAAACTTTCTCGTGGATCATTTTGAGTAAATTGATAAGCTGTCAATAATTCTATCGCTTTCTTTTCGATGATGGCAAACCAGGAAAAAACAAGACATTTATACTTAATTATTTTTTCTAGTTTTAAAAAAATATATAATTTCATGTTACTGAATATATTCTTCAATTCCTTGTATTCCTTTTAGAATTGCAGAAATTTCAGAAGTGCAGTAAGTGGCTGTCGAATTCATGGGCTGTCGAAATATCTACACGTACTATTTTCTATCTATTTCTCCATGTAATCTTAATTTGTTGAAAGATCACATGCAGCATTACCAGATCCTGGCACGCTGCTGGTGGCAGATAGTGCTCTGCATGAGTAAGTGATGATGACGTTGCTTGTAACGTTTGAAATGTTGTGCATGTATTCAAACGCATTCTTTCAGAGTTGTCGCTTCATCCTCCCAGACAAATTTCGGTCATCGACACCTGCATGGATGATGTTGTTGTTTTTCAAGTAGCCTTAGACCAGCATTTCATATATAAGAGCGAGGAACGTCTGAGATTCAACTGCATAAAAGCCTGAAGTAGTTGATTGCAAGCCTATAGATTGACAATGATTTTGTCCAGCACGTGCGTGCAAAATGTTGTTTGCAATTTAGCACGCCATTCTTCAAAATAGGTCTTGTTGCATGTTGCTGCAAACTGATTCCATTATTACCCAGTTTCAAACGGAATGTAACACTGTCGACCAACATCTCTAAATCTGAAAAGTGCTGTTTTCAGAAAGTAATGATTCCATTTCAGACCACATGGCAATAAAATACTAGGTACACAAAAATGCTGGAGAAACTCAGCGGATGCAGCAGCATCTGTGGAGCGAAGGAAATAGGCACCGTTTCGGGCCCGAACATATGGTTATATGAAACGGTGCCTATTTTCTTCGTTCCTTAGATGGTGCCGCTCCCGCTGAGTATCTCCAGCATTTTTGTGTACCTTCGACTTTCAAGCATCTGCAGTTTCTTCTAAAATACAATAATGTTTGTTTGCAAATACACAGGACGAGATGTTAAAATCCAAGGTGCCAAATATCAATTTTGTCCCGATGGTGATGGGAGCCTTCTGCACTCACCTATGCTCCTCCGATGTTGAGAGAGGCTAGGCAGACACGTCACTGGGGTTATCAAGTGGGCACCTACTTTCATCAACGTTTCGCTGATTGATCCCACGACGTCTCCAGTAGGCTCAGCGGTGCATTCTGGCGTCCCAGAACCACCCCCCTCTGCATTTGTCTAGTCGGTTATTCTGGAGACCAAATGGGGTCTGTCCTCTTCAGCCAGAGCCACTGGCTACTCCCCTCTGCTACCCATGATGTTCCTTTGATGGCCTAGCGTACGGCTTCTCCGGTGATCCCCAGGACCTTCATCAGTATTAAAGTAGATGTTTCCACAAATCCTCGACGTCCAGCTTCTACCGGGTGGATCTTGCTCTCCAGCCCCTCTGTTCTGCCTCCGCTGCTAGCTCTGTATATCGCAGTTTCTTTCTTTCGAAGGCTCCCTGCACAGCATCCTCCCAAGGGACTGTGAGCTCCACAAAGTACAACATGCGCTGACAGTTCGACCAGAGCACAAGATCAGGCCTCAAGTTGGTGATGGCTATCTCTGATGGAACTGTGAGCCGTTAGTCCACATCCACCAGCATCTGCCAATACCGGGCTGCCTCCAGTTGTCCAAGCCTGGCCCTTAGTGGAATTTTCCATTGACTTTGTTCCACCCCACCCCCCCCCCCCCCCCGAACAAAGGCAATTGTCTTAATTGGGTTGGTTGTTCTGGGCGGCAAGGCATTGTTGGCTGTTCTCCTGCGTTCCAGAGATGCTGCCTGGCATTTGAGCACTTGATTATGTCTCCAGGTGTACCGTCCTTGGGAGAGGCTTATTTTACACCCAGTGACAATGTGCCTAAGTGTGGCTAGTGTTGAACACAGGGGGCATGATGGATATTCGCCCAGCCATTGGTTGAGATTTTTGTGGGCTAGGAAGGACATCATAGGTTGCCCGAATGAGGAAACTTATCCTGCTCGCCTCCATCTCCCACTTGTACTTCCAGCTGATCTTCCTCTGTTCCACACTCTCCCATCTCATCCACTGGCCCTGTTTAGCTTGCGACACAGCCTTGGCACACCGGCTCAACTCCTCCTGTCGGCAGACTTTGGCCGCGACCAACTTCCGGCGCTCCAGTGATGATGCCTTGTTCCAGCAAGGTCACTTTCCACCAAGCCCCAAGCCACTTCTTCCATGTTGGATTTGGCCTACTATGTCGCCTTGCTGGAGAGCAGATTTTGCCTGCTGCGTCACATTCTTAGCCGTCCACTTCTTTCCTGTTGCCAGGGTTGGAGCAGCAGCTCGCATGACAGTATACCTTGATTCTGCCAGGGTCATCTCTAATCTGACTTTAGTGGACTTGTACTCCTCTGTGAGACTAGAGAGAGGCAGCTGGAGTACCCCCTGACCATACAGGCCTACGGTGCCCAGGCACCGAGGAACACCTAAATACTTTCTCACAAAAGAGCTGATTGTTCTTTCTATCTTCTCTACTCTTGTGAGGGTGATGTCATACATGGTTGCTGGCCACATAAGGCGAGGTAATGACCCAAACTGCAGGCACCAGATTGTCAGCTTTCCAGGCAGCATGGATCGGTCAATGTTTGCCAGACCTTTGATGACCTCTTGCCTAAACTCGTTATCCTGATCCGTGTCTTTCAGTTTATAGTTATACAATCTTCCCAGGCTTTTGATTGGCTTCTCTGACACAGTTGGAATAGGTTCCTGATCAATGAAGAACCTTTGATCTGCCAGTTTGCCTTTGATTATGGAAATGCTTCTTGATTTGGATGGCTTCAATTTCATTCTAACCCCAGTGATGTTCTCTTGAAGCTTCCCTAAAAGGCGCCTGGTGCAAGGTGCTATTGTTGTTATGACTGTCATGTCATCCATGTAGGCCCTGATGCATGGTAGACGGACTCCAGACTTCAGCCGCTAGCCACCCACTACACACTTGGTGGCCCTTAAGATGACTTCCATAGCCATTGTAAAAATCAATGGGGAGATGGTACACCCCGCCATAATGCCAATCTCCATGCAGTGCCATGTGGTCGTGAAGTCAGGTGTGGTGATACAGAACTGCAGATCTTGAAAATAAGCCTTGACAAGGCTTGCGATAGTTTCTGGTATCCTGAAGAAGTCAAAGGATGTCCAGAGGAAACTGTTAGTGACAGTTCCGAACGCGTTGGCACGGTCAAGAAAAACGACATGCAGATCTCTCTTTTCTTGTTTTGCAGTCTGGATTTGGTGCCAAATCATGCTGGTCTGTTCAAGACATCCAGAGAACCCTGGGATGCCTGCTTTTTGGACTGTTGTATCCACATGGTTGTTTCTCTCTAAATAGCTGGTCATCCTCTGAGCTATGATGCTGAAGAAAATCTTACCCTCTACATTGAGGAGACTGAAAGGGCGGAATTGGCTGATATCTGTGGATTCCTTCTCTTTCAGAATCAGGATTCCTCCTGCCCTGCGCCATGCTTTGGGTATGACTTTCTTCTCCCAAGCCACTCTCATTACACTCCACATGAAGCGAAGAACATCAGGAGCACCCTTGTAGAGTCCTTTTTTTGTGTACCTTCGACTTTCCAGCATCTGCAGTTTCTTCTTAAATACAATAAAACACTTTTGAGTCTTGACTTAACGAACGAAGCAAAGAATAATCAATTAACAATGTACACATTCCGTTCAGTTTCTTCTGCAGTGTTGTTCTGGACTCGCTGAATGACGTATGGTAAAAAAGATCAATCCACTTCGTGCGAGCTGTGTCTTGCGGAATCAAAGCAATGCACCATTGTGTCGGTTTACTTCACTGGAAAGGGCACTACATGTTACATCCATTTCAATACGCACTCTTGCCGTGCCATGCGTCATAATGCTGATAGCTGTCAGTGAAAAGATGGGAAAGCTTCCTGTCTGGGCTATTCCACATTGTCACGCCAATAATGCACATCGCCATTAACTGTGCATACACAGTGGCAGAGTAAAATTCAAAACCGTTTCTCCCCGCCCTGCTTCGTCCAACAAATGCTAATCCTCATTTCACAATATCGAGTAATTATTAAAAGGATTCGTATTCCACACACGATATGAAGCCTCTACTATTTTCCCCTTTTCGTGGTTTATGCATATACACGCTATGAAACATTATCCTTTGCATAACCTAGTGCTCAGGATTGCATGTCGTACCTGACGTTTGGTGTTGGTGAATCTTCATTACAACCCAGAGAAACAGCTGTTTAAAAGAAAAGAATCGACTTGTTCTCCCATTTTTTTTTATTACTAGACTGACGGAAGCGAAATTTCACAGACATCCTTTAGGCGTGTGCTAAAATGGTACCCGCAAAAACGTTGGAGTATAATACTCTCCAGTACGAGCGAATTTTGGTTGTTTTTCTTAATTGAATGGTAGAGTACCACCAGGAAACGACGTTGAATTCAAATTGCATTGCGAATATTGTGACCCACAAGCAAAATAATACATAATACTACACTATAGCGAAAGGGCTGGCACAAAAACATAAGAAATGGTGCATTGCAAAATTACTTCACCATATGCTGTTGGAGGCCGAAAGGGTAAAAGGTAAATCTCATACATGAGTATAGCAAAATGAGCATATTTATTCCCACATGTAAGTAACAATGTTACAAAATTTTGAGATATTAAAAATCAAGTCTGCAATTTATTCCATCAGATAAAGCATAAAAATAAGTTTGATTTGACACTTTCATATCCTCAGTATTAAAAAAAGTTATGGCCATTTTCATACTCGGAAATTAGCATCTTGTTCCCCATTGCCTTTCCATTGATGTAACTCAAAAGCTGTGATCTAGGACAGTCGAAATCCCATAACTTTCTTAAAAATAAAGAGAACTGAATGAAATTTTCTTTTATTATAGATTGAAGCATTCTGAAACGAATATGAAACAATCTTACTTGGATGACCTGAAATTAAAGCATTTAATTAGTTAGTTACCTAATTGTAGCTAATTACAAAGTTCAATTACTAGATCTAAACATCTATCCATTTCTTATGAAATGAAAAACATTTTTAAATTGCCTAAGTGTCAAAATAACATTCACACACTAATCCACAATATTACATGATTTTTAAATCTCATTTTCATGAATTTATAGGCCAAATGGAAGGAATTTAGTGTTTAATTCCTGTAAATTAATGGCCATTTAAATCATCTTATGAGTGGGTTTTAGTTGAACGCGGTGGATTGCAAAGTCACGGTTTGCGGTGAATTTAACCCGCAGTCGGCAGGAAAAATACAGCCGCTTCGTATATATTATTGTCCCCTTTTCGCACGATGAAAATTTGATTAAATGCTTCATAAGAAGCACGTTTTTATGTAAAAATAAACGGTGTACCTTCTTTTATCACGGCTTTAGAAGATGATTTTTAAACAAACTACTATAGCAAATAAATGATCTAGCGTAGTTTAAAAATAGCTTCATATAATAAATGTCGGAGCGATTGCTCTTTAGCGACGAAATCGCCTGAGACTGCAGCGCTGCTAAAGGTAACTGTTGTAACATACCTAAAATAAGTATATATTTATCTTATTTCGGGTATTGTAAATATGTCCTTGCTACAGAAACAAAGCAAAGTGATCAAGTCCTAGGTAGGATCTTCGAAATTATTCCATTCCTCATTCTAACGAAAACGAGAGATTTTGTTTGTAAAGATTGTCCTCAAGGATAGGCATTTTCATGTTTCTGAATTGTTTCTATAGAACATGGACACGTTAGTTAAGCCGGTGCCTAAGATGTACATATAGAAAAATTGAACTGCAATTGTTCGTTTACAAAAAAAGACACAAATCTCGGAGGTAACTCAGCGGATCACGTAACATCCCTTAGAACATGGATAGGTGCATTTTCAGTCTGCACCATTCTCCAGACTAACTAAGTCAAACTATCTTCGTAATGAACAATATTTTAAAAAAACAACTATGCCTACCAGTGCAAAGACAAATGTACCTCAGCATGCATAAATATGATTTTTTTTTTAAATCTTAACCTATTCATGGAAGGAATGTAAACATGAAAATGGGGAGGTCCCATGAAGAAATACAGTTACCAGGTCTGAAACTGCAAAATCGGACAGAATTAACAAATAACCAATAACATGTTCTCGTATCCTTAAAGAGGCCCGTGAATGTTACTTTCAGCGAATTGGAGTCCAAACACGATGTTTTTCACAAAACTTGAGATTTCAGAAAATCTTTGAACGACTGGAAAAGTATTATGGGCAATATCTTATCAGACTGTGCCTTAAATGCAATCTGGATCTCTAATAATGTATAAAAAGTTCTTTAACATAAAATAAATTTCACTGCCAGCGGGTGACGCCAGCAATGGCCTGTCTCGGCAACAGTCTGACCCTTCCTTCGATGTTGTTTAATTTAGTATGTGTTAAGTGTATGTTTTAGAGCTCTTTAGTTTGTGTTATGTGGGTGGTGATGTGGGGGGGGGGGGGGGGGGGGATTATGGGGGAAAATATTGCTTACCTCGACGGAGATGCTATGATTTCCGTATCGTGTCTCCGTCCGCACTGCGGCCTAACATCAAGGAATTGGCGGTCTCTGCTGGAGATCGACTTCGGGAGATCCAACCGCGGCAGCCTGCCGGATATACCATCGAGGAGCTCGCGATCCCGTTGCCAGGGATCAATCTCTGAGCTCCAATCCCGGGAGCCTGCGGACTTGGTATCGTGGAGCTTGCCGTTCTTGGTTAGAGACCGACTTCGGGATCTCCACGGCGCAGCAGCTGCCACCGCCCCGACGCGGGAGCATCGATCGCCGACTACTGGAGCTTCGATCGCCCCGACTGTTCGACTGCCCCGACCGCGAGAGAATAAAGGAGGAAGAAGTTTGGACTTTTTTGCCTTTAATCACAGTGAGATTCATTGTACCTTAATTGGTACATGTGACAATAAACTGTACATTTCAAACCTTTGAACCTATAATGTGAACATTTCTCATTTAATACAATTGTCATAAGATGATGTGCAAAACAAAACACCTCAGGTTTACACTATTCAAGGTATGTTTCATTTGTGTCGTGTAGAGGTGTCGAAATTGAAAGCTGCACTGGCGTTTGCAGGTAAGATAAAATACGCTTTTGTGTCAGCTGGTGTGCCTCGCTTACGTGTAAGCCAGTTTTTTCCCCTGCAACCCCTCACGTGTTTTCAACAATTGATTCACACATCAAGTGAGATGCAAATTAAAAATAAGCTTTATAATTCCCAATGTAATTTGTCAAATGCGTTTTGATCTTTGAGAAACTTTGGCAATAAACGTTACGTTTTCAAGTTGCGATTGCTTGCTGATTTCATATATATATATATATATATATATATATATATATATATATTGGCACAACTCTAATGGGTTTCAAACTTGTGATCCCGACCTACGTCGTTCATAATTCCATCAGGGCAGAATTAAATTAAATACCAAGGCGACAAAGCTCAACAGCGACGCCCAGATAAACGGTATTGACAGACCTTGACTACACCGCTTATATAGATGATCTTACGCCGAAAATCCGCTCTAACTAAGTTTACCAATTTGCAGACCCCATCAAAACAGTAGGCGGGAAATTAAACAACCACAAGATGGAACACAAGTCGGAAATGGGCAGCTCAGTGCGACTGCGTAAAAGCAGCAACGAGGTCCCCAATGTCAGTAAAATGGAGCTAGTCATCGACCTCCGATAGAGGGCTGGATCACACGTGCCGATATGAACCCATGGTGAGGACGAGATGTTCAATAGTTTCATTGTGCAAGTGTCAGCTAATATTTGTCGTGTAGCAGACAGATTTACCCTGTGATCAATAATACCAATATTCTTCAGAAATTGAAGGAAGTTCGACATGTGTCCCATGGCCCGTTCCATTTTCTTCAAATACACAATAGAAATCATTGCAATCCGTCGTACCACAGCTGAGCATGGAAGCTGCTCGACCCAAGACAATAGAAAACACATAGAGATATGAAACAGCCCACCTACATCACGTAAACAAATTACCTTTTCACGACGTCAAAGCGGCCATTATAATCAGGGCCACTCGCATGTTCCATCTCTCGTTTCCTCTCCCCTGTCGGCTGATGATGCAAAAGCTAGAAAGGACGTGCACCAGATTCAATAGTAATCTTCCCCGCTGTTATCTAAATCATGACCCCCTCCCATGCCCAAGCACACGGATTCGATTCTGTGAACGGGTGGTGAATGGTTAACTTGAACAGCGGGCCAAAGGACCTGCCTTCATGATGTGCCTTTTAATGAACGGAGCTCTCGTATGCTTGGGATGAATCCTCGATATCTTATTCGACATCTTTGCGCAAGGTGCAGTGTTAAATACATTTATCTACAGTACCGTTGCAAAACTGCACTTTGATCTTGGCTTGGTGTAGATCGAAAAAGTACGGTAAAATACGTTATGTTTACACTACATCTCCCCACTCGCAAAAAAAACAAAAAAAACAATAGCAATACCAATGCCAAACCGTTAAATAATGGCTATATTTGAAATGTCAAATCTACTTTCATCAGAAAATATATTCTCAAAATAATGTCAATACGATTGTTTGAGCGACTTTGCGTTTAGTTGCGACTTGAAATGAGACCTACGCAATTCTAAGTGTGTATGTTTAATGTTAGAGTTAATAATGGTTATGTCTCACGGAAACACTGGTTGCTTGAACCAAAATACGGCTGGGCATTTTACCGTCACGATACGTTTGCAAAGTAAAGCTGCCAGATATAATAGATTGCGTTCCTTCTTGATAATTCCCCAATATATTAATTATATTATTTCCGCAGAGGAAGCATTGTACGAAAAACAGAAAGGTATATATTTCAAACCATGACATTACTTTCTCACTAAGTTCCTCCCTGGACGTGTTCTAAAGACATTGCTCTCGGATGATGCTCTCCAATCTTCGCTGTGGTCGATATGTTCCTAAGATCAACAAAACTAAACTGGTGCAAGAACTCAGCGAAGGGAGTTTTTTATGATAATACTGGAAAGTAGCATGTACGATACGATACGATAACACTTTATTCAGCTCCGGAACAATATTGGTTTGCCAACAGTCGCAATAGACACGGTACACAAATACTTCAAATTAAAACTGAAAGCGAAAAGAAAATGACAAGTGTCTGTTGGCTGGCTACTCTGTGCACAGCGCCTTCGCCGGAACAAATGAACAAACAAACTATCAAACACAAACATATCCCCTAGGCAGAGAATTCTTAACTAGCGTGCCCCCCTCCGGTCCCCCTTTCTTCTCCCACCGTCCCGCACGGTGGTCCCGCAACGCCGTATAATACATTGTTCTTCACGCGCTGCACGCCACCCCCCTCCACCCACGTTGGGTCCCTATTGTCTTCCCCTCTCCCTCACCCTCATCGACCGTGAGGCCCCACCGACACCGCCACCGAGTACCATTGCCGCCAAGCCCGACGTTGCCGCCGAAGTTCACGCCACCGCCGAGACCCCACTGCCGCTGAGTCTCCCGCTGCCTCCGAGGCACCCGCTGCCGCCGCCTAGGCCCAAAATCGTCACCACCGCTCAGAATCCTTCGGCCCTGACAGACCTTGCCGCCCGGCTTATCCGCAGTCCCCTGGAAGACCTGTGGGGCAGGACAAGCCTACCGAGGCGTATTCCGGTCTTGGATGTCGTTCTGCTCGCCGGTGGCTAGGTTGTTCGGCGAGTGGATCGGGACCGCGCGGCCGCATACGTGGTTCACGGGTCACTACCGCCGCATACGTGGTTCCCCGTATCCCGATTGAATATCACGTAGCAAAGTGTGGAGTCATGCAGTTTTGGAGACAAATGAAGGCGAATGTTATTTTCTAGTATTCAGAAATGGGAGGAGATAAGGGGATTTGTGAGTGCTGGTGGAGAATTCCCAATGCGCTAATTTGGAAGGCGAATCCGTAGTTGGGAAGGCAAATTCAATGCTCATATTTATTTCGAGGTGACTAGTATATTAAAACAAAGAATATAATGCTGAGGCTTTATAAGACTCTGGTCAGCCGCATATTGAGTATTGTCGATAGTTGTGAACACCATATCCGAGGAAGAATGTGCCAGCGTTTGAGACGTCCAGAGGATGCGCTCAGGAATAATCCCTAGAATGTTTGGGTTAACATATAATGAGCGTTTGATGGCACTGTGCCTATACTTTCGCTGGAGTATAGAGGAGGGGGGGGGGGGGGGGGGGGGGCGGGTTCAATGACATTTACACGGATTAGTGAAAATCCAGGATAGAATGGATATAGAGATAATGTCTCCAGTAGTGTGAGACTCTCGGTCCAGACGGAATAACCTCAGAAAAAAGGACACACCTTTACAAAGGGAATGAGGAGGAATTTCTTAAATCAGCGTTCGGTTTATCGATGGAGTCCATTGCCGCAGACGGTTGTGGAGGCCGACAATTGATATGTTTAAGGCGTAGAATGATGATTTTTTGATCAATACGTATGTCAGTGGTTATGGGGAAGGCAGGAGAATTGGATGAGAGGGAAAGATAGATCAGCCATGATTGGATGACGGAGTAAACATGATGGGCGGAGTGGCCTAATTCTCATTCGATAACTGATGAACTTATGAACCTGGGATGCAGTCCACCTAGTCCAGGTGACGTATCTACCTTCGAACCATCCCGCTTCTCAAGTACATTATCCTTAGTAATTTGTCAGTACACTAACTTCCACTTCTTACCCTCCAGAATTGCGGGCACTTTGCTGGCGCCATCCCCTCTGAAGTACAAGGCAATACAATTATTCAATGCAGCTGCCAATTTATTCCCAATTATACATTCTCCAGCATTATTGTCCAATGTCCTCTGCGCCTCTTTCTTACTCTTTACATATCCGAATAAACGTCTGTTATCCATTTTTTTAATCAAAATCTTTTTAATTTAGTTTTCAGGACATAACAAAGTGCAAAGTTGTCCATTTGGTACAGACAGATTGTACGAAAGGAATACATACAACACAACCTATGCCAACATATCACAAGACAACAACAGTACAAAAAAACAAGATACCAAAAATAAACCCCTCCCCAGTCACCGCCAGTGAGCATATGCAAATATCAACCTGTCACAACAATAATCCACGATAAGTGAATGGGTAGACTGTTAAGCTGTTAAACTGTACTTGATGATCAAGCATTTAGACAGTCTGGAATGCATTTAATAAAGGGCCACACGCTCTCTGAAACCTGTTATCCTTTTTAACTTTATTGGCTAGTTTACTTTCATATTTCATCTTTTCTCTCCGTATTCCCTTTTTAGTTCTTAAGAAGGAACTGCAGATGCTGGAAAATCGAAGGTAGACAAAAATGCTGGAGAGACCTTCATCAGCCTGAAGAAGGGTTTCGAGCGGAAACACTCCCCTTTTCCTTCGCCCCATAGATGCCGCCTCACCCGCTGATTTCCTCCAGCATTTTTGTCTACCTCCTCTGTTTAGTTACCTGTTTTTAAAAACTACCCAATCCTCCTGCTCACACGAATCTTTGCGATATTATATGCCTTCTCTTCATACTATTCTTGACTTAATCTACCGGCCGCGGTAGCTTCGTTCTCCCCTTAAAATATTTCTTTCTCTTTTGGAAGAAATGATCTTGCGTCTTCCCAATTATTTCACCAAATTCCTGCCATTGCTGTTCCACTGTCATTCATACTTGGCTGATTTTCCCAAACAACTTTAGCCAGCTCCTCCTTAACCATATAACATTTACAGCACGGAGACAGGCCCTCTCGGCCCTTCCAGTCCGCGCCGACCATTTGTTTTCCCCTAGTCCCATCTACCTGCACTCAGACCATACCCCTCCATTCCCTTCACGTCCATATACCTATCCACTTTACTTTTAAATTGTTAAAATCGATCCTGCCTCCACCACCTCTGCTGGAAGCTCATTCCACACAGCCACCACCCTCTGAGTAAAGACGTTCCCCCTCACGTTACCCCTAAACTTCTGTCCCTTAATTCTCATGTCATGCCCTCTTGTTTGAATCTTCCCTACCCTCAATGGGAAAAGCTTATCCACGTCAACTCTGTCTATCCCTTTCATCATTTTAAAGACCTCAATCAAGTCCCCCCTTAACCTTCTGCGCTCCAAAGTATAAAGACCTAACTTGTTCAACCTTTCTCTGTAACATAGTTGCTGAAACCCTGGCAACATTCTAGTAAATCTCCTCTGTACTCTCTCTATTTTGTTGACATCCTTCCTATAACTAGGCGACCAAAATTGTACACCATACTCCAGAATTGGTCTTACCAATGCCTTGTACAATTTTAACATTACTTCCCAACTCCTATATTCAATGCTCTGATTTATAAAGGCCAGCACACCAAAGGCTTTCTTTACCACCCGATGTTCATGCGATTCCACCTTCAGGGAACTATGCACAGTTATTCCTAGATCCCTCTGTTCCACAGCATTCCTCAATTCCCTACCATTTACCATGTACGTCCTATTTTGATTTGTCCTGCCAAGATGTAGCACTTCACACTTATCAGCATTAAACTCCATCTGCCATCTTTTAGCCCACTTTTCCAAATGGCCCAAATCTCTCTGTAGACTTTGAGAATCGACTTCATTATCCACAATACCAACTATCTTAGTATCATCTGCATACTTACTTATCCAATTTTCCACCCCATCATCCAGAACATTGATGTACATGACAAACAACAGTGGACCCAACACAGATCCCTGAGGCACCCCACTGGTCACCGGCTTCCAACCTGACAAACAGCCATCCACCATTACTCTCTGACATCTCCCATTCAGCCACTGTTGAATCCATCTTGCTACTCCGCCATTAACACCCAAAGATTGAACCTTCTGAACCAACCTTCCATGGGGAACCTTGTCAAAGGCCTTACTGAAATCCATATAGACAACATCCACTGCTTTACCCTCATCAATTTCCCTAGTTACCGCTTCAAAAAATTCAAGAAGGTTTGTCAAACATGACCTTCCAGGCACAAATCCATGTTGACTGTTCCTGATCAGACCCTGTTTATCCAGATGCTTATATATATTATCTCTAAGTATCCTTTCCATTAATTTGCCCACCACTGACGTCAAACTAATAGGTCTATAATTGCTAGGTTTATTCTTTGAACCCTTTTTAAACAATGGAACAACATGCGCAGTACGCCAATCCTCCGGCACTATTCCCGTTTCTAATGACATTTGAAATATTTCTGTCATAGCTCCTGCTATTTCTACACTAACTTCCCTCAATGTCCTAGGGAATATCCTGTCAGGACCTGGAGAGTTATCCACTTTTATATTTTTCAAAAGTGTCAGTACTTCCTCCTCTTTGAATCTCATAGTTTCCATAGCTACTCTACTTTTTCCCCTTAACTCACAGAGTTCAATATCCTTCTCCTTGGTGAATACCGAAGAAAAGAAATTGTTCAATATCTCCCCCATCTCTTTTGGCTCTGCAGATAGCTGTCCATTCTGGTTCTCCAATGGTCCAATTTTATCCCTCGTTATCCTTTTGCTATTAATATAGCTGTAGAAACCCTTTGGATTTACTTTCACCTTTCATGCCAAAGCAACCTCATATCTTCTTTTAGCCTTCCTAATTTCTTTCTTAAGATTCTTTTTACATTCTTTATACTCCTCTAGCACATTTACTCCATGCCTCCTATAATTATTGTAGATATCTCTCTTTTTTCGAAACAAGTGTCTAATTTCCCTTGAAAACCATGGCTCTTTCCAATTTTTACTATTTCCTTTCAACCTAACAGGGACATAAAGATTCTGTACTCTTACAATTTCCCCTTTAAATGTCCTCCATTTCTCTTGTACATCCTTCCCATGAAACAAAGTGTCCCAATTCACTCCTTTAAAATCCTCACGCATTCCCTCAAAGTTAGCCTTTCTCCAATCAAAAATCTCCACTCTAGGTCCTGTTCTGACACGCTCCATAATTATATTGAAACTAATGGTATTGTGATCACTGGTCCCGAAGTGCTCACCAACGCATACCTCCGTGACCTGTCCTGCCTCATTTCCTAACAGGAGGTCCAGCACTGCCCCTTCTCTGGTCGGTACCTCTATGTACTGCTGCAAAAAACTATCCTGCACACATTTTACAAACTCCAAACCATCCAGCCCATTTACAGAATGTGTTTCCCAGTCTATTTTTGGGAAATTCTAATCTCCCACTATCACTACCTTGTGCTTACTACTAATATCTGCTATCTCCTTGCATATTTGCTCTTCCAATTCTCGCTCCCCATTTGGCGGTCTATAGTACACCCCTAAAAGTGTTGCTACACCGTTCCCACTTCTCAGTTCCACCCAAATAGCCTCCCTAGACGAACCCTCTAATATATCCTGCCAAAGCACTGCTGTAATATCCTCTCTGACAAGCAATGCAACACCTCCACCTCTGGTCCCTCCAATTCTATCACCCCGGAAGCAACGAAATCCTGGAATATTTAGTTTCCAATCACAGCCCTCCTGCAACCATGTTTCACTGATTGCCACAACATCATATTTCCAGGTGTCAAACCAGGCTCTAAGTTCATCCACCTTACTTACAATGCTCCTAGCATTAAAATATGCACATTTTATAAACCCACCATCCTTTATTCTCTGTCTATTATCTTTTTCATCTTTCTCGCCTACGTTTTGGGTACCAGTGCTTCCCTTCTCTGCCTCTTGCCCCACGCCCTGTCCCCTAGCCCCCTCTACCCGAGTCCCTCCCCCCAGCCTTTCTAGTTTAAAGTCTCCCCAGTAGCCTTTGCAAATCTCCCTGACAGGATATTGGTCCCCTTCGGGTTCAAGTGCAACCCGTCCTCTGCGTACAGATCATGCCTTCCCCAAAAGAGGTTCCAGTGATCAAGAAACTTGAATCGCTGCCCACTGCACCAGTCCCTCAGCCACGCATTTAGCCTCCACCTCATTTCATTCCTACTCTCACTGTCACGCGGCACAGGCAGCAATCCTGAAATCGTTACCCTTTTGGTCCTTCTCTTTAACTTTCCCCCCAACTCCCTAAATTCTCCCTTCAGGACCTCGTCACTTTTTCTGCCTATGTCATTGGTACCTATGTGTACCACAACATCAGGCTCCTCTCCCTCCCTTATCAGAATCTTTTGGACACGTTCTGACACATGCGAGACCCTGGCACCAGGGAGGCAAACTACCATTTCCGGTCTCCCGACTGCGTCCACAGAATCGCCTATCCGACCCCCTAACTATAGAGCCCCTATTACAATTGCCCCTCCTCTTTTTGCTACCCTTCTGAGCATCAGGGCCGGTCTCTGTGCCGGAGGCCCGGCCGCTGTTGTTGCCCCCAGCTAAGCTGTCCCCTCCAATCGTACTCAAACCCGAGTACCTATTTTCCAGTTGTACGGTCACAGGGGTACTCTCTAGCCCCTGCCTCTGCCCCTTGCCCTTCCTAACCGTGACCCACTTATCTGCCTCCTGTGGTCTGGGAGTGACTACCTCCCTGTAGCTCCTCTCTATGACCTCCTCACTCTCCCTGACCAGACGGAGGTCGTCGAGCTGCTGCTCCAGGTTCCTAACACGATCCTTTAGGAGCCCCATCTCGACACACCTGCCGCAGATGTGTACGTCTGGAGGGCTATCAGATTCCCTGACCTCCCACATCTGACATCCAGAACAGTACGCTGCCCTGGCCTTCATACTGCCCCCCTTACACAGGATACAATAGCAACACAATATAAAATCACTACAAACTGCTGGGATCGGACTGTAAATCAGCTGCTTTCCCTAGTCCACTTCCCATCAATCAGCTGCTTTCCCTAGTCCACTTCCCACCAATCAGCGACTTCCTCAAAAAAACCCACTTCTCCAAATGGAATGTTATGGTAAGCCTCTGAAAAAAACAAGCCCCGCGCTTGTATTTGAAACTTACCGGTCGCGTGTCGCTCCTCCCCCTCCTCCTCTTCCAACGGCTCCTGTGGGCCTCTGAAAAAACAAGCCCCGCGCTAGATTTTGAAGCTTACCGGTCGGGTGTCGCTCCTCCCCCTCCTCCTCCTCTTCCAACGGCTCCTGTGGGCCTCCGAAAAAACAAGCCCCGCCCTAGATTTTGAAGCTTACAGGTCGGGTGTTGCTCCTCCCCCTCCTCCTCCTCTTCCAACGGCTCCTGTGGGCCTTCTTTCCCCTGAAGACATCATTGCTCAAAATTAATACCGACATGTCCGATTTTATCTTCACCAACTCAAATTGTAGGTTGAGATTTGTCATATCCTGATCATTACCTCCTCGTGGTGTCTTTGCCATAAGCTCCCGAATCACACCCTGTTGATTGCACAGTATTAAGTCCACAATTACTCTTTTTTGTGGTAGGCTCAACCACATGCAGCTCCAACAAATCATATCGAGGCACTTTAAAACTTCCATTTATCGAGGTCCAGTGCCAACTTAACTTCCCAGTCTACCTGCATATTGAAATCCCCCCCCATGACCATTGCAATCGGCATGTTAGAAACATTATATATTCTGATGCAATTTGTGCCCTATATCATGGCTTCTATTTAGGGATTTGTAGATAACTCGAAACAGGTTATTTTTACTCTTGCAATTTCTAACCTATTCTCAAAAGGATTCTAAAGGACCGCATTACATTACTTACCAGTAGAGGTACCCCATCCCCTCAGTCTACCTGTCCGTAATTTCGACAGCCTCGATCCTCTATCAAGTGCATCTCCGTGCCCACGCAAAAAATAGTTCCTACCGATTTCAAACGGGGCTAAAATTTCCACGTGCATTCAAATTTGACAGCGTCAGTTCGCTATTCACCACTCCTTTTCTCACATTGGTCCCGATTTTACCTTAACTTAGTCTGTTATTCCTTCTTACACTTTCTGTGCCTTTACATCTGGAGACGTCAGTGATTCCCCTGCACGCTCCATTCCTTTATTGTGATGCATACATTTGCAATGTCTGACCCCGTCGCCCTCTCCACCACAGTATTTAGTCTGACACCTTATCTACGGCCCTGGATATATGATTTCCCATGACCGTGGTCGCAGCCGGGTGCAAGTGAAGTCCATTCCATAGAAACAGTTCCCTCCTTCTCCACTAGCTGTGACAATGGTCCACGAATTCAAATCCACTTCGTACATACTAGTCTTTCAGCCGCGCGTACAATTTTCTACCCGATGCGAATTTCCTCGTGGCACAGTTAGCAATCCAGAGATTTATTTATTTTTGGTTCTGCTTTTCAATTTATTCCGTTGCGACCAAAAAATCCCACAGCTGAACCACTTTATTTGTTCTTGCCACGTCATCGATAACCAAATTAACCACTACGACTGGATCTTACGCCTACTACTCCAAGTTCCTCTGTAGGTGAGACGAGATATCCCAAACCCGGGCACCAGGCAGACAAAATAGCCTCCATGCTCTCCATCGGTCTTGACAGTCAATACGATACGATGACACTTTATTGTCAGACCGAGGTCTGAAATTTGTATTTGCATACAGCCATAGAGTGAAATAAAGAACACAATACAAAACAGAGTCCAATATAAAACATCCCCACGCGGCAGAATCAAAAAGTTTCCCACTGTGAGGGAAGGCACCAAAGTCAGTCATCTACCACTGATGTTCCTAATGCTCACCAGTGGACGGGGCCTCCGTATCCGTCCGCAGTCGCCGCTACGGGGAGCCCGGCACTCAGGCCCGCTCGCCGGGATGAAGGACCTCCGTCGTCGGAACGGGAGGTCTACCTCAGCGACTTGGACCTCCGAATCGGCCGTTATCACCTGGAGTCCGCGGCTCCCAACTTCCTCAGTCCGCGGCGGGCAGAGGTTCACGCTGACGGCCATCGGCAAAGGGCCCCAGCGACTCCGTGATGTTGAGATCAGTGCCGCCCGCGCAGGGAGCTCCGCGAACCACAGCTCCGCGATGTCCTGCATTAGGCTCCTGCAGGCCTAATGCTCCGGAGCTTCAAACGGCGATCTACGTCGGTATCACCCGGTCTGCGGTGAATCCAGCGCCGCGCCGCCGCTGCCGCTGCCGAATATCTGGTTGGGTATCCGGTCTCTGGTAGGAAATGCTGTTCCGATCCAGTTGGCAGGCCGCAAGGAGGGAGCGAGGACGCGACTCGGAGAAATACTCACATCTTCGCCTATCCCAATCCCCCACATAAAAAACTGAATAATTCTCCAAAAAAAATAACTAGACAAACTAAAATAAAAAGAAATATAGAAAAAACGAGCAGGCTGCAGGCAGAGGCTGCTTGCAGTCACTGACGTATAATACCCTTAATGTTCCATTCCCACGCTCTTCTTGTCTCTCAGCTGTTGACTGCACCATTGAAACAGGTAACCTGGTTGAGTTGCTTATCTTTTCTGCAGCCCAAAACTCGTCTGCACTAGGTGCAATAATCTGAGACCTGCTAGCCAAGCTCATCGGCTGAGGCTCCTTTGCATTTTTCCTCTGACTGCCTCACTTGCATTCGTACGCTCCGGCCGACCATCCATTACGTTGGAAGCAGTTAATCTGAACGGAATTGAATGCTTTCGTTCAGATTACTGTTTGACCGTTTTAGCTCAATTCCCTTTCTTGCTAAACTAAAGTTCGCTCAATTTCAGAAATTCTTCGATCGCCGCCTAACTTTGGAGAGCAACTTAGAAATATCACCACTGTCGGTGCTACTAGGTTTTATTGTCTTCTCGTTACTTCGCAATGGAAAGGTGGTTTATAATCATGGAAAACGTAATTCCCGCATGCATCGTGCTGGTATGTGCATAGGTCAGTTGAATCAGCAGCAAATATATCTGAACGTCATATGGTGAAACATGCAGCTTGCCTCGCTAGTCATATTAGATAAAGCTATCCGGCACACCCATTCTAATGACGCGGCGCTGCACGCTCCCATAACATATTAGTCCGTTATTGTTAAGGCAGTCAAAATGTGTACTGAATATTCCACGTATTGTCACGCAAATCTGACAATGCATTTACACTGCCGCAAACATGCTGTTGCAATATTTGAAAATCAACAATCTTTCCTTTTTCGTATTGCATGTTGTGCGTTCGTGCTGAATTTCACTGGTATTTAACCCTGCGTCCTTAACTACCATTTGAAGAGGCAAACATTTCATTAGTCCGCACTGCGAATGTTATGTTAGAAAGATAAAAATATGGAACATTGCTGCAAGAGTAAGCGATTCGTGACTGATCAGTACCCCGTTCCTTATTTCTCCCCATATCGCATGATTCAGTTAGCACTAAGAGTTTTACCTGTCTCTGTCTTGAAAATATGCAGTGAACTGGCATCCACTGCGTTTTATCAGAGAATTCCACAGATGCACGACTCTTTGAGTGAAAATGTTTTTCCTCGTCTGCCCTCAATGGCATACCCATTATGCTCAAGTTACTTTTTTGCCATTATTCCAACAATTTCACATTGCTTTCAATTTCCATGTACAATATACGATATTATAGCACATGGTTAGCCGCTTCGCCCTTCATTCCATGGTATACGCATTTTGTTGTACTAAAAATAGTTCTGAAATTTCACAGCAGAATGTGCACTGATCCTCTCCGTTATCCGAGTTTGCATCGCCAGCAAGCACCAGTTCCTAACTCCGTCAGAGGTAGACATTTATTTTAAATTTTCTTTAGCGCTTTCCTTTTCTATAACATAAACGTGTGTTTTCTAATTTTGCCTCGTTTCGTATGAGAGTGTCGATGCATGGAGCAATCAGGGCATCTGTCACCAACCGTGCGTCCTGAACTGTCAAGCATTTATTGAATACTATATCAAGGGGGACCGTTGGGTCCCGTCCCCTGAACGCGGGGTTGCGTCGGGAATGGCGGCCTGCGGCGTCACACACAGACTACCCCCCCCCCCCCCCCCCCCCCCACACACACACACACACAGGTGGAGAGGGGGCGGTGAGAGGAGAGTGGAGGAGAGAAGGAGCGTAGGGGGAGATGGTGGTAAAGGAAAGGGGAGGTAGGCGGGCGAGCGGGCTGTGAACGAGCGGGCTGCGGGGCCAAGGCGAGCGAGCTGCTGGGACTACGGCGAGCGGGCTGAGGGCCCCACGGCGAATGGGCTGCGTAGCCCACGGCGAGCGGGCTGCTGGGCCCCCGGCGAGCGGACTGCTCAGCCCACGGCGAGCGGGTTGCGGGGCCCACGGCGAGCAGGCTGGGGAGACTCGAAGGAGTCCGTGGGCCGGCGCGATCTGAGGACAGTCAAAAGCAGCAGAGGGCCGGCCAATCGTGTCCTCCGCGAGAGGAAGCCCACCCACCCACGTAACAGCCGGCCGCGTGCAAGTCTACTGGGAGTTGGAAGGGGGGGGGGCGTTAACGTAACTCGAAGCTCATGCAAAAACAGTGGCCAGCAGTTTACGCTTTGAAAACTTTGAGAGAGGGGAGGGATTAGAGGGGTTATGGATTGGAGGAGCGAAGGGGCGAGGGGGGGGAAGGGGATGGAGAAGCGGGGAGAATGGGGGGGGGAGATGAGGGAGAAGAGGGGGGGGGGGTTGTTACAGAACTGAACACACTGTGGAATGAATCAATTAACGGAGCCACTCTGTTGCTGGATTACTTGTTGTCCCTGCCTTCCCTCTGGAAGCCTCGTCGTCCCCATCAGATGCCGAGATCCCAGAGCCCTGGTTAAACACGGGGGCCGCTCACGTGAAAGCGGCCCCATCAGAGACTGTGAGGCCTCGCATCCTCGGCGCTTCAGACCCTGACTACGGGGATGGGGGTGGGGGTGGAGTGGGCGGATGGGCGGGCGGGCTGTAGTCCATCAGCGGGAGGTGTGGCGCAAGCGTACTTGGAGGCATACTGGAGTCCAGCAGTGGGAGTGTGGCGCGAGCGTACTTAGAGGCATACTGGAGTCCAGCAGCGGGAGTCGTGGCGCGAGCGTAGTTGGAGGCATACTGGAGGCAGGTGGGCATGAATTGGTGGGCATGTTGGCATTTTGACGTCAGCAGCTGGTAAGAGCTGTTTAGATCTTAAAAATCGAGTTGTGTTTGAGTTTGTGATGAATTTTACTTAAATCTGAGGGAATAATTGTCCAAGGAGTGGATGAGCGAATGTAGAAGTAAAATCGCCAGCGAAATGGTAAACGTGTCGGCGTGTTTGCGTCTAGTCTGCGCGGAGTAAGGAATCAAATGCCAAACGCCGTACATACACACACACACAGCGTTTTAAAAGTATATAGATTACATTAGCTGTATTCAGTCTTCCAGAATCCGATATATCTTTGCATGTTGAACCGTCTCAAATGAACCGAAAACATAATGAGAGTGGAGTCATGTGAACATTGGTAAATATAAGCACGGACGCAATGTTTAAAGTTTGCTAATTGCCATTTCACCTATATTCTTCCTGCTCCATTTATTTGTTTTCTTTTGTGTGGCGATGCTTTCGTTTCGTAAGCATTGTTTCTAACAGTAATGTATTGCTCAGAATTGAAGGATCATCAGCAGAAATGCAGTAAGTATTGAATCGTAGAATACACACAGACTTGTATACAGAAATAAAATGTAAGATTTGAAATTCCTTAACATAATGTGCGGCCGTCCATTCTTTCAAATCTCAAAAGACTGCTCCTTGGGTGCTGGCGAACAACTTAGGGTAATATTACCTGTTGAATCTAGAGAGCTTTAAATCAGTTAAAAATATTTTAGTGAGTGAACTAAAATAAGACGTTTAATCATTGAAAACTACGTGGACAGCAGAAAGAGAATATGGTCGAGATGCGCGGAAAAATAAAATAAAATTTGTAAAAGATACATCAGCTTCAAACAATTTGGCAAAGCATAACGCGACTTTCCAGCGATTGTCCTCGACCCTCAAGCTCGAGGGCACGCGTCTGAAAAACCTCGAGCTGGATGGACCGTCAGCGATGAAACCGCGAGCCGGATGACAGAGAAAGCGGTGGCCAGGGAAAGCGGGGGAGCGCTGTCTGAAATTCACACCCGCGATGAACAGGAAGGTAAAATACAGCTGCACAGTGTACGGTAAGTCCTTTAGAGGGCGCGGAGAGGGGAGGTAAGGGGAGAGAGGGGAGAGAAGGGGGAGATGTGGGGGAGAACGAGTTGAGACACTTTTAAGAAGCCAGACAACTTTTAATAAAGTTTCGCAGGCATTTAATAATACCGGTCCGTTTTCCTTGGACCCGAAAACTCCAATAAGCAAATTCAAATGCCCGGTCAGCAAAGGGGATTGCCTACGGCTACCCTCGACTGCCTATAACTAAATAGCGAACCCACTCCTCTGCACTACGAGTTCAAAATAACCATGGCGACATTTTTTCCTCGACCAAACTGAGGCCGCGAGTGTGCGGGAATTTCTCTCGAGCATGAAGGAGACTTCCACTGACCGCCTAGGGCCTCCTGGGACCACATGCTGCGAGTTTGAGTCGAGAGCAGACTCTTCTAAACTCGCAAAAATATGAAGCAGTAGAGCTGTCGGCCTTTGCAGCCGATTCACTTTTAATGCAAATATAGTAAACCAATAAAAAAAATGTTGCCAGTTTCATGTACTGTTCCTGTATGACTTCACCCCTTACATCTTTAAAATTATTCTTGATTCAATCTAGCACTCTGCCCTCAACTACATTTTAATGGAGATGCCCGCGAGTTCTCCATGATATGAGCCACGATCTGTCTCAACTCTGACCTCTGCAGCTAGTCATGTACATTTGACTCTGAACATTTGTTATTGACAATGGCTTCATCGGGAATGGTGTACCTTTTTCTAACATCCAAGTGCCTGGCAGGAATTTTCATCTTGTAACAAGGTGCTCCCACTCTCTTCTTCGGTCTAGCAATGTCAACAACAAACCTTCCCAGTCCCTCACACACAGCATTCGTGACATTCTAAGGAACAGATGAGAAAATGCCGCAGTACCTGTGTCCTTCATCAGCTAAAGCGTAAAAAACTAATGGATAAGGCATCATTTCGTCAGATCTCTGTACAGTTGCCCTGACATACCAACTCCTGCATTGGATCCATAATAGTTCAAGAAAGGCGTGCCATTGCTTTCCTACCCACTTGCCAAGCCTTTGTGAAAATTATAATTCACAGAAGTACAGCCAATTTTCGTTGAATGTCCCTCCTCTCTGTATAACTAAAAGTCTAATCTTGACTACTTCCTGTCTGCGCGGTATATTGCTTTTAGAAAAAAACGCTACCATATATCGCTATGAGTTTTGGCCATATTACTGACAGTCCCCCCGGCTGAGGCCGAGGAGCTTAATTGAATTTGGCATCATTTGGGGCACCATATCGTCTACCAATGTGTTAGGCATTATGAATCATGATTGTGCTGATGCCTAGTGTAAACCTGCTAATTTTGAATAGAGATATTGTTACCCATTAGTTCATTTTGAACTCAGCATACAAATGCGTTATTGTTCCCAGTGGTTCACACTCCACGAAATCATGATCGGTGAATGGAAGACTATTATGAAGGCTGTTATTATTTCATCACATTGATATCGGATTTCGTTTCCGAATGCTTCGTTGGGGCGACAAATGTAAACCTCTCCCGTTCAATGTTTTTCTCTCATCTATCAATGTTTATAAGCCAACGCATACTCAATGCTGCTGTGGTGCTAATAAACCTGACTAGATCAGCGGACATCCACATCACACTAGATTCCAAACATTTCCAAAGGTTATCAGTTGGAAAATGCTGTTTGATAGCCGGGTAAAATATATTTACATCACTCCCAAGCAATCATTTGTTTTTAACACAGAGGAAGAACTTAGTGAGAAAGTACAAGGTAAGATCGCCAATGATGCACATTTCAGCAACAATACCTGCTTCCTGCCGTTACTTAATTTCACCATCCGGAGTTGCAAATGGGCATAATGCATGTGCCGATGGTTCAAGTTGGTCGTATTTTTTCACGACTGGAGTGCTTATTTCAATCATGCATTTGAGTTGCAAGTTAAGATGTTGTGATATCTCCGACTTCCATTTGTTAGGACTTGCCATGGGGCTGCTATCGAAATCACGTTCACACATTCCCGACACAATAAATGCGTGTTCCTTAATATGATTATCTTTCTAAACAGAATAGCATATGGATTTTTTTTTCCAGGACGTCTCAAAAATGTGTTCAAATCCAGGTGTCGCCACATAATATACCGTAGAATCGAACAAGACCCGTTGCAGTCATGAATGACTTCAGCATACAAAATAACTTTAAATCCATACATTGGTCGACCAGCTGCAATCCACGGTTAACTGAATTCTTAAATTCCCCGTGTCGCGATGAATCATATCTGTCCAAACGCCAGTAAAATAGACAGAATTCTATTTGAAAGCCACAATTGGTAAAAGAAAAACGTTCCATTTATAAACTCTTCAGGCTGAGAATTTTGGGGGAAAAGAAAGGTATGTGTTCGTAGGGTAGTCAATTAAGTGTTTGGTAGTCGTTGTGACGCATGTATATTTCTAGATGCTCATTTCCTTTATAATATATTGAATGAAGTGCTCTAAGTCAAGAAGCACAGGAATATGTTCTTGGACACCTTTAATGCCCAGTCTTCACTCTGTAATGTTTCATCACAATTTAATCCATAAGGTGTGGTTGTTCAATGAAATAAAAAAAACATAAAAGGATCACAAATATAGTGCTGGATTTCCGATGTAAGAATTGCGACGAGGAACAATAAAATGTAGACCACCGCAAGTTCATTCTCGAGTATAATCATTCAACAGTGTAAAAAATAGACTGTCATTGCATTTTATTTGAGAATGTCATCCCATCTATTAGACTGTGTCTGCCGCACGTGTCTGTATATCTATAGTAAAATGCATTTGCAATTTAGCATTACACGATCTTCAGCAAAGGTGCAACGGTGCAGAAAGCAGTCCAATCAGAATTGTTAATATTTTGCCAATTCTAATAATGCGAAAAAAAATAAAATACTAAAAAACAAACTGTTAGCTCCGCCATAGCAATAAACTCGTACTCCATAACGGGGTGAACAGTATGTAGGTTCTAGCTTTCCGCGAGCAGTGCAGGTAACAGTCACTGTTCCCACCTTTGTGTTTCTTTTCGAAGAAACCAAATATGTCGCATTTATGTAAAGAGGGCAAACTGATGCATTTAGTTTAACCTATAAAAATGTGTGCCAGTGTTATCTTCTTTGCTAATGGGCGCAATTTGCTCAACGTGTAGCTTTCCGAATTACACAGATAATTTAACCGACCTGCCAATTCTTTGATTACTAATAAAACCAATATTTAATACTATAATTTTTAATGGTAATTGTAATGTTCAAGACCTATCAATGTCCTCGCAAATACATTTGCTGTCACACTACAGTGCTCACATGTATTTCCTGCAGTGCGGTTATCATTTGAATGGAATTTCGTGAAATGTTAGCTTAATTAATCGATTTTGTGCTTGGGGAAAACAAGAGCTTTGAGCATCATATCGGTATACAATGCTGCAGCCAGAAATGTGGTTTTCCATGGAAATCCCTCGAGGATTTAAGTATTTTACTATATTTCACAGTGTGCTATAGTTCGAGATGTATTCCTGATATTCCCTCACCCCAAATTCAGGGATGCACATTATTCTCAATTGCAATTGCACTGTCCTCTTGTATTCAGACCACGAACAGTGCAATCTATATTACTAAAAGACTGACCACTTCCTGTTGTTCTGTATATTGATTTTAGAAAAAATGCTGCTTCTTACGGTTGTGATTCTTGGCCATCTTACTCACAGGACAAGAGGATGTTTTCCATCGATGAAAACTAAAAAAGTTATTAATGTTTTAAAATGTTGAGCTTATCTCTCCCGAAGGCCACTCCCCTTCCAGAGAGACTATAAAACCCGGCAGCGTTGAGTGCCTCAGTCAGTCTCTGCAAGATGGGGGAGCGAGAAGGTCACGTCTCTCAGTCTGAGCTGTGAATAACACTGAACACATGTCTACTAAACTGTGAGTGGTTTTACCGACCTGTCAGTGCCCGTAATGTGGTTCGAAAATATAATTTGGAAAGGCTAAAACTGTGTGGTTTGGAAATGTTAAAGCTGTGTTGCCTTTGGTTTGGAAATGCTAGAGCTGTGTTGCCTTTGGTTTGGAATTGATAAAGCCATGTTGCCTTTGGTTTAGAAATGCTAAACGTTTGTTGCCTCAGGTTTGGGAATGGTAAAGCTGGGTTGCCTAATTAAAGTTACCTTGCCCTAATAAAGTTGCCTTGCCCACTTAAAGTTGCCTTGCCTAATTAAAGTTGCCTTGCCTAATCAAAGTTACCTTGCTTAATTGAATTTGCCTTGCCTATTTAATGTTGCCTTGCCTTCTATAAAATGAAACGTCTAATCTTGACCACTTCCTGTTTGCGCTTTACATTGATTTTACAATTGTATTACTAAAAGTCTGATCTTCTCTAATTTTGACCACTTCCTGTTGTTCTGTATATTGATTTTATTTTAAAAAAACGCTATCTTGTATGGCTGTGAATTTTTGGCCATCTTACTCAGGGTCCCCCTGCTCTCATCAGGTGTGGAGGATTTTTCCCATCGATGAAAAATAAAAGAGTTGTTAGTGTTAAAAGATGTTGAGATTCTCTCCTTTGTCAATCACGCAATGAAGGCCACGCCCCTTCTCGTGGGAGTGGAAGGACTATAAAACCCAGTAGTGTGGGCGTGGCTCAATCTCTGCATGATGGAGGAGGGAGATGTCACGACTCGCAGTCTTTAGTGGCCTTGCACCCTGATTGAAATGGTATGAAACTACACTTGATTTTGGTGGCCTTGCACCTTGCTTGAAATGTAATTTCAAGGAATAGACATGACTCAACTGCCAGCCCACCAGCCATGAGTGACTGAGCCGCCAGCCCAAGAATCCATTCGGCCCACAACGTCCTTACCAGCACTCCGAATACCAGTCCCTTTAGCCCGCAACACTCATACTAGCACTGCAGAAAGACCCACCCCCCCCCCCCCCCCCCACTGGCCACCAAAATTGAAATTGGTGTTGAGCTGGAGTATTGCGTTGGGGGACCAGCCCTCCCGTGTAATGCTTCGTCCCACAATGCCTGCAAGGGATACAACGAAAAGAAAAACTATCTTCATCTCCCCACACATGGTCTAGACCAATCCATTCTCAGCATCTAATAGCTTCTTAAAGGACACTATCGTATCGGGATCCACCATCGTCCCTGGCATCCGCCGCTCTCTGTGTAAAAAACATTTCCTTTAAATTATACTTTCTTTGGTCTTGAAGCTATCACTCAGTCTAAATAAGAACTGCGTTACAGCCACGTGTTTCTCAAACGAACTCTGTTCTCGGGGGGGGGGGGGGGGTGTTACACTTAGACATGTTAGTATTTGTACTAGTTTCATTGTCTAGTTTGACGAAATTTATCGATTAGTCAACCTCATCAACTGCAGTTCCTGTATGTGCTGCCTGATGATTTTGCATTGATTTGTTTGTATTGTGCTTGTAATTCTGCACGAATTCTTGCAATTGTACTTTTTCGATGTGCAGCTGAGAATAATGAAATGGTAAAGTCTGAAAGGGCCGAAGTATTTGCGGAATCTTCCGAAATGTTAATGAGAAAGCTCAGTGCTGGGACCTCTGAAAAAACAAGCCCCGCGCTAGATTTTGAAGCTTACCGGTCGGGTGTCGCTCCTCCCCCTCATCCTCCTCTTCCAACGGCTCCTGTGGGCCTCTGAAAAAACAAGGCCCCGCGCTAGATTTTGAAGCTTACCGGTCGGGTGTCGCTCCTCCCCCTCCTCCTCTTCCAACGGCTCCTGTGGGCCTCTGAAAAAACAAGCCCCGCGCTAGATTTTGAAGCTTACCGGTCGGGTCTCGCTCCTCCCCCTCCTCTTCCAACGGCTCCTGTGGGCCTCTGAAAAACAATTTCCGCGCTTGAATTTATAGCTTACCGGTCGGGTGTCGCTCCTCCCCCTCCTTCTCTTCGAACGGCTCCTGTGGATCTCTGAAAATACAAGCCCCGCGCTAGATTTTGAAGCTTACCGGTCGGATGTCGCTCCTCCCCCTCCTCCTCCTCTTCCAACGGCTCCTGTGGGCCTCTGAAAAAACAAGCCCCGCGCTTGATTTTATAGCTTACCGGTCGGGTGTCGCTCCTCCCCCTCCTCCTCTTCCAACGGCTCCTGTGGGCCTCTGAAAAAACAAGCCCAGCGCTAGATTTTGAAGCTTACCGGTCGGGTGTCGCTCCTCCCCCCCCCCCCCCTCCTCCTCTTCCAACGGCTCCTGTGGGCCTCTGAAAAAAAACAAGCCCCGCGCTTGATTTTGATAGCTTACCGTCGGGTGTCGCTCCTCCCCCTCGCTCCTCCCCTCCTCCTTCCAACGGCTCCTGTGGGCCTCTGAAAAAACAAGCCCCGCGCTAGATTTTGAAGCTTACCGGTCGGGTGTCGCTCCTCCCCCTCCTCCTCCTCTTCCAACGGCTCCTGTGGGCCTCTGAGAAAACAAGCCCCGCGCTAGATTTTGAAGCTTACCGGTCGGGTGTCGCTCCTCCCCTTCCTCCTCTTCCAACGGCTCCTGTGGGCCTCTGAAAAAACAAGCCCCGCGCTAGATTTTGAAGCTTACCGGTCGGGTGTCGCTCCTCCCCCTCCTCCTCCTCTTCCTACGGCTCCTGTGGGCCTCTGAAAAAACAAGCCCCGCGCTTGATTTTATAGCTTACCGTCGGGTGTCGCTCCTCCCCCTCCTCCTCTTCCAACGGCTCCTGTGGGCCTCTGAAAAAACAAGCCCCGCGCTAGATTTTGAAGCTTACCGGTCGGGTGTCGCTCCTCCCCCTCCTCCTCCTCTTCCAACGGCTCCTGTGGGCCTCTGATTTAGTTGTCCTTCTGGTAGGTTCTCTCATCCCCTCAGAGGGATTCTGGAGCTCGTCAGAATGACCACTCTCTATGGCCATGCTCATCTCTCTAACTAAGGACCTACTCACATTGATTGCTCAATTTGGCTGTGCAGCCAACTCAATGAACCTTCCTGGTGGTTTCAAAGTTATTCCTTTAAGAACGATGGAGGCCACTGTTCTTCGGACATGCAATTCTGCAGACATGGTTGTATACCCTTCCCCAGATCAGTGACTCGGCATAATCTTGTCTCGGAGATCTACGGTCAATTCCTTTGTCTTCATGGCTTGGTTTATGCCCTGTCATGAACAGTCAATAGTTGGATCTTATATAGACAAGTGTGCGCCTTTCCCAATCATGCATATTCAATTTTATTTACCACTGGTGGACTCCAATCAAGTTCAAGAAACATCTAAAGGAGATTCAATGAAAACAAGATGGACAATAGCTCAAATTTTAATGTTAGAGCAAAGGTTCTGAATACTTATGTAAATGCGATATTTCAGTTATATCTCTTTAATTACGTTGCAAACATTTCTAAACACCTCATTTCGCTTTTTTTATTGTGTGGTATTGTGTGTTGTTTGATAATAAAAAAAAGAATGTAATCAATTTTAGAATAAGGCTGCAGCGTAACAAAATGTGGAAAAATTGAAGGAATCTGAATACTTTCTAAATGCACTATAATCAGGTGCCATTCACGTTCTTCCCTTACCAATGATTTCCCAATGGCAGTAATATTCCAGTCCTATGCGCCTTGAGTGCACTCGCATAACCTGCTAAGTCTCCTACATTGAAATAAGTGCAGGATATTGCAGCAGTCTCTCATCGCTCCCTGCAGATGCATATGGAAAATACGAATACAATGCAAGTAAAAATATTCTTATGCTCACAAGCATTGAATTGCGTATAACAAAAGCAAAATTAACTGTGCATTTCTGGTCTTAGTCTGTTGCATTCCTTAAAGTTCCCTAAATGTCAACCTAACATCAATATACACAGTTAAAAAATTGCATTCAATTTTTCAAATAATGGAATATGATGGTAAGATTAGATGAGAACTTACCAGTTTGAAAGTTTGATCGTTATTGTATGAGGAGTTATGTTGAGGGATTACGTGAAGAAGGCCGTCCTCACGCATGCGCGTCAATCTTCAAAGCAGCGCCGTGAAGTTACAGAAAACGTTGTTGAACTAAAATAGTAAGTCAATAGTTGACTAGAGCTTACAGAAAGATCGTTAAGTTACGAGGGTAGGAACCGGAGGGCAAGTAATCCCTCAACGTAACTCCTCATAAAATAACGATCAAACTTCAAACTGATAAGTTCTCATTTAATTTTACTATTTTACTTCGGAACACGTGAGTGACTGCTTGAAGACATTGAAGGTCTGTGATTTAATGGCGAGGAACGGGTCCATGCGTCACAGCTGCATCAATTGACCAGGATGAGTGAGAAACTTAATGCATTCAAAACATGACATGTTTATCAGTACTAATACTTTACTAACAAGGACGAAAATAAACAGTAGCCCCTCTCACCAAGGGGGAAATTGTTAAACAGAACTTAAAACAGAATCAGCAAACATCCCGGATCTGGCGATAGGCTTATTATAAAACCTCTGGTACGTCCTCTCATTGGACCATCACGCAGCCACGAGAATATGGTCAAGAGGTACGTCCATATCCCTTGATGCTGTGATGCAGTCTTGGTGGAATGAGATTTGAAAATGTCAGTGTCCACTCCTGCACACGCCAGAACCTGATAAATCCATCTAGAGTTGGTCTGTACCGTAACCTGTTTGTGAGGTTTGGTGCAGCTGACAAAGGAGAGTTCCGAGCCTCTCAAGCTCTCGGTAACCTTTATGTATTGGGTTATAGATGATACTACACACACTCGTGGATCTGAGGGGAATGCCATTAACTCAACTTGAGCCCCTGTACACCTGGCCTGGTCTGCTTGACGAGATCCCGAACGAAAAAAGGTGATGTTATTGCTGGAAGAACCCATAATGTCCACTCTGAGCTTTTGTAGTGTCTGGACCCGTTGTGCTGAGGCGAACGAAATGAGCATGACCACTTTGAGTGTAAGATGGTGTAGGGACAGAGATGAAACTGGTGCCCACTGATGGAGCAGTGTGAGGACCACACTGACATCCCATATGTGTGTTTACCTAGGTCTAGGTGGAGTAGAGTTAAAATAACGCCCTTCATAAACTTGGTTATTAAAGAATGGGAACCTGCCGTGTGGTTCACTGACCCCAGCCGTAAATAGTAGGTCAAAGCACTTCGGGCACTGTAACTAAGATTTTTTATCGAGAAAAGTGACAAAAGAAATTCCAAAACATCCGTGATTGTAGCTGTGTGATACGAAATGTGAGAGCGGGAACAGTACATCTCCCATTTTTTTATGTGAGAGATATACTGTGTCTGTGTGCTCTTCCTGCAGTCCGCAGTTATGACATCAATAGTTCGCTCCAAAAACCCGAGCCACAGGAACGGTCTCCTCAGAATCTGCAAACCAACAAATTTATACGGTCATGAAGAGGTTGGCTTTCACCTGTCACTGGGCATGACAGCATGTTTCTGCTCTTGGGCTTTGCCATAAAAGGCTGTGTAATTAAGGCTAGAACCAGAGGGAACCAATGCTGAGTAGGCCAGTCTGGCGCTACCAAGATGCCAATGGCGGAATCTTGCAGAATTTTTGCCACACATCGAGTAATGAGACACAATGGGGGGGAAACATACACACGTGTACCACCCCAGTGTAGCGAGAATGCATCTACCGCTACTGCCCCTGGGTCTGGCTCCCGTAACACGTAAATTGGTAACAGATGATTTAGCCTGGAAAAAACATAGAGAAACATAGAAACATAGAAATTAGATGCAGGAGCAGGCCATTCGGCCCTTCGAGCCTGCACCACCATTCAATATGATCATGTCTGATCATCCAACTCAGTATTATCTCCATACCCCCTGATCCCTTCAGCCACAAGTTCCACATCCAACTCCCTCTTAAATATGGCCAACGAACTGGCCTCAACTACCTTCTTTGGCAGATAATTCCACAGATTCACCACTCTCTGTGTGAAAAACGATTTGCTCATTTCGGTCCTAAAAGACTTCCCCCTTCTCCTTAAACTGTAACCCCTTGTCCTGGATTTACCCAACATCGGGAACAATCTTCCCGCATCTAGCCTGTCCAACCCTTTAAGAATTTTGTAAGTCTCTATGAGATCACCCCTCAATCTTCTAAATTCCAGCGAGTTCAAACCAAATCTATCCAGTCTTTCTTCATATGGAAGTCGTGCCATCCCAGGAATCAGTCTAGTGAACCTTCTCTGTACTCCCTTTATGGCAAGAATGGCTTTCCTCAGATTAGGAGATCAAAACTGTACGCAATACCCCAGGTGTGGCCTCACCTAGACCCTGTACAACTGCAGTAGAACCTCCCTGCTCTTGTACTCAAATCCTTTTGCTATGAATGCCAACATGCCATTCGCTTTCTTCACAGCCTGCTGCTCCTGCATGCCTACTTTCAATGACTGGTGTACCATGACACCCAGGTCTCGCTGCATCTCCCCTTTTCCTAATCGGTCACCATTCAAATAATAGTCTACCTTCCTGTTTTTGCCACCAAAGTGGATAACCTCACATTTATCCACATTATACTGCATCTGCCATGCATGTACCCACTCACCCAGTCAATCCAAGTCACCCTGCAGCATCTTAGCATCCTCCTCACAGTTAACACTGCCTTCCAGCTTCGTGTCATCCGCAAAATTCGAGATGCTGCATATAATTCCCTCGTCCAAATCATTAATGTTAATTGTAAATAGCTGGGGTCCCAGCACTGAGCCTTGCGGCACCCCACTGGTCACTGTCTGCCATCCTGAAAAGGACCCGTTCATTCCTACTCTTTGCTTCCTGTCTGCCAACAGATCAATGTCCGGTACACCATAACGAAGGATAATATCATAAACATTTCTTGATTTAACATCCATTCTTTGTTATCATTGAACTCTCGAGATCTGGTGTCTGCCGCTGTGTTATATCTACCTGGTAAATCGATAGCTGAAACCCAAATGTTCCTCGCAATACACCAGTGCCAGAGGAGATTAGACAACCCATCACAGGATACAGACTTACTGCCACCCATGTGATTAATGTACGCTACTGCGGTAGTGTTGTCAATCTGAAGTTGGACATGCACATGATACCTTTTGGTACAAAAAGCCTTTAACCCATAGAGTGCTCCCAACAATAAATAGACAATACCGTGTGATTGAAGCATGGATGATTCCTGCAGATCACATCTGCCACCGCAGCTCGAGACTGTATCGGTAGAACCCCATCCTAGTGCACTGGCATCAGTCTGCAGGATAACTGATGGTGTATTGACTAAAATGGTACTAGAGCAGCACTGAATATTGGCAATCCACCATTGTAAATGAGCCAGAGCCTCAGCAGGTAGTTGCATGGGTCTATCGAAACGACCTCTCTGAATGTTAAGTGCCTGTTCCTTTGCACGCTGTAAGTTTTGGTGGTGCAAAGGCCCAAACTGAGCAGCTGGGAACGTTGACACAAATTTTCCAATTACCCGGGCCACATGTCTAATAGACGGTGATTATTATCAATGAGTTTCATGCAGGCTTCAATTAAGCTATAATTGCTTGCCCCGACACAGAGTCACTGACATGTGTACTGAGTTAACGGTTAATCCCAAATAGTCAATTATCGTGGATGCCATCAATTTAGACTTAACTGGATGGATTATGAATCCTATATTTTCGAAAACGAGTTTTGTAGCTGACACAGATAATTCATTTAATCCGAAAGTCCTCCCAAAACTAAAATGTAGTCCAAATATGCCATGACAATGTGATTCTGTGCTCTGAGTAACCCCGGGGCAGGTTTTAGCAATTTTGTGAATAGTCTGGGAGCTGAGGTTAATCCATTAGGCAATGCTTTAAACTGCCACAACTGATCCATCCAGTTAAAATTCAAAAATCTCCTGTGCTGTTCAAGCATGGCCACTGAATAGTAAGCATCTTTGAGGTCAATGCTTGCCATATAGCATCCCTTTGAAAGCAGTTGTTTGGCAGTGACAATAGTTTCCATTTTGAAGTGTTTATTCTGCACAAAGGTGTTAAGCTCTGTTAAATCTAGGACAATTCTACATCCTCCATCCTTCTTCTGCCTAGTAAAGATATTGGACACAAACTTATAAGACTCACGCCTCGCCCTCTCAATTACCCCTTTTTTGAACAAAGAGTCAAGTTCTCTTTGTGCACTGATACACTCCTGTTGTGAAAACACAAAAGTACGACCAAGGTGTATGCTGAGTAGGTGGAGGCAAGTCAGAAATGAACTCAATTTGGAAACCTTGAATACTATGCAGTATAAACGGGTTATCCACTGCCATTCACGTAACAAAAATTGCAATCTCCCCCCAACCTGTAATGTATCCATTGCAGTCTCACCCACCTTAGAGTTTACAGGCGGTAAGCTCGCTGCTTCTGCCCCCGAGGTCTGGGGGTAGGGCTGCTGGAGGGCGCCGCAACTTGAACATGGCCCGGCTTAGGCCCTGCCCTAAAAGGCCTCTGTGCTTGTTGCTCCACACCACGTCCGAGATATCCAGCAACCCGTTTTGTATGCAGAGGGAGGTAGTGGTACAGTCTCCAGAAAGACGATACATTCGACGGCACCTTCATGAGACCAACAGTCTCTGACTCTTTATCGAGTTTTTTAACCTGTATGGTCAGGTATGAAGTGAATGGGAAGCCAGATAAATAATGTTCACTGCGAGCTCCTTGTCCAATGGCTCTCCTGTGAGGGCTGGGACCGCAAATCTGGATGCCATAGTTGGTACACCCGATGATCCCTCTAGCCCGACTTTGTCTCCGTACTCTGGGTCAGCATAGCACTGACCTCGTACGCTCCCGTCATCTGACAGGGAGATATTGTGCAGCCCTGACACAGGTGCTGCTGCCTCGGGTTCTATATACTCCCCGGGCTCCGATAGCTCCGTCCTTTGGAGCATATCATACTGGAGTAACCTCTGCACAAGGCTCACCATATGGGCCAGCAAGCCAATAACACTGCCCATAGAAGCAGGGAACTGTTCCACCTCGTGGCCCGACTCCTCAGAGTCCAGCGCCCTCACAGACACTTTAGTGGCTTTCCTCAACCGTGGAGTAGCCAAGGTGCTATCTGGCAGCATCAAGTATGTAGCCGCTGGCTGCTCTGCCAGCGGCCCTGTAGGCGAATTCGACGGTCGCAAGCTGCCCGCAAGCCCATCGTTTTCCACAGCCGGTTTGGTCGCGGCTCGCCTCTTCATTTTGGACATATCTCCCACAATCCGAAGCTGAAATACGGTAAGACAAAACACACTCCGGACGGGGAGCAACAACTTCAGCAACGTGTTTTATAAACACTAACCTGAGCCATTGAAACTTACCCGCTGGAAGGAGCAACGCGCCCGCCAGCCAGTCGTTGCGCAATGCGTCGGACGTAATGACGCGCGTGCATGGGGCCGGCCTTCTTCATGTTGTCACTCACGTGACTCCGAAGTAAAATTAGGAATATAGCTGCAATCTTGCAGTCAAGTGTAGCGTTCTGCAATAATGGTCAACTATAAACCGAAAGACCATAATAGTAAGAGCTAACGGGAAATTATATTGTGTCAGTTTGCGTCAGAGAGGTAAAAGGTTTGTGAAATTGTACTAGCTACCGATTCTGTGTTGCCGGAAAGATCTTGTTACTTTCGGACATATTTTCGAAATTATTGCTTGTATTAAAATGTCAGCATCCGCAGGATGCATCTGCAGAATCTAGATTTGTTCAGAGAGCGTTATTGATCCATTTGTCAGCATTTCAAACGTTTTTATTTAGATTCAATGTCAGTAATAGTTAGGCAGTGTGTATAGGTATCTATTATTTGGACTGCCATATAACCTGCCAATTTTCTTTAAACCATACATCACGAGCAACGTTGAAGCGCGTCTGGGAAATATATCTCTCCATCGATTAAATATACAACAATATATTACGTTATGTTATACAGACAACACGATGAGCTTTTGATTGCACTGGGCCTGTACTCGCTGTAGTTTAGAAGAAAGGAGGCGGACCTCATTGTCACGTACAGAATAGGGAAAGGGTTGAATATAGTGGAGGTGGAGAGGATGTTTACACTGGTGGACATGCCTAGGACTGGAGGTCATAGCTCAGAACTAAACAACATTATTTTAGGAAGGAGATAAGGAGGAATTTATTTAGTCTGAAGGTGGTGAATCTGTGGAATTCTTTGACTCAGAAGAGTGTGAAGGCAAAGCCAGTGGATATGTTTACGAAAGAGATAGATAGGTTCCTGATTATTGCAGATGCCAGCGGTCATGGGGAGAAATAATAATAATAATAATTAATAATAAATACTTTATTAATCCCCTTTTCAGTGGAAATTCAGATGCCCTGCAGCACACTAATACCAATAAAAATACAACATAGCATTAAAGAAGAAATTTAACATTAAAACATGAAAACAGAAGAAGAATGTGTGTAACACTACAGACATCCACCAATTCACAAAATTGGAGAGAATTTAATTGGAACAATTTGATTCGTTTCATTATTACGCCTAACATAAAAAACAAGCACATTCTAAGGAGCAAACATGCTGGAGGCAATGTGGCCAAACAGACGCAAACCATGCACATATCTTCTGGAGTTGCCCAAAAATAGAACCATTTTGGGACAGAGGAAATTCAGAATTAACGGAGGTATTAGGATATATAGTCCGCAAGAAGTGTTCATTTTTTTACCTGGGTAATATGAATACAGTGGTGCTGAAGGAAGACCATTACTTGGTTAAAATCCTACTCACAGCTGGCAGAAAGGCCATTACAAGAAACTGGCTTGCAGCGGACACACCCAGACTTAGACAATGGTAAGACATAGTACAGTAAATATTTGTCATGGAGAAAATGACATATTCTCTAAGAGTGAAAGAAGACGAATTTAAAAGAAAATGGGAAAAATGGATTTGGTATAGAAATAAAGAGATCAACACTGTCTAATTTTATAGACAATAACGCAAGTTATTGGAAAATGTTTTAATATGAAAATAGTTCTGTATACTGCATCATTAATTGTAAACTGAACCCCCCGCTACATTGTAATGTCGAATGTTTCATTGTTATATTTGTGTTTTATTTGTGTATACATAAAAGCAATAAAAACTAAAGTAAACCAAAAAAATTAAAAAAAACATCCACCTCCCCCCCCCCCCCCCCCCCCCCCCCCCCCCCCCCCCCCCCACGAACACACAATGGTTCCCACTGTGGGGGAAGACGCAAAGTCCAGTCCCCATTCTTAAGGGGTTGGACAGGCTAGATGCATGAAGATTGTTCCCGATGTTGGGGAAGTCCAGGACAAGGGGTCACAGCTTAAGGATAAGGGGGAAATCCTTTAAGACCGAGATGAGAAAGACTTTTTTCACACAGAGAGTGGTGAGTCTCTGGAACTCTCTGCCATAGAGGGTAGTTGAGGCCAGTTCATTGGCTATATTTAAGAGTGAGTTGGATGTGGCCCTTGTGGCTAAGGAGATCAGAGGGTATGGAGAGAAGGCAGGTACGGGATACTGAGTTGGATGATCAGCCATTATCATATTGAATGGCGGTGCAGGCTCGAAGGGCTGAATGGCCTACTCCTGCACCTAATTTCTATGTTTCTATGTTTCTATCCCCTTGTCCACCCATAATCGGACCTATTGAGGCACCCACAGTCGCCGCTATGGCGGCCCGATGTTTCAGGCCCTCTCGCCGGGCGATGTTGTTCCGGCGTCGGGAAAACACTCTCAGCGGCGTGGGATGCCAGGCACGGCCACTTCCTTACCGGAGACTGCGGCTTCCAAGCCAACAGGCCGCTAGGCGGAGCTCTAACACTGCCGATCTCGACGAGAGATCCCAGGCTCCCGATGTTAAGGTTCAGCGCCGCCGCCCGCGGCTGGCCGCTCCACAGACCCGCAGCTCCGAGATGTACCAATCGGCATATCCCAACATACCGGAGTTCCAGCGCGGCGACCCAGGCAAGGCTTCGCCCGCTCCGCGAAAGCGCTCCGGCGCTGTGCTGCCGCCGAATCCGAGGTTCTGGACAGGTCCCCTCAGGAAACGTCACTCCAGGCACCGCTGGTAGGCCGCGAGGACGGGTCGAATGTGCAGCCCGGAGTAAATCAGCCTTTCCGACAAGATAGGGACTTGAAAATAAGTTTCCCACTCCCCCCTACCCCCCCCCCCCCCCCCCCCCACACACAAAAAATGATTAGACCCCCAACTAACACACTTTTAAACTACTAAAAATTAAAAAAAATAAGTGAAAAAACGGACAGCTGCAGGACAGTCAGCCGTAGACGACAGCGCCCCCTCTCCCCATGATCCCAACTATCCATGTTCTCCAGAGATCCTACATGACCCATTCGGGTTCTCCACTATTTTGGCCTTACTAAAGACCACATTTTCCTTTCGATGGTTACCCGTGAAGACAAATGCGGACTTTCCGAATAGCAATCTCCTGTTTAACAGAAAGCGCCCAATGCAAACATTACAAGGAATTATTGTTGAAAGAATATCCTGCGATGCAACGTTCAATTAATGGACATTATAGTCTATTGTCTATTACGTCCGTTTTTACTATAGATTACCTCCAGGTAATAAAGGACAGTAAAGTCTGATTGAAGAGTTCCCGAAACGAAGCTGATCCACGTCCTGCAGAGATAATGCCTGACCCTGTGACATAACCTTGCCCTTTGTGTGTAACTCAGGATCCAGCATTTGCAGTTCTTTGAGTTTCTAACTTATTTTCTCCTGTATTTATCCTATTCTTTCTACTTTTGCTTAATCTCTACATGCCTATGCCTACATTGATTATCTTCCCTCCGTCAATATAACTGTTCCCAGTTTCTAACCATACGCTTATTTTAAATAAGCACCATCAGTCAAGCATTGACACTATTAACATTTTCTGATATGTATTTGAACAGAAATCGAAACAATTCACCTAGCTGCACTGATTTTCTCCAACTATTCATTCAACTTCACATGTTCTCTACATAAAGAGCATATCAACAAACGGGTAGTCTCCGCTGCAAATACTAATGTAATTATGAAGTCAAAGTATTACTCTGCATGTTTGTGAAGCTTAATTAATGCATATTACCTGGATGGAATAAACTCCTTGGGTTATTCAGTACAATTGAAACTTTATTTGATTTTCTTCTTTAGCAGAAGTGGACCCTCACAGAATCGGAGCAGGTAACTATTTTGGTTTAAAATGAAATATTAGTCATTTTCCCTCTTTCATGGCACAAACATCATTACACTATAGGCCACCAGCGGCCCTTGAGTATATTTTAAACCAAAGGGTCAAATATCTTTGAATTACCGCACACACGCAGCTGTTGAGTTGCTGCCTAACAGCACTTGCATCGCCGGAGACCCATGTTCGATCCCGATATTGGCACTGTCTGTACGGAATTTATAGGTTCTCCCCGTGGGTTTTCTCCGTGATCTTCGGTTTCCTCCCACACTACAAAGACGTACAGTATCTAGGTTAAATGGCGTGCTGTATGTGTACGTTGTCCCTCGTAGTAGGATGTTGTTAATCGTGCTATTTTGCACCAATCGCTGGTCGGTGCGGAATCAAGGGCCGAAGGGCTTGTTTCCACGCTGCATCTCTTAACTAAACTGAACTAAACACAATATTACATGACTGAAACTCGCTATTTTTACGACTGAGATATTTTTGTATGGTTAGATATGCATCTAACAATTTTGCAAATGATCAATCAACTATTGAGGAGAAAGTGAAACACATTTAAAAAAAATGTTTAGCCATCGTACTGTGGGTGGTGGGCGACCCAGCTGAAGGCCATCATTTTTTTCCTGAATAAAATGTATATGGACGAAGGACCAAATTATTGCATGCCGTTTGCTCAAGGTGGTATATCTGATAAACATCTTTCAATACGCGGAAGGATTTGTAATTCACCAAGAATGGACAAAATGTTGTACAAAGTGTTCACTCTATGCACACAACAATTTATACCTATCGTCTACTTGGCAAGCTTCGCCGTAAAGTAACCTACCATCCTCAAATTTAGCGGCTGGAAAGTTTATGCAATGAGGATGCAGGGTGACATGGACATGTTGGGTGAGTGGACAGATGCATGCCAGATACAATTTAATGTGGATATATGTGAGGTTATCCACTTTGGTGGCAAAAACAGGAATGCACATTATTATCTAAATGATATCAAATTGGGAAAAGGGGAAGTACAACGGCATCTGGGGTCCTTGTTCATCAGTCACTGAAAGTAAGCACGCAGGTACATCAGGTAGTGATAAAGGTGAATCATACAAAGTTCGTTCATAAAAAAGAGAAGTTGAGTATAGGAGCAAAGAGGTCTTCTGCACGAGTACAAGACCCTAGTGATACAACATCTGGAGTATTGTGTGAAGTGTTGCTCTCCAAAGGTGAGGAAGGACATTCTTGCTAGTGAGGGAGTGAAGCGTAGGTTCACCACGTTAATTCCCGAGATGGCGGGACTGTCATATGTTGATAGAATGAAGCGGCTGGGTTTGTATAGTCTGGCATTTGGAAGGATGACAGGGGATCATATTGAAACATATAAAATTATTAAGGGTTTGGACATGCTAGAGTCAGGAACATGTTCCCGATGTTGGAGGAGTCCAGAACATGGGGCCACGGTTTAAGAATAATATATGAGCCATTTATAACGAAGATGAGGAAAACTGAATTTGAATGATCAGCCATGATCATATTGAATGGTGATGGCACGAAGGGCCGAATGGCCTACTCCTGCACGTATTGTCTAAAAAAAAGTTAAATAAAAAAATCTGTCATTGGTAATTAGGTACTTGAGCATATTACCTTTCATGTCAACGTATAAAAATGTGATGAATCGAGTTGAGATAACAAAATTGTCCATAATAAGGTAGAAGCAATCGAACAGACAGTAGATAACAGGTTGTACAGTGGCTTGCATAAGTTTTCATACCCCTTGAACTTTTCCACATTTTGTCACGTTACAACCACAAACGTAAATGTATTTTATTGGCATTTTATGTGATAGACCAACACAAAGTGGCGCATAATTGTGAAATGGGAGGAAAATGATACATGGTTTTCAAATGTTTTTACAAATATAAAACTGAAAAGTGCAAAAGTATTCAGCCCCCTTTACTCGGATACCCCTAAATAAAATCCAGTGCAACCAATTGCCTTCAGAAGTCACCTAATTAGTAAATAGAGTCCACTTGTGTGTAATCTAATCTCAGTATAAATACAGCTGTTCTGTGAAGGCCTCAGAGGTTTGTTCGAGAACATTAGTAAACAAACAGCATCATGAAGCCCAAGGAACACACCAGACAGGTCAGGGATAATGTTGTGGGGAAGTTTAAAGCAGGGTTAGGTTATAAAAAATATCGCAAGCTTTGAACATCTCACGGAGCACTGTTCAATCCATCATCCGAAAATGGAAAGAGTATGGCACAACTGCAAACCTACCAAGACATGGCCGTCCACCTAAACTGACAGGCTGGGCAAGGAGAGCATTGATCAGAGAAGCAGCCAAGAGGCCCATGGTAACTCTGGAGTAGCTGCAGAGATCCGCACCTCAGGCGTGAGAATCTGTCCACAGGACAACTATTAGTCGTGCACTCCACAAATCGGGCCTTTATGGAAGAGTGGCAAGAAGAAAGCCATTGTTGAAACAAAGCCATAAGAAGTCCCGTTTGATGTTTGCCACAAGCCATGTGGGGGACACAGCAAACATGTGGAGGAAGGTGTTCTGGTCTGATGAGATCAAAATTGAAGTGTTTGGCCTACATGCAAAACGCAATGTGTGGCAGAACACTAACACTGCACATCATCCTGAACACATCATCCCCACTGTGAAACATGGTGGTGGCAGCATCATGCTGTGGCGATGCTTTTCTTCAGCAGGGACAGGGAAGCTGGTCAGAGTTGATGGGAAGATGGATGGAGCAATACAGGGGCAATTTTGGAAGAAAACCTGTTAGAGTCTGCAAAAGACTTGAGACTGGAGCGGAGGTTCAGCTTCCAGCAGGACAACGACCCTAAATATTCAGCCAGAGCTACAATGGAATGGTTTAGATCAAATCACATTCATGTGTTAGAATGGCCCAGTCAAAGTCCAGACCTAAATCCAATTGAGAATCTCTGGCAAGACTTGAAAATTGCTGTTCACAGAGGCTCTCCATCCAATCTGACTGAGCTTGAGCTATTTTTCAAACAAGAATGGGCAAAAATATCAATCTCTAGATGTGCAAAGCTGGTAGAGAAATACCCCAAAAGACTTGCAGCTGTAATTGCAGCGAAAGGTGGTTCTACAAAGTATTGACTCAGGGGGGCTGAATACTTTTGCACGCCACACTTTTTAGTTTTTTATTTGTAATAAAATTTGAAAACCATGTATCATTTTCCTTCCACTTCACAATTATGCACCACTTTGTGTTGGTCTATCACATAAAATACATTTATGTTTGAGGTTGTAACGGGACAAAATGGGGAAAAGTTCAAGGGGTATGAAAACTTTTGCAAGCCACTGTTTATGTGCAATATTTATAACATAGATTCATAGAGTGAGACAGCGGGAAACATGCCCTTCGGCCCAATTTGCCGACAGCGGCCAACATGTCCCCGCTACGCTAATCCCACTTGCCGGCGTTTTGTCCATGTCCCTCCAAACATATCCGATCCATGAGTCTGTCTAACTGATTCTTAAATGTAGGGTTAGTTGCTGCCTCAACTATTTCCTCTGACAGCGTGTTCCATACATCCACCACCCTCTGTGTGAAAATTTTATCCGTCAGATTCCTATTAAATCGGTTCGCCTTCACTTTAAACCGATGCCTTCTGGTCCTCGATGCATCTACTCTGGGCAAGAGACTGTGCCTCTACCCGATCTATTCATGTCATGATTTTATACATCTATATAAGATCACCGCTCAATCTCCTGCTCTCCAATAAATAGCGCCACAGCCTACTCAACCTCTCCCTATAGCTGGGACCATCCAGTCCTGGCATCAACCTCGTAAATCATATCTGTACTCTTTCACGTCGGAAAACATTTTCCTATAACACGATGCTCAGAACTGAACACAATACTCTAAATGCGGCCTCACTGATTTCTTATGCAACTGCAACACGACCTTGCGAACCTCCGTACTCAATCCTCTTGCTGATGAAGGATAATGTGCCAAAAGCCTTTTTGACCCCTGCCCCCGCACCTCCGATCTACCTGCGGCTCCATATTCAAAGATCCATGCACCTGCCCTTCTCGATGCATCTGCTCGACAACACCCCACAGAGCCCTATCATTTACTGTGTAGGTCCTGTCCATGTTACACTACCCAAAAACACTTCGCATTTCTCTGTAGTGCCTTCAACCATTTCTCAGCCTACCTGGCCAATTGTTCATGATTCTGCTTCAATTTTTCAAAACCATCTTTACTGTCTGCAAAACCACCAACTTTTGTATCATCATCGAAACATAGAAGGCTGGAATTAATCAAGATTTGGTTGTAAGCCAAAAAATTGAGTTATTGAGTTGGATGATCAGTTGGATGATCAGCCATGATCATATTGAATGGTGGTGCAGGCTCGAAGGGCCGAATGGCCTACTCCTGCACCTGATTTATATGTTTCTCTGTTGCCCAACTGTATGTGGGAACAATAACTAACAATTACTTAAGTGAGACATCACGACTACAACGGTAATAATTATTTATGTAGGAAAGGGCGCCTGTGGCTGGTATTGGTGAATGTGTTAGGGTGGGTCAAAACGGAAGGGCTGGGTGCTAAGTTGTCCCCAATATTAGTGTTTGTTTCACTCACGCGATATATCAACTAATTCCATATTATTTCCATAAACAATATTTCATAATTTAAGGTATACAAAGGACTTTAATGTATCGTCCACAATATATACTTTATTTGCAGACAAGTTGAACTAAACATATTAACTCATAATTCTTATCAATAATACGAATGGCAGAACAGCTGCCCAAAAAGGTGTTATTTGCCTTCCTCTGTTGTCTTCAAAAAAACCTACCGCAATGCGTTGTATTATATTATGTGCTCTGATTTCATGAATCCTCTATACAGAACGACAAGGGGAACCAAAATCCATGCAAACAGGTTCGCCCCGTGCGACACGGGTGGGTTAAGTTTAGTTTATTGTCAAATGTGGCTTGGTTGATTGAAAAGCTGTTGATGCGTGCAAACCATACACAGCGCACATAAAAAGGATAAGGAGGGGTAAAGATAAGCCAAGTCCAATAAAGTCCGATTAAAATAGTCCGAGCGTATCCCATGAGGTGGATAGTAGCTCAGGACAAGAATCAGATAGACAGAGGGTCATACAGACACACAGTCTAGAAACTGGCCCTTCGGCCCATCTCGCCCATGCCGGCCAACGATGTCCCAGCTACACTAGTCCCCTGCCTCCGCTTTGTTGCTTAACCCTCCAAATTTGGCCTATCCATGAACCTGGCCAACTATTTTGTTAAACGATGGGATCGTCCTAGCCTCAACTACCTCCTCTGGCAGCTTGTTCAATACACCCACCATCTTCTGTGTTAAAAAGTTACCTCTCGGATTCCTATTCATTATTTTCCCCTTCACTTTGAACCAATTTCCTCTGGTCCTCGATTTCTCTCCTCTGGGTAAAAGACTGTGCATCAGCTCATTATTTCTTATACCTCCATAAGATCTCTCCTCATCCTACGCTCCACGAAATAGAGACCCAGCCTACTTAGCTCTCCCTATAGCTCCCATCATCTAGACTTGGCAATATCCTCATAAATCGTTCCTGAGCCCTTTCACGCGTGACAGTATCTTTCCCATAACATGGTTCCCAGAACTGAACACAATTTTCAAAGTGCGTTCTCATACAACTGCAACATGACCTCCTTACTTCTATACTCAATATTCTGACTGATGAAGGCCAAAGTGCATAAAGCCTTTTTGACCACCTTATCTACTCGATACTGGACGTTTATGCACTTCTACTCCTCGACCCAACACTACCCAGAGGCTTACCATTTACTCTGTAGGAGCTGGCCTTGTTTGGCGTCCAAAATGCAAACATTCACACTTCTCTGCATTAAATTACATCAACCATTCCTCCGTCCACCAAGCCAATCGATCCAGATCCTGCTCCAATCGTTCAAAACCATCGTCACTATTTGCAAAATCACTAACTTTTGTATCATCAGCAAGCTTGCTAATCTTGCCCTGTATGTTCTCATCCAAATCGTTGATGTAGACGGAACACAGTAACCGGCCCAGCACCGAACCACGTGACACACCACTAGTCACAGGCCTCAATACTGAGAAGCAACGTTCCACCATCACCCTCGGCTTCCTTCCATTCAACTCATTTTCTATCAATTCAGCCATCTCTTCTTGGATCCCCTGAGATGTAACCTTCCAGAACAGCCTACCATGCGGCACCTTGTCGAAGACTTTACTAAAGTCCTTGTAACAACATCTACAGCTCTGCCTTCATAACGCTTTTAACACGTCTTTACAAAAATCAGATTTGTGAGACACGACCTCCCACGTACAAAACAGTGCTGACTGTCCCTAATCAGCCCTTCCAAATGCCTGTATATCCTATCCCTCAGAATTCTCTCCAGTAACTTACCAACTATAGATGTTAACCTCACTGGCCTATACTTCCCATCATTTTCCCTGCAGCTTTCTTGAGAAGAGGCACAACATTTGCCACCCTTAATTCCTCTGGCACGTCTCCCATATTCAAGGACATCTCATAAATGTCAATCAGGCTTCCTGCCCTTCTGAATTCCTTTAAAAAAAATGTGCTCCTTGCTTCCCAAAACTGCAACGGGGATGCACATGATCACAGTTGCCTGCACCTGTCCAATGCATCCTTTCATGTTTTTGACTAACGTCTCAATTTCTCTCGTCAGCCATTCTTCCTTACGCTTGCCTGCTTTCACTTTCACTCCAGCGGGGACGTACACATCCTGAGCCCACTTCAGTACACTTTTAAAATCATGCCACTTGGCCGATGTTCCTTTCCCCTCAAATAAACTGCTCCAGTCACCTTGAGCGAGATCTTCTGTCATACCTTCAAAGGTGGCCTTACGGCAGTTGAGCATTTTAACACGTGGACACTCTTCATCCGGATCCACAACTATCTTAAAACTAATCGAGCGGGCGTCACCTGTTCCTTAAAGCTCCTCCACACACACACTTCATTAACTTGCCCTTACCAATTTCCCAATACTAGATCCAGCATTGCCCACTCACTTGTAGGGGCCTCCACGCGCTGCTTAAAACAACTCTCCTAGACTGTTTGCGGCTCTGTGCTGGGACCGCGGCTATGTACAATGTACATCAATGATTTGGATGAAGGGATTCAAGGTAACATTACCAAATTTGCAAATTAGCAAATTGGCAAATTTTGGTCTCGTAATCTGAGGAAAGACATTCTTGCCATAGAGGAAATACAGATAAGTTTCATAATAAGTAATTCGTAATAAGGTGGACGAGTTGAACGTGCATATAGATATTAATGATTATGATATAGTTGGGATCACGGAGACATGGCTCCAGGGTGACGTAGGCTGGGAGCTGAACATCCAGGGATATTCAATATTCAGGAGGGATAGAGAGAAAGGAAAAGGAGGTGGGGTAGCGTTGCTGGTTAGAGAGGAGATTAACGCAATGGAAAGGAAGGACATTAGCTTGGAGGATGTGGAATCGGTATGGGTAGAGCTACAAAACACTAAGGGGCAGAAAACGCTGGTGGGTGTTGTGTACAGGCCACCTAACAGTAGCAGTGAAGTTGGGGATGGTATCAAGCAGGAAATTAGAAATGCGTGCGACAAAGGCAAAACTGTTATAATGGGTGACTTCAATCTACATATAGATTGGGTGAATCAAATTGGCAGGGGTGCTGAGGAAGAGGATTTTTGGAATGTATGCGGGATAGTTATCTAAATCAACATGTAGAGGAACCAATGAGAGAGCAGCCTATTTTAGACTGGGTTTTGAGTAATGAGGAAGGGGTAGTTAGCCGTCTTGTTGTACGTGCCCCCTTGGGCAAGAGTGACCATAATATGGTTGAGTTCTTCATTAGGATGGAGAGTGACATTGTTAATTCAGAAACAATGGTTCTGAACTTAAAGAAAGGTATCTTTGAGGGTATGAGACGTGAATTGGCCAAGATTGACTGGCAATTAATTCTAAAAGGGTTGACGGTGGATATACAATGGAAGACATTTAAAGACTGCATGGATGAGCTACAAAAATTGTTCATCCCAGTTTGGCAAAAGAATAAATCGGGGAAGGTAGTGCATCCGTGGAAACCAAGGGAAATCAGGGATAGTATCAAAGCAAAGGATGATGCGTACAAAGTAGCCAGAAAAAGCAGCATACCAGAGGACTGGGAGAAATTCAGAGACCAGCAGAGGAGGACAAAGGGCTTAATTAGGAAAGGAAAAATAGATTATGAAAGAAAACTGGCAGGGAACATAAAAACTGACTGCAAAAGTTTTTATAGATATGTGACGAGAAAGAGGTTAGTTAAAACAAATGTAGGTCCCTTGCAGTCAGAAACAGGTGAGTTGATCATGGGGAACAAGGATATGGCGGACCAATTGAATAACTACTTTGGTTCCGTCTTCACTAAGGAAGACATAAATAATCTGCCGGAAATAGCAGGGGACCGTGGGTCAAAGGAGGAATTGAGTGAAATCCAGGTCAGTCGGGAAGTGGTGTTGGGTAAATTGAATAGATTAAAAACCGATAAATCCCAGGGCCAGATAGGCTGCATCCCAGAGTACTTAAGGAAGTAGCTCATGAAATAGTGGATGCATTAGTGATAATCTTTCAAAACTCTTTAGATTCTGGAGTAGTTCCTGAGGATTGGCGGGTAGCAAATGTAACCCCTCTTTTTAAGAAGGGAGGGAGAGAGAAAACGGGGAATTACAGACCAGTTAGTCTAACATCGGTAGTGGGGAAACTGCTAGAGTCAGTTATTAAAGATGGGATAGCAGCACATTTGGAAAGTGGTGAAATCATTGGACAAAGTCAGCATGGATTTACGAAAGGTAAATCATGTCTGACGAATCTTGTGGATTTTTTCGAGGATGTAACTAGTAGCGTGGATAAGGGAGAACCAGTGGATGTGGTATATCTGGACTTCCAGAAGGCTTTCGACAAGGTCCCACATAAGAGATCAGTATACAAACTTAAAGCATACGGTATTAGGGGTTCAGTATTGATGTGGATAGAGAACTGGCTGGCAAACAGGAAGCAAAGAGTAGGAGTAAACGGGTCCTTTTCACAATGGCAGGCAGTGACTAGTGGGGTACCGCAGGGCTCAGTGCAGGGACCCCAGCTATTTACAATATATATTAATGATCTGGATGAGGGAATTGAAGGCAATATCTCCAGGTTTGCGGTTGACACTAAGCTGGGGGCAGTGTTAGCTGTGAGGAGGATGCTAGGAGACTGCAAGGTGACTTGGATAGGCTGGGTGAGTGGGCAAATGTTTGGCAGATGCAGTATAATGTGGATAAATGTGAGGTTATCCACTTTGGTGGCAAAAACAGGAAAGCAGACTATTATTTAAATGGTGGCCGATTAGGAAAAGGGGAGATGCAGCGAGACCTGGGTGTCATGGTACACCAGTTATTGAAGGTAGGCATGCAGGTGCAGCAGGCAGTGAAAAAAGCGAATGGTATGTTAGCTTTCATAGCAAAAGGATTTGAGTACAGGAGCAGGGAGGTTCTACTTCAGTTGTACAGGGTCTTGGTGAGACCACACCTGGAGTATTGCGTACAGTTTTGGTCTCCAAATCTGAGGAAGGACATTATTGCCATAGAGGGAGTGCAGAGATGGTTCACCAGACTGATTCCTGGGATGACAGGACTGTCTTATGAAGAAAGACTGGATAGACTCGGTTTATACTCTCTGGAATTTAGGAGATTGAGAGGGGATCTTATAGAAACTTACAAAATTCTTAAGGGGTTGGACAGGCTAGATGCAGGAAGATTGTTCCCGATGTTGGGGAAGTCCAGGACAAGGGGTCACAGCTTAAGGATAAGGGGGAAATCCTTTAAGACCGAGATGAGAAAGACTTTTTTCACACAGAGAGTGGTGAGTTTCTGGAACTCTCTGCCAGAGAGGGTAGTTGAGGCCAGTTCATTGGCTATATTTAAGAGTGAGTTGGATGTGGCCCTTGTGGCTAAGGGGATCAGAGGGTATGGAGAGAAGGCAGGTACGGGATACTGAGTTGGATGATCAGCCATGATCATATTGAATGGCGGTGCAGGCTCGAAGGGCTGAATGGCCTACTCCTGCACCTAATTTCTATGTTTCTATGTTTCTATGTTTCATCAGACTGATTACTGGGATGTCAAGACTTTCATATGAAGAAAGACTGGATAGACTCGGCTTGTACTCGCTAGAATTTAGAAGATTGAGGGAGAATCTCATAGAAACATACAAAATCTTAAGGGGTTGGACAGGCTAGAGGCAGGAAGATTGTTCCCGATGTTGGGTAAGTCCAGTACAAGTGGTCACAGTTTAAGGATAAGGGGGAAGTCTTTTAGGACCGAGATGAGAGAAACATTTTTCACACAGAGAGTGATGAATCTCTGGAATTCTCTGCCACAGAAGGTAGTTGAGGCCAGTTCATTGGCTATATTTAAGAGGGAGTTAGATGTGGCCCTTGTGGCTAAAGGGATCAGGGGGTATGGAGAAAAGGCAGGTAAGGGATACCGAGTTGGATGATCAGCCATGATCATATTGAATGGCGGTGCAGGCTCGAATGGCAGAATGGCCTACCCCTGCACCTATTTTCTATGTTTCTATGTTTCTATGTTTCTATGACACAAAGCTGGTTGACAGTGTGAACTGTGAGGAGGATGCTATGAGAATGCAGGGTGACTTGGACAGGTTGGGGGAGTGAGCAGATGCATGGCAGATGAGTTTAATGCGGATCAACGTGAGGTTATAAACTGGTTGCAAAAACAGAAAGTCAGATTACCAACTAAATGGCGACAAGTTGGGAAAAGAGGAAGTAAAACGAGATCTGGGGGGTCCTTCTTCATCAGTCTATGAAACTCAGCATGCAGTACAGCAGGAATTGAATAAAGCGAATGGCATGTTGGCCTTTATAACAATAGGAATCGAATATAGGAGCAAAGAAGTCCTTCTGCAGTTGTACAGAGCCCGAGTGAGACCACATCTGGAGTATTGTGTGGAGTTTTGGTCCCCTAATTTGAGGAAGGACATTCTTGCTATTGAGGGAGTGCAGCGTAGGTTTACAAGGTTAATTCCCGGGATGGCGGGACTGTCATATGCTGAGAGAATGGAGCAGCTGCGCTTGTACACTCTGGAGTTTCGAAGGATGAGAGGGGATTTCATTGAAACATAAGATTGTTACAGGTTTGGACACGCTAGAGGCAGGATACATGTTCCCGATTTATGGGAGTCCAGAACCAGGAGCGACAGTTTAACAATAAGGAGTAAGCCATTTTGAACGGAGACGAGGAAACACTTTTTCTCACAGAGAGTGGTGAGTCTGTTAAATTCTCTGCCTCAGAGGGCGGTGGAGGCAGAGTCTCTGGGTGCATTCAAGTGCGAGCTAGATACATCTCTTAAAAATAAGAGAGTCAGGGAGAATGCGGAAACGGGGTACTGATTGGGGATGATCAGCCATGATCATATTGAATGGCGGTGCTGGCTCGAAAGGCCGAATGGCCCACTCGTGCACCTATTGTCTATTGTCTATTATTTTTCAGATTAGCTAAGGTTGATAAGGGTTTGGAAACGTTAGAGGCAGGAAACATGTTCCCGACGTTGGGGGAGTCCAGGACCAGGAACCACAGTTTAAGAATAAGGAGTAAGCCATTTAGAACGGAGACGTGGAAACACCTTTTCTCACAGAGAGTGGTGAGCCTGTGCAATTCTCTTCCTCAGAGGGCGGTGGAGGCAGGTTCTCTGGATGCTTTCAAAAGAGAGCAAGATAGGGCTCTTAAATATAGCGGAGCCAGGTGATATGGCGAGAAGGCAGGAACGGGGTACCGAGTGGGGATGATCAGCCATGAATACATTGAATGGCGGTGCTGCCTACGCCAACATTCAAAATGTGGATCTCAAACATGTCTGATACGTTACATTTTGAAGAAATTAGATTCCTCCTACTAGGCAAAGTTGTACAAAAATGAAAATATGTATTTATGTTAGGTACTTAAGTACCAGACTATTGTACTTACTTCTAACAAAAATAAACAAACAAAAAAAGATTGGCGGTGCTGCCTCGAATGGCCGAATGGCCTACTCCTGCACCCGTTGTCTATTGTCTATTGTCTATTGTCTATTGTCCATATCCGTTTCGTCATAGTTTACCACTACTTCCTTATGATATTCGTCACTATCTTCAACCTGGTTGAATTTGTTCATCGTCAATCATTGATTGAATATTATTTGTTCTATCTATCACCTACCGATCTCTGGTAATATTTCACCTCAACTCCCCTCCCCCACCTAGCTACATTTATCATGTGCAAGTTGGGCCAAAGTGACTGTGTCTACGCTGTGTGACTACATGACTGAAAACGCAAAACTCGGTCGGAGCCCAGCCGGGTCCTCGCGTGTCGGAGGAGCCTCGCCTCGCGGGTCGGAGTCGGGGTCAGCGAAGCACATGGAGGCGTTGTACCAAAGATTTGGCTGCTGCTGCTATTCTTGTCTAATCCTTCATAATACGACCGATATCCAGAACGATATATCCGTGACTGGACTCGTGACTAATCTCCCTATCTTCTCTAATGGTCATTCGATTACATGTTGTCTTGAATTTCGACGTGGCCGTCTCGCTACAGGTCCCAAATATGATGTGCGCGGCGTCACGGATGTTCTTGTGTGAGTCCAACGGAATCCCCAGCCGCTCGATGCACCTAGTTAGTACCTACCTCCGGATACACTCCCCAAATATATAGTACCCAATAACACTAAACCTCCCATATCTCCCAAGTCATGCTGGTGGACCATACGACAGCTGTGACTACACCGCATATGCTGTAAGGGAAAGTTTAGCATCTAATATTACCTGACCACCATGCAGCGTGTAGAAGCAAGGAATTGCATATGTTGGTTTCATAGAATCATAGACAATAGGTGCAGGAGTAGGCCATTCGTCCCTTCGAGCCTGCACCGCCATTCAATATGATCATGGCTGATCAATGTGATCATGATCATGGTTTTTACCAACGGTAGAAATAAAGCGCTGAAGTAAATCAATGAATCAAGCAGCATCTGTGCGGGGAACCGATGGGTGACGCTTACCGTTGGGACTCTTTTTCGCTCTCAGCCTTCTTTTCAAATATTCTTGTGAATATTAATTATCCATTATGCATATGACCCTCATAATGCGAAAAATATCTGATGAGGTGTAGAGGTTAACAAAAGACCCTCAATGTAAGCTAACATAGCCAAAAGCTCACTCAACTGTAGGAAGTAGTTGATTACCTATATGCACAATTGTAGGCATTGCATCATAACTGAAAAATGATGGAGCGCATTACCATACCTAAATTCAAGGAAGCGTAGAAACATAGAAAATATGAGCAGGGGGAGGCCATTTGGCCCTTCGAGCCAGCACCGCCATTCATTGTAATCATGGCTGATCATCCACAATCAGTAGCCCGTGCCGGCATTCTCCCCATCCCCCTCGATTCCACTAACCCATAAGCTCTATCTAGCCATCCAGTGATTTAAATCACCATCCAGTGATTAAATCCATCCAATGATTTGGCCTCCACTGCCCTCTGTGGTAGGGAATTCCACAAATTCACAACTGTCTGGGTGAAAACGTTGTTTCTCACCTCAGACTTAAATGGCTTCCTCCTTATTCTCAGACTGTGGCCCATGGTTCTCTACTCGACCAACATTGGGAATTTTTTCGTGCATCTAGCTTGTCCAGTCCTTTTATAATTTAATATGTTTGTATAAAATTTTACCCTCATCCTTCTAAACTCCAGTGAATACAAGCCTAGTATTTTCAATCTTTCGTCATATGACGGCCCGCCATCCCAGGGAACAATCTCGTGAACTTGCGCTGCACTGCCGCAATCACAAGGATGTCCTTCCTCAAATTAGGAGACCAAAACTGTACACAATTCTGCAGATGTGGTCTTACCAGTGCCGTATACAATTGCAGAAGAACCTCTTTATTCCTATGCTGCAATCCTCTTGTTATGAAGGCGATCATTCTATTAGGTTTCTTCACTGCCTGCTGTACCTGCACGCCAACGTTAAGTGACTGGTGTACAAGGACACCTGGTCTCTCTGCACCTCCCCCTTACTAAACCTAATCCCATTGAGATAATCATCTGCCCCCTTGTTTTTGCCGCAAAAGTGTATAACCTCATATTTATCTATATTATACTGCATCTGCCAGCCATCTGCCCACTCACTCAACCTGACCAGGTCACCCTGCAACCTCCTAACATCCTCTTCACAGTTCACACTGCCACCCAGCTTTGTGTCATCCGCACACTTGCTCGTGTTGCTCCTAATTCCCTCTTCCAAATCATTAATATATGTGGTAAACCGAGAACCGAGGGGGCGCTGACCTGTACGTTGCCAGTCCTGCAGCTGTCCGTTTTTTTCACTTCTTTTCTTTATTGTTAGTATGTTAAAAGTGTTAGTTGGGGGTCTAATCTTTTTATGTGTGGGCGGTGGTGGGGGGGGGGGGGGGGGGAGGGTGCAACTGCTTTTCAAATCCCTACCGGGTTGGAGAGGCGGCTTTCCTCGAGCAGCAACTTCGACCCGTCCTCGCGGCCATACCAGCGGGGGTCTGGAGCGGCGTTTTCCTAAGGTGACCTGGCCAGAACCTTGGCTTCAGAGGCGACGCAGAGCTGAGCGCGATCGCGGAGCGGGCGATGCCTTGCCTGGGTCGCCGCGCTGGAACTCGAGTATTTTGCGACGCCGAGACAAACATCGCGGAGCCGAGGGTCTGGGGAGCGGCCAGCAGCGTGTGGCGGCGCTGAACTTTACACTTGTGGAGCCTGGGAACTCTCGCAGAAATCGCCAGTGTGTGGAACTCCGTACAGCACGGCCTGTTGGCTTGAACGCCGCGGTCTCCGGTAAGGAGGCGCCTGTTCCTGGCACCCCAAGCCGCTGAGACCGTCTACAAACGCCGGACTATAATCACGCGGTGAGAACAGTCGGGAACATCAGGCCTCCGTAGCGGCGACTGTGGACGCCTCAACAGGCCCGACTACTTAGGGTGGACATGGGGATCGGGACTGGACTTTGTGCCTTCCCCCACAGTGGGAACCATTGTGGGGGGATGTTTTAATGATTTATGTTAAATTCTTTACTGTTGTGTTTTATCTTTATTGGTGTGCTGCAGATGGCTCTGGAGGCGAGAGTGAACGATGGCGCAATTGGCTGCCGCTGCTCTCTCTCCGAATTGTGTATTGTTGCTGTATATGTGTTTTTGTTTTATGCTTTTGTTAATTGTAAGCTGTCCTTGAGAGTGTTGAAAGGCGCCCTATACATAAAATGTATTATTATTATTATTATTATTATATTATTAAACAGTTGCTGTCCCAACACCGAGCCTTGCGGCATCCCACTCGCCACTGCCTGCCATTCTAAAAATGACCCGTTCTATTCTTTGCTTCCTTCTGACAACCAATTTTCTATCCATGTCAACAACCTTCCCCCAACAGCATGTGCTTTAATTTCAGTCTCCAGTCTCCCGTGCGAGACTTTTTCAAAGGCTTTCTGAAATTCTAGATACACTACACCACTGGCTTCCCTTCATCCATTTTAGTTGTCACATATTAAAAAAATTCCATAGATTAGTAAAGCATCATTTCCCTTTCATAAATTCATGATGACTTGGACTCATCCTTTTACTGCTATACAAATGTCCCATTATTACCTATTTAATACTTGACTCCAGCATATTTTCCAATACCGAAGTCAGGCTAACTGGTCTGTAATTCCCCGTTGTCTCTCTCGCTCCTTTCTTGAAAAGTGTGATGACATTAGATATCCACCACTCCGCAAGCACTGATCCTGAATCTGTTGAAGACTGGAAAGTGATCACCATTGCGTCCACAATTTCTAAACTCACCTCCCTGAGGATCCTAGGAAGCTGACCACCCGGCCGAGGCAATTTATCATCCTTCAGTCCCATTAGCTTATTTATCGCCTTATGGCATTTTCTTTCATTTCCTCTACCCCATTAGATCCCCTGTCCTCCAGTACATCTGGGAGAGAGTGTGTGTCTTCCTTAGTTAATACAGATCCGAAGTACTTGTTGAACTCTTCTGCAATTTCCTTGTTACCCAATATAATTTCACCCGTGTCTGCTTTCAGGGGACCCACATTTGGCTTTGCTACTCATTTTTCTTTAAAATATCTCAAGAAGCTTTTACTGTCCTTATTTACATTCCGGGCCAGTTCCGGACAAGTTCTTATTTCATCTTGTCAGCCCGTATTGCCCGTTTTGTTTCCTTCTGTTGTCCTGTGAAAGTTTCCTAATCTTCTGGCTCCTGCTATTCTTTGCTATGTTATACATCTTTTATTTTAGTTTTATTCTATCCGTAACTTCTCTTGTCAGCCACGATTGCCTCCTACTCTCCGTAAAATCATTCTTCCTTTTGGAATTAAATGATTCTGCGTCTTCCGGATTATGCCCAGAAATTCCAGTCATTGCTGTTCCACCGTCATTCCTGCTAGGATCCCTTTCCATTCTACCTTGGCCAGCTCCTCTCTCGTGCCTTCATAGTCCACTTTGTTCAACGGCATAATCAGTGACATTACGTTCCTTTTCATAAAGTACTATTCTGGAGGTTTATCGGTCATCAGAATAATTGTACCTCAATATTTTCTGCCAAAGTAGATACCCAATATTAGCCAATTCGTTTCCGACCATTTTTCTACCTGTGTCTCAATATTAACAACCGGTGCCGTACGAGGCGATACAATACGTTACGGTGGAACTTGATTTACCCTGGAGGGAAATTGATCAGTTTATATTTTGCCGTCTTCATATTTTAAAGTTGGTAATGTAAAACAACATTTTATCATCCTAGTATTGCAATTATGCTTTCGGTTATGACTGTCAGTCGAAGCAGACTTTACAGTAGAAGCAGTCCCATCAGAAGAAGCAGATTTTACTTTCATCCCAACCTACTCTGTTTCCATTCTGGGCTCCATGCAAGAACCGCGCACACGGAGAGCTTTCGAAGATAGTTACAGATAAATTAACAAAACGAGGAAAGATTAAACAAAGTTAATACGTGCTACATTTGATCCCAGATAATACTGACAACAAAGAAAATCTGCAAAAAACACGTAAGTAAAATAAGTGTCAATGCATTAAATTTGAGTTTTCGAAATTGTTATCATTTGACTATACGCAAAATAACACAACTATACAAAAATTAGGATCAGTGAATAGTCCAGTAAGCATGTCATGCCTCTCGCATTTCAGAACTTTTCCTCAGTTTTCATAGAATCATAGAAACATAGAAACATAGAAAATAGGGTCAGGAGGAGGCCATTCGGGCCGTCGAGCCAGCACCGCCTTTCATTGTGATCATGTTTGATCGTCCCCAATCAATAACCCGTGCCTGCCTTCTCCCCATAACCCTTGATTCCACTAGCCCCTAGAACTCGATCTAACTCTCTCTCTGAAATCCATCCAGTGACTTGGCCTCCACTGCCCTTTGTGTCAGGGAATTCCATAAATTAGTAACTCTTTGGGTGAAAACGTTTTTTTCTCACCTGAGTCTTTAATGACCTCCCCTTTAGATTAAAAACATATAAATATATAATAATAATTACCAGATTCAAAAATATAAATACATATGGCCTATCCACTACAAGCACCGAATCCGTTCATTTCAGTTTAGAAAAGTGTATTGTCGCGTGTGCCGAGGTACAGTGAAAATGCTTTTGTTGCGGGTTATCAATTCATAAGGAACACAATACATTATTACAATCGAGCAATTTGCAGTGGAAATATACATGATAAGGGAATAACGTTTCGTGCAAGTTAAAGGCAGCAACGTTCGATCAAGAATAATATGATGGTCACTAAAAAGTTAGATAGTAGTCCGTCTGGCCCGCGGCTACAGGAATACCAACACCAGTGGCCTATTTACAATGAAAGATGAGCTTCCAGGACTACTTTAAGCTTTTACCGATTTATCATCAATGACAAGGCAACGTGACAAAGTGACAATGTGCAACCTGGTCCGCATGTACCTGGGAGCGCTCAGACAGATACATGTTGACACCCTGCACATACAAAATGAATTGCAATTGCCCCATGGGTTGTTGGCCTTAAATAACGTGTGGAGAACCCAAGACAATATCTTCGCGGCATATCTCTTGTTCTCATATTTGCCACGAAAAACCGCAGAGAGGATTTGGACGATTTTATTACAACTTCGCACTGATGGTCCAGGTGTGTAAGTATGAAGACGCTACAGTCAAATTCGAAGAAGCGATGTTTCTTCCAATGTTGATAATGGGAGTCCAGGATTAGAACATCCGGGCGACACGGTGTTGAAATGCAATGCGTGAGATGTGACATTTGATACCGTATTAGCTGTCATCTTGGTAACTGATTAATGTTAAATTGTTAAATACGTTAAATTGTTAAATACGTTAAATTGCACTGCTACAAACTCACAGCTTAGTGTTCTGCAGTTACACCAGTGATCATTTAAATACACGCGGTGTTTTCACAGCAGAAGTGCTCCATCATGGAGGGCTGTTCTACTTCTCAGTGCGTGTTGACAGTGGGGTACAACAAACTAATTTGTTGGGCAGAAATGAGTTTAGTTGCTTGCCGGCTGTGCTCTCCTCCATCAGGCGTATTTGTCGAAACCGCGATGGCACTGTATCTGGCACATCTCCATTCGAAGCTGTTCACCGGTTACAAAAGCCTAGTTGAAACACAATCAAACATCTCATCATTAGGCAACTGACGGGTCGGGATTCATTGATATCACAGCTAAAAAAAGTGCTCAACGACATACAATAGACAATAGACAATAGGTGCGGCAGTGGGCATTTCGGCCCCTGGAGCCATCACAGCCATTCGCTGTGATCATGGCTGATCATTTACAATCAGTACCGCGTTCCTGTCTTCTCCCCATATCCCTTGAAAACGCTATATTTAAGAGCTCTATCTAACGGTCTCTTGAAAGCATCCAAATAATCCGCCTCCACTGCCTTCTGAGGCAGAGATTCTACTGCTCACAACTCTCTGGGTGAAAAAGCTGTTCCTCATCTCTGTTCTAAATGGCCTACCCCTTATTCATAAACTGTGGCCCCCGGTTTCCGGACTCCCCAACATCGGGTACATGTTTCCTGCCTGTAGCGTGTCCAATCCATTAATAATCTTATACCTTTCAATAATATCCGCTCTCATCCATCTAAATTCCAATGCATACAAGCACAGGCGATCCATTCTTTAAACATATGAGAGTCACGCTATCCCGGCAATTGACCTCGTGATCCCACGCCGCACTCCCTCAATAGCAAGAATGTCCTTCCTCAAATTTAGAGACCAACACTGCACACAATATGTCGTTTAGCCTGCCTGGCTTTCTGCCAACTTACACCTTACAACATGAGCTCAGCCTACGCGACGTCTGCATATTATGTGGTAACGAAGTAATGGTTTCCCCTCGAGGCCGTAAACGTATACTTAGAACTCTGCATGAATCTCACCCAGGTATTGTAGAATGAAAGCACTTGTGAGAAGTAACGCGTGGTAGCCGAATATGGACACTGATATTGAATATATTGAAAGCATTCGCCTCATTTTACAAAAGACGCAAGAGGCATCACAAAGGCTGTCTCTAAAAATAAGGTCCTGGCGTGATTCGTCGTGGAAGCGCATCTACATCGATTATTTTTAATGATTTTGGAGACACATGGTCCTAGTCGATGAGGATGTCCATTCAAAGTCGATAGAAGCGTTGCCGACCTATATGTCGTGGTGATCAACCACAACTATATCCAAACTGCGAAATGTATTTGCTACATTTGGTATTCCGGAAATCAACGTAGCTGACAATGGCTGGGCATTCACAAATGCGGAATTCCAAGAGTTTATTGAGAAGAACGGTATTAGACACCTAACAGAGCTAGCATCTTGCCCAGCATTGAGTGCTGGGCAAACTGTGAGATAAGGCCTCGCTAAGCAAACTCAAGACGACGATGCCAAAAGTTAGCCTTTTCCTTTTACATTATACAATTACTCCAAACGTATTAACGAGCTCATCTCACGCCGAGTTGATGTGCAAGCGCACCACGTTCCAAATTAGATTACTCCATTGTCTATCCAGGAACTCGTCGACCACAAACAGGAAGCAGCTACAAAAACTATGATACAATACAACACCAGTACGCAAATATTTAGGGCCGAAAACAATACCTAAACTTTACTCATACATGACGAAAACTGGCAACCGACCGTGATGCGGCATTGTAATCGTCAAGTGGCATAAGTACAACTGAGAGACGGGAAAGTTGTTTGGTGGCATTTGGGTCATGTAGGTAGCCAGAGCAATGAAAGGCCTGATGAAGCTACATAAATACCTCCTGTTGCCACACAGCTGCATCAGCAAATGACCCAATGGTTGCTGCATCGAGTAAAGTTAACTTAACAGCCCACCGTCCCTTGCACGGACTGAGAACGAAGATACTCAAATAGAAACTCCCACCAGCGGGGGTCCACGAGGTGCGTCAGCATGCTGACTGATGCCAGGCAAGATAGCGGCAAGGAAATACTTTCAACTTTCTTATAACTGTTGATTTTATTCCTGTGGGTTCCCTCCGATCTCTCTCCAATTGATAAGTTCCACATATTTGTGCTGTCATCTTATACGTATGCGCATCGGTACCCCTGCCGCCCAGGAACATCACGCGTGCGCGGTAGATTGAGATTATCGTTCAATCAGAGGATGTTAACACGGCACTTCCGCAGGTCTCGACTGGGATATTATTGATTAGGCTTCAGCCACTTTGAGGAAATTAATTTGACGTACAGTATTGGAAGTTATTTAGTAAATTAATGCTAAACTGCTTACTCAGTTGATGTTATTCTTCAGGGCAATACATAACGAAACTGTTTCTGAATCAGTAGATATGCGTTTTCACAATAATGTACCTGTAGACTGATGGAAGAGAGGATAAATGGGATCGACCAGGCTGAGAATCGTGCTACATAGAAAATAGGTGCAGGAGGAGGCCATTCGGCCCTTCGAACCAGCACCGCCATTCAATATGATCATGGCTGATCGATTATGCTGGTGGCCTGCCGACGAAGCGTGAAATATAGGTGGCATTAATTTGAGGGAGGGTGCTTTGCGTGATGTTAGGGCTATGTCAAAAACTCACTTCAATGTATTGTGGTATTGCCAGCAGCTTTTCCCAAAGCATGTTGTGAGGCATGCTGATAAAATAGTTTCCATTACGCATCTGTGGAAGTGGGTGAGATTTGTGGCCAGCAGGCCGACTAAGACAGTAGAGGCATTATGTGCGTCCTTAACCATTGCTTCGATATGGCTGTTCCTGGCCATATTGCTAGTCATATTTACTCCGAAGAACTAAAAGCTTTTAATCATCTCTAATTCGGCGCCACCAATATATACATGGGTATGTGTCCCACTTATTTGTCAGGTCTATCACAATCTCCTTTATCTTGCAGACATTGAGGAAGGTTTCTTGGCCTGACACTAGGTTACGACCTTCTCAGTCACCATGTACTCCGACTTGTCATTATTTAATATCTGTCCAACAAGTGTGGTATACACTGTAATGGTTTTAATTTAGTTGGACTTGTATTTGGTTGCACAGTCGTAGATGTATAAGAAGCAAACAAAGGGGCACTAGTGTTGAGGATATTCATTGAGGAAGATTTGTCATTTCAGCTCTCATTTCTAGCAATGGAAGCATTCTAAAAGAGACTTAGCGTCTCGAGTTTATCCAAATTAGTCGGAATCCTTCTTCTCTATGTTTCGTCACTGGCCATTTATGCCCTGGGGTTAGCGGGGATCTATTTCACTGAGAATCAAAACTTCATTAAACGTATGTGCCTATTGACATTAATTTGTGCGTGTTATTTTAAATGTACGTTAAATATGTCTAACGTTCTTCCGTTTGCTTCTAATCAGAATTGACCACTACTAGCGGTGAAAACTGTCGTTTTTTCTCCTCATGATATTCGGAAGTCAAGAAGATGATGTATCCTCTGATCATCTTTCGCTATTGCCGAGTTACACAGGATGGCCTCGTCCGCATAATGCAACACAGTGCCAAATAAAATCGTAGGAAGTTCTGGGATGTTTGGCCATAAACCTGAGCGCTATCGCGAGCATTCTGCTGGAGACAAAGCAAGGCAGCGGACGGAGATGATCTACATTCCGGTAAAAACAAGCGCCAAATGAGTACGCAAAAGCTTTTCTTCTTTAATCGTACACTCGTTTTAATAAGGCATGGGATAAGAATGGTATGGGGGCGTAATGATATTTTTCTTTCCGAAGATTAGACTTCTAAATATTTAGATTATAACTGTCCTTTTTCGATTAATAAACGCGGGACCATTTAGCTGACAGTTTCAATAACCAGCGTCTAATTGAAAACTAGCATAAATATTTGATATATGGGGAATGGTTACTGTTGTCATCATAGAACAGAAGCTGAATCTGAAAGAACGAGGCCTGACAGTTAAAGTTACAATTTATTGGTAGAAATTCGAATGCAAATGTTTTGGAAGTTGAGATGTCTTCATGAAAATTAAACATCTCTAACATCTACTTAGATATGTAGTAGTCTGTTGTACTCTTTCGTTCAACTTTGTGCCCATTCTTTTTTAAATTATTTGTAATTTCGTTCATATTTAAATATTGTCGCTTATATATATTTCCATTCTCTGGATTTCCACAGTGTATGCGTGGACACTATATATTCCAAAAAGCAACGTTTGAACTAATGTAAAGATTGCAATTATGGAGGAATTATCCTTATTTTCTGTTTGCTGAAATACACTTAATTGCACCGTTTGCATATCTGGAAAATCCGATAAATATTTAGAATTCAGGATTGGTATGAAAAATATTAAGGACATTTCAGCATGTAATATATTGCATTCCATGAACAATAATGGTTTTGAATGAGTGGTCAAATGGACTGGTGATTCGTATCTACGATTATGAATAACTTGTATAGTTCGCTTAAGGTTACCTTTGCCGCAAAGAACAACTCCAAATCAAAAGGTTGAGTCGTATAATGGGCCGCCAAAGCAACTCAACAAAAACGTTAAAATATAATTGGCAGCCGTCAAAGCATGGGTACACTATATTCGAAAACATGAAGTGTTTCCCAATGCTACCTCGGTGGAAAATGAAATTGCATATGCTCTATCTAAGCTGCATCAAATATTTTCCAAGGACCACGTGGGTATTAGTGTTATTAACATTTCCATTAATGCTCGAGGCATTACAATGTATGCAGTTAAAATGAATGGATTTTCATAATTATAAAATGGGTGCTCACTCCCAGAAATTCGACCCGAGGCGGGAGTTCGGTGTTGTCTCACAAATATTGTAAAGTTACTTGTGTAGATACCGAGGATTCTTCCATATTTTGACATTACCTCGGGATTTGTGAAATGTATTGCCGTGTAAGTTATTCCATCCATTTCACCTTTTAGGCAAAAGTAGTTGACTAAGGTAGCATTATATAATCAACGAATCGATAGCTTCCTAATCCATGATAGCGTCGTCAATGAACGATACACGAAACCATATAATTCCGTTCAATCACTTTCAAATTCTGCTGTATTTTGAATAGACGAAACGTCTAACTTAAATCTAACCATATACTGTCCATGGATACAACGTTGTTAGTTTATTTTTATTTTAAGTATATTCCAGGGAAGCTTTCACGTAAATGGTCAGCGGCAGCTTTTGTTCTCTGATTAGGGTCTTACCTTATAAGATGCTGGAATCGAAAACGAACAAAGTGGCACATTCCTACTCTGCCATTGTCCATCCAGCTGAAATTAGCGTGTCCGAAGAATTAAATATGATATGTAATTAAAACGCAGTATTCTTTCTGAAGGACAGGGTTAAGTGGACAAAAGGACAATTAATCTGGAATTAAACGTGGCCGATATTATTCCCTGTGTAAGTAATGAAGGGGATAGTGTGCAGTTCACTCACGCCAGTGTTAAGAAAACTGCACAATATTTCACGACAAATTTGTTTCATAGTCGGAAGGAAAAGACCCCCTAGGCACATGCAGTTGCGTTCGCCAAGTTGCCATCCTTCGTTTCGCAGTGCGTGTTGTATTCTCTGGCCACGGTTAGCAACTCTTGCTGGGTATCATTTACTACAAATGCTGTATATGAGATGCAAATTCGTATATACAATTCTACCTATTTAGCGCAATTGGTAAAGTGGATTTCCGACACTTAAAATATCTATACTATATACTGATTGACGCATATGCGTGAATTTCCTATTTCCTTCTATTTCAGAAGTAACGGAGTTGGAAGCAAGCTTGAAAGAAGCTGGTAAGCGACACGCAGATCTTGTAGCATTCTAAACATTATTGGTGTCAGGTGCAATGAGTAGAGAACACAAAAGAGTATAGGTTTCTCATAGTTTCAAATGGCACATGGTCAGTTTTGCCATTAGAGGTGCAGAAGATTAACAAGTAAAAAATGCCTTTTCGGTGGCACTCGGCATTACGTGTGTAATCAGCAGAGCGGGGGTATATTCAAGCGTCAAATGTGTTTAACTGATGTGTTATGACAATGGAGAAATTACATGCTTTCATACCGCAGCACGGCACATTTTCAAACGACGCACATACAGATATTGCATAATAAACAAATAAATCAATATAATAACAACCGAAAACTAGTGCAAAAACATCACCGGGTGGCGCCAGCAATGGGTGCCTCGCCAGCAGCTGTTAGTCGTTTCACCCTTTATGTTATTTTAGTGTGTCTAATTGTATGTTTTCAATATTTCTTAGTATGTCTTACGAGGAGGGTGGTTGGGGGGGGGGGGGGGGGGGGGGGGGAAGCGTTTCCCACTCACTACCGTCGGTCGTCCGTAGCAGTGACTTCTGAGGTTTCAAAGGCTCCGATCACGGGTGAATAAAGAGTAAGTTGACTGAAAGTTATTGCCTTCCATCACAGTGGTAAACGTTGATACCGCTGTGGTGAATGTTTATGTTAAACGTTATAGTCTTCTTCTTCTAGTCCGTTGCAATCTCAGATGTCATTCTGCCAGTATCTGGCGCAGGTCACAACTGGTCGGGTCGGTTTAGCCAGGTCCTGGGGTCTGCACTGGGGGGCGTCGTCACACTACAGTAGGTGGGACATTGGCTGTACTGCTCCACAGCTGCATGTGTCTTGTGCCTGGTCGTTCCATGCTTCCATAAGTGCTTTGCACCTCCCCTGCTCCACTCGTAATCTGTTGAGGGTCTTCCAGGTTGGCCATGGGAGGTCGTGCCCGCTGGCAAGGCATTCAGTCGGAGTGATTCCTCTTTCCATCCAGTCATGGGCTCGTGTGTTGAGCTGGTTCCATTCATCTTTCCAGATGTTGGTCCTTGCTGTTTCTTTGGTTGTCTGGAGAGGTGGGACTGTCTGCAAGAAACTGGCTCTGGATTTCAGTCGGGGTGGAGGAGCTGTGTGTCCGTGCAGGGGGTGCCTGGTATCGATCTCCTGTGCTCTCCGCTCGTCTTCGGCGACGATGGATCGTCTAATATGCGGGGGGGGGGGTGGGGGGGGGGGGGGGGGGCTATACCAGCTAGGGCGCAGAGGCACGGACCTGGCGTTGTCTTTATGCATCCCGTGATAATGCGGCAGGTGTCGTTGAGGGCTGTGTCAGCCAGTTTGGTGTGGTGGGAGCGGCTCCACTTTGAGCATGCGTATTCAGCTGTGGAGAAGCACAGGGCTAGGGCGGTTGCGCGGATGGTTGGTGGATCACGCCCCACTTTGAGTTTACCAGTTTCCGCAGGATGTTGTTGCCAGTGTTGACCTTGGCTTTGGTGTTCTGGAGGTGGGTTTTGAAAGAGAGTGTCCTGTCGAGTGTGACTCCGAGGTACACGGGGTGGCAGTGTTTGGAGAGTTTGTGGCCATCCCATGAGACGAATCAGTTTTTTTCCTGCATCTCGATTTTTAAGGAGGAAGCTGCATAGTTGGGTTTGTGATGGGTTGGGTTTCAGGTGGTTGTTATTGTAGTAGGTTGTCATCTCTTGGAGGGCGCTTTCCAGGACAGACTCGATCTTCTGGAAGTTCTCCAGTTGGGTGGTGATGCAGAGGTCATCAGCGTAGATGAAACGGCGACATTGTGGGGGAAGTGGTTGGTCATTGGTGTAGATGTTGAAGAGGAGGGGGTGGGGGGGGGGGGGCAATATGCTGCCTTATTGTAGGCCATTCTTTTGGGCTTTCCATTTGCGCTTCTTTTCGTTTAGTTGAACGAAGAAGGGCCTGTAGTTGAGAAGGCTTTTGATGAATTGGCACAGGTCAAGGTCACCAGTCATGTCAACAAGTGTCCTGATCATGGTGTGATGCTGGACAGTGTCGTAGACAGCGGTGAGGTCTATGAAAGCTGCTCCGGTGATGAGTTTGCACTCAAAACCGTCCCCAATGTGTTGGGTGAGGTTCAGTAGCTCCCCGGCACAGGAGCAGCCAGGGCGAAAGCCAGCTTGGTCTTTAGTAAGCTTGGAGTCTATAACTGGCATAAGGTGTTGGAGTAGTAGCCTCCCGTAGAGCCTGCACGTGATGCAGAGGAAGGGAATGGATCTGTAGCTCTTTGGGAATCATGGGTCCTTTCCAAGTTTGTGAATTGCGACAGTCTTGGCCTTTCTCCACACAGGTGGGGTTGTTTTCTGTGCCATGCATGATTCCAGCATTGCTAGGAGCCAGGTCGTTGATTTAGGTCCCAGTGATGTACCATTTCCGTCAGTACATCATCGATTCCTGCTGCTTTCCCAAGTTTCAGCATGATCATTGCAGCTTCGAGTTCTTCTAGGTCGAAGGGCTTGGTGAGAGCGCTGGCGGGTTGTAGGCGGTCTGTTACCGCTGTCCGGCGGTATTCTCCTGTGTGTCTGCGCCAGTTTTGGCTCCGACCGCTTGCCACCAGCTGTGCTGCAACTGAGTTTGCTGTGACTGTTGTGAGCATGGGCGGTGTGGTATGTTCTTCATCGAGGAGGCGGATTGTGGCCCATGCCTTTCAGCTGTTATTGGTCATTTTGGTGTTTTCTATCAACTCCTTCCAGACTTGCCTTTGGTCCTTCCCGACTGTGTTCAACAGGATATCTCCGAGTTCCATGGTGGTGGAGGAGAAAGGGTCCTCGTGGTATGCCCTGTGGTAGGCTTTCAGTAGATCGCTGGATGTTTCTGACAGCCTGGGGATGTACTCGGTCTGGCATCCTCTTGGTATATGTTGCCTGGGTGACCTTTCAGCAGTTCTGTGAACATGGTATATTTGTTGGCGTGTGATGGAATGCTGGGCATGGAGTCTTCGATCTCATGTTGGAATGACAGCCAGTCGGCCTTCCGCAGATTGAACCTTCTGCAGAAGGGGACGGTTGTTGCTTCGACAGCGGATTGGATGGTTATGGTGATTGGCCGGTGTTGCGTATGGGGGATAGGGTCCAGGACCTCTTTCATAGCTCTGAATGACAGTGCGCTGCTCACACAAACAAGGTCTGGGTTATATCCTCGTTTCCATCTGGCACTGTGGAAAGATTTTGGCAGTTTGGCGTCATGGATCAGGCTCAGGTGTTTCGTCTCGAGCCAGGTTTCGATCTCCATCTTGATTGTTCACGTCCTCGCCCCACAATGAGCTATCGGCATTGAAGTCCCCAATGCTAATGTGGTATTTCCTCTTGCATCTGTCTGGCAGTTCAGAGTGGAGGGACGGACTTTGGGGGGGGGGGGGGGGGGGGGTTATACACTGATGTGACAGAGATGTTTGGGAAGGCAACTGTGATGGTTTCCATTTGTCCTTCGGTAGTGTGGGTGCAGACGTCTTCGATCGCGAGGTTTTGTCTGTTGAATACAGCTGACCCATACTGTCTGTGTCGGATCTCGGCCACCAGCTTCATTCCAGGGATGGCTGGTCGGTGTTGTGTAGGGCCGGTGTGGGGTTCTTGCATGCACACTATGTCGAAGCGTTTGGCCGCTGTCGCTAGTATGTCTGCCTTGCATCTGGAGAAGCCTTCAATATTGATTGAGGCGATTGACAGTGCATGTCCCGGGGATGGCGTGTGTCTGTGGTGGATCGGCATCGTCATCTAGCAGATTGCTTGGGTAAGTATACAGATATTGGCCTACTGGTGGTAATAATATCAGAGTATACCATTCAGTGTTTCCCTGTTCAACGTTATAGTGTATTGTGTTCTTTATATTTGTCTGGATGTATGGTAACTTAAATTTCACTGTACCAATTGGTGCATGTGATAATAAATGTGAACTTGAACTTGGTGTATTTATGCCAAACAAAGTCTGTTCGCAGACATTCAACAGTCATGAGAGTTTTAATGCCAAATACACCAGAAGACAAAAATGAAATTATGTTCTGTATCAGCAACATAATATGCGTGTAAACGCAGTACTCAACAGATAATGTGGGGTGGGAGATGGAACCTGCACGTTGTCCACCCTGTTTCGTCGAATGCAATCAACCTGGTGTGCAAAACTCAAATTAGATCAAAGAGAACAAGTTGTCCTACAACTTAGGCTGTGCACGCCATACGCAAGAAGAATAAGAAGAACAGATAATGTATGGGAAACATACCTCAATAAATAAAAGCTCCAATATATTGGACAAAAAAGCAAAACAAAGCCCTGAGTCGTAAATTTATGTCAGGCAGTTAATAGTTCGGAATTTAGTTGAAGTTCGTTGCGGTCAATGGGCTGATGGCATTGAGGAAATAAAACTGTTCCTGAAACTGAATGTTCTACATTTGAGACGTCCATACATTTCTCCTCGTGACTGCAGTTTATTCAGAGCATGGCCAAGGTGGTATGGCTCCTTGATGATGCTGGCCGTCATTTTCAGCAACGCCTCTTACAGACCTCTTTGATGGTGGGGAAGTCAGCATCGTGATTGACGAGATAGTGTTCACCACTTTTTGTAATTACCTTCCTTCCTGGACATTTGCGTTGCTGAACCACGCCATGATGTAACCAGTCAGTATATCTCTACCGTACACCTACATGGCGACATGGCAATTCACGATTTTTTGAAGAAATTGTAGATGTTGATGGGTTTTCAATCTGATGTTTATGGGCTGGATCCAGGACGGATCTTCACGGATAATACACGGCTGTGGATTTTATAGACAATAGACAATAGGCAATATACAATAGGTGCGGGAGTAGGCCCTTCACATGCGAGTGGATGTAGTGGACTCTGCTATCTTTAAGAGTTGAAAGCATCCAGATAATTGGAACATACCTTTTGATCCACAGGTCTGGTAAAAAATGTGTATCCCCGTTCTAAATGGCCTCCAGATTAATGTTCTGGCAGAATTATCCGAGCTAAACAGGCATACAAGCCCAACCGTTGGTCCATCCCTGGGTGAACCTACACATCTCGGTGTCCTTCCAAAAATTTGGACAAAATCATCTACTCCAATCATGTTACCATCCACGGGGAACTGGGAATCCGCGCATGGCTTTGCAACTGGACACTCGAATTCCACATCAGCAAAACGGTAGGAATTGGCAACTACAATTCGTCCTCGGAAACCATGAGCCCAAGGCTTTGTACTCAGCACCCTTTGTACTCAGCACCCTGCTCAAATCACTCCAAGCCCATGAATGGGTAGCCGGACGAAATTGCAACTCATCTTTAAATTCACTGATGACACCGCAATTATTGATCACATTACGGATAATGATGCATCAGAATATTGGAGGGAGATGTAATCGTGCCAGGCAACAATCTGACTGTCAACGTCAGCAAAGTCCAGGGACAATGCTGATGTTTGTGGTGGGGGAGAGGGAGGGGGGGGGGGGGGTAAGTCAGAAGATGATTGGTCCGAGTCAGCATGGATTTACAGGGGAAATAAATGTTTCGTCTCGCATGAGATCGATAAAAGGCCTTAGATAATTTATTTTTCATAAGTAATGGTGCAGCGCAGGTGTCTTCAAAAATTTGAGATCATGAACAGACTATTTTTTTGTGGAAACAACGCCTCTACACACAAAGTAGCATTTCCGTTTAAGTGCCTCGCCTAGTCGTCCATTCGACTGAATCTAAGCAATCCCCTGGCACACTCTGTCTAGTCCACGTCGCTGTGCGTGTTCTCTTCAGTCGTTGTGGATACGCAGGAAGAAGGGGCACAGCCAATTGGACTGAGTTCACAACGTGAGGCCGAGAGATGGAGCGCCAGGCATATACCATTGTGGAATAGAAGTGCACGATGGCTTTAGAACTTCTGTTATTGCATGAAGGTTGTAGATTTGGAGTGACTTCTTCTAGCTGGCCGTGTTGATATTCTCGGCTGTATGGGGATGTCATCGAATTACACCAGCTGAGGTTTGTTGACTACGGCGTGCTGCTGCCACAGTGCTAGTCAGACGTCTGCCTGAGGTGGAATAAATTCCACGGTCATGAAGATGGAGGAGTATTCCCTCCAGTTAGACGGGGCGGAGAGCAGGAGTTACAGTGGACTGCCACGTCGGAGTACCAGGAAGGGGTTACCAGGGAGCAAACTCCACCACGTCTCCCCTCTCCAGATGACCCCGTTCGGTCCATGCGATGAATGAAGAAAGCTTGGGGGTCGAGGGCGGATTTTGCGGAACAAGGAATTGGCTATTTATGTTAAACCGAGCACACACAATTCCATTATCTCTCTTGATAAAATAGCCTTGCCCTTAAGTCCCCTTTAGTTTCTCCAGACTGTACAATAAAATTGTGATTGGGCGGCCGTGGTCGTTTGGCAGTCCCCTGAGCTTCTTTCTTACTTACAGAACGCCACGTCGACCACGTTTCGAGACGCAATAAAGGCTTCTCCGGGGTTTTCTTGGCAATGTACTAGTTGCACATGTGATCTACCCTTTGCTCCGAGAAACCCTGCTATTAGGGAAGCAATTATAATCGCTAGTTCCGTTACGGTCGGGCGATCGTCATAGCGCTAAAACATTTAAATATCCTTGCAGCTTGTCAGTTACTGTACTTATTTATATTGTTTATTTGAGGAAGGCAGTTCAGAAAAGTGGTATTTGATCCTTTACTATTGTGCTGTTCGCAAAACCCCACCACTGTTCTGAGCCATTTTATTCATCATTGAGGTCAGTGTCGTGTAGTTTCCATTAGTTTATTTAAGCATAGGCTATTCTTGAACCTGAAGATCACGCTCTTAGTTTAGACCGAAGAAGGATACAAAATGCTGGAGTAATTCAGCGGGCCAGGCAGCATCTCCAGAGTGGCAGAATGCAGAATTCGAGGAGTGGGAACAAAGGCGGCTCATTCTGGTTTGTATGCGTGCCTAGTAGTGTGCCGCAGGTTTCGATGTTGAGACCACTGTTTGCACGTTGTTTAGTAATTATTTGGATGATGAATGTGGCCAAATGTAAGAACTATACAAATGTTGGTGGGTAGCCAACAGGTGTAGAGGAGGCTATGACCTGCAGGAGGACTTGGGCAAGTTGGGAGAGCGGCAGGTAGAATACCGCTCAGTAAAGTGTGCGGTCATGCACTTTGGCAGTTGGAATACATTGCGTAGACTATTTTCTAAATGGGGAGAGGATTCAGAAATGTCGACGTTTAACGAGAATGCTGGATCAACATTCCGAAAAAAGGTGAATTTGAGAACTGAATCGATAGGAAGGAAGGCAAATGCAAAGTTATCATTCATTTTGATTTATTTTGGCCCCATGGTTGAGGAGGGATATGCTTGTGTCGGAGAATTTCCAGAAAAGGTTTACGGGGATGATACCGTGGACGATTGGTTTAACTTATACGCTGAAATGGTGTAGAAAGAGGGGGAGGGGTGCCAGGGGCTCTTTGAAACTTACCGAATAATGAAAACTCAGGATAGAATGGATGTGGAGAATATGTTTCCACTAGTGTGGTAGCCCAGTTAAGCCTTCGAAATTGTGTACTGTATAATGACGAGGAGGAATGTCTTTAACAAAAGAGTGCGGAAATTGTGGAATTAATTGCCAAAGACGGTTGTGGAGACAAAATGTTTTGTTATTTTCAAATCAGACATTGACCGTTTCGTGATTAATAAAAAGGTTCCAGGGAGAAGGCAGCAGAATGCGATTGAGAGGGAAAATATAGATCAGCCATGATTCAATGGCCGTGCAGACTTGAAGGGCCGAATGGCCTATTTCTACTCCTATGATTTATGAGTTCATGAAATAAAAGCAGGATAAAACACTATCCCTGAAACTGGAGGAATATGTTTTCAAACGTGAGTTGAGTTCCGTTTATGGTCCCCTGAAGCAAGGTACAGGGAAAACACTTTTGTTGCGTGCTAACCAGTCAGCAGAAAAACAATAAACGATAACAATCGGATCATCCACCGTGTACAGGTACACGTTAAAGCGAATAATATGAATAAGGTTTAGTGCAATATAAACCCAATGAAGTCCGACCAAAGATTATCCGAGAGTCTTCAATGAGGTGGGTAGTTCCCGACTGATCCCAAGTAGTCGGAAGGATGGTCTCGTTGCCTAATAATAGCTGGCAAGAAACTGTCCGCGAACCTGGAGGTGTGCTTTCTCACACACTCTATCGTTTCCTCGACGGAGAGAGGAGAATAGGACGTGACTAAAGTTAGACTGGCCATGGATTATGCTGGCGTCATCCCGATGCAGCCAAAGTGTAGTTGAAGTCGCTGGTTTGTGTGATAGTCCAGTTTAGTGCCACAACTTTCTGCAATTTCTAGAGGACTTGGGTGGAGCGCATCTAAACGCAGACTGTGTTGCATCACAGTAAGTTGCCTATTTGTAATCTATCCGGAGAGGATAGTAAAGATTGTTGGGGACATGCCGAACTTTCTCGGAATTCTAAGGAAAAACAGATTCAGATGTACTTTCTTGACCATAGATTCGACAGCTGGCGATATCTGTTCCGAGGAATTTAAACCTTTCGACCATCTGCACCTCTGCTGCATCAACATAGAGTGCGGGTGTGTCGACTGCGTCGCTAATGGAATTACTATTTCAACAGTCTTGCTGACATTGAGGGAGAGGTTGTTTCCTCGGCAGCACGTTAATATGTTCTCAATTCTCCGTACTCGGTCTCGTCATTATTCAATATCCTGCACATTATGATAGGGTCATATTTAAACCGGTAGATTAATTTGGATTGGCATTTGACTGCACAGTCGTGAGGGTATAAGCAGTTTCGCAGGGGCTTATAACGCATGGTGCGAGGCACCAGCGATGAAAATTATCGTGAAAGATTATTTGTCACGTAACCTCACAGCTTGTAGTCTGCGGGTCAGGAAGTCGAGTATCTAGTTTCAAAGGGGATTGCTGACTGCAAGTTGCACAAGATTGTAGATGAACTTTGTTGCGATAATTATATTGAAATTTGAACTACATTCAATGGTTGATAGTCTGACGTAGGTGTCCATCTTAACTCGTGTTCCTAGGATGAGCCTTAGGGCAGCGGGATAAGATTAGCCGAGGAGCAGTGTGGCGGGGCGATATGCAGTTGATCAAGGCTGCTAGGTAGGCTAATGATGGAGCACATTAATTCCAGCTAAGCTACCTGTGGATGCATTTCATGACGGTGGATGGTAAGGCCTATGGGCGGAAGTAATTAATGCATGAGGTCTTGCATTACTTCGATGCCGAGCTGATACTGCTCTTCTTGAATCAAATAGTCACCTTGGAATGGAATAGTCAGTGGTTGAAGATGTTAGTGATTACTCCAGCTAATTTCCATGTGTTCACATTCAGGAAGGCCGATCTGAACAATTCAACTGTGAACGTGCCAACAGGCACAGTCTAGCCTGGTGGGGTGGATGTCGTGGAGGTACGAAGAAGGGTCTCGGCCCGAAACGCCATCTTTCCCTTCTCTCCAGAGATGCTCTTTGTCCCGCTGAGTTACTCCTGCTTTTTGTGTCCATCTTCGGTTGAAACCAGTATCAACTGTCCCTTCCTACACACTGGATGTCATCACTATTGGTATTTTGATCAAAGCGTGCATAGAATGCAATAAGCACCTCAGGGAGCGACGTGCATTTGCCAGCTGCCTGCTTTTGCTTTGTGGCCCATTATATTATTCAAGCCTTGCTACAATCGACGGGTGATCAAGTCGTTATGCTCGGACGTAAGTTGGTACTGATATTGCCACTGTACATTCTTAATGGCTTTGCGAGACTCATAGAAATATTGTTTGCACCGCTCGGAATTGCTGGCCTTGCACGCTGCGGTCTTCATCTTCACCATGGTTTCCTGATGGACAAAACTCGAATTATCTTCTTTGGCACGAATTGCTGTACGCACTCACTGCTAAAGTCTGTCACGGCAGTATCGTATTCATTTAGGCCAGCCACAGATGTCCTGCACATGGAACTGTCCACAGACTCAAAGCAGTTACATAGGACGTAGTCCGTTTCGCCAGACTGAAGAACGTTTTTTTAACGGATATTCCCGGTTCAGTTTCTGTTTGTACGCAGGAAGTAGAATCACGGTTAGATTATAAGCTTGAACTACAGGCTCATGTGCCGCCTTCAGATTGGTACCGGTGAAATGATAGATGTGTTATTTGCAATATTGGTGGCACTTTTGAGGCAGTGACTCCTGCACATCCAGTCGACTATTTTACTGTCAGTTACTGTGGTGGACTGGGTAATCTCTATCAATTTCTGCAGTCTCTGTTTTTCATGCGCTTTTGAGTTGCCGAACCAGGACTTAATGCAACCAGTCAGAATCCACTTAACGCACCAAATATCGTATCGATGGCAGGCGACTACAAGCCATCTGGTCGCAGAGTGGACCTGCAATCTGCCATAATCATCGCTCTACCCTTTTAACTTCCCTTTGTCTCGGCACTGCACACTTCTTTCCGACTACTCCCAGCAGAACTCCAACATTTACCTTCTCTTCGTAAAGCGACACCCACTAATCATTGAAATGCCCACCGCGGGAAAATGATTTCTGATGGTCTACCCTGTCCATCGGTCGCATTATGTGTGTACTAAAATCAAGGCTTCCCTCAAATTCCGAAATTCGAGACAAACAATTCACGTTTGTCTAACCTCTTCTGATGCATAATACCTTATGGAAATAAGCAATTGCACAATCTGGAGTTCAAGATCATCTGTAATCTGTACACATAATATAGCGGTGCAGCAGGTTGTTTGTTTGTTAGTTCATCGTTACCGCTTCCAAGACTGACCAATATAGGATGTGGGTATTAGTATAAATCATACAATAAGGTGGGGTTTGTGATGCTATTTCTACTATGAACACGTGGCTGGTAAATTGTCTTCCGTTGTCGGTTTAAAAGCGGACAGGTGCGCCGAATGTGGATGTGTCTCTGTAGCTTTTGAATTACCATTTCTGATGTGATAGAGGGCAGTAAATCAAGTTCGAACCAGTTTGAATAGGAGTCGACCAGGACTAGATAATGTTTATCGTGCGATTCCCAAAGACAATGTCCTTGAAATTTGAACAAGCGAAGACTACAGGCAGCAGCTCTTTCTCGGTCTGCGCGTAGAACTGTTCGGTGTCCGTCATGGTGCGGAGGCATAAGAGGCAGGTAGTAAAGTCCCATCGGCAGATGTTTGTAGGCAGGCGGCGCCCAGCCCGTATTGTGAGGCATCGCAGGTAACCGTGACAGTGCGCCTCAGGTCGAATAATTTTCAAGGTGGGAGCGCTGGTCAGCCTCAACTTTAAAGAGCCAAATGCTTGTTGATGTTACTGGAACATAGGACCAGGCAGTATCCTTCCGAGTGAGTTATCTCAGAGGCGAACTCAGTTCACTGAGGTTCGGTATGAACTTTCCCACATAGTTCACCATATCCATGAATCGTTGTAGGCTTAACACGTCGGTGGGGGCTGGCATCTCTGTGATGGCAGCAGTTTGCTTAGGATCTGGTTTAAGACCGTCAGGATTGAATACATGTCCAAAATAAGTGACCTCTGGAACCCTGAACTCGCACTTATTAGGGTTGAATTTCAGATTGATTTCACATGCCCGGTCCATGATAAGCTTTAGTTTGTTGTCATGCTCCGCTGTGTCTTTGCCATATACCAGGATATCGTCTACGATGATGGCATACGGGAGTCCCTGGAACAGCAGTTCCATGTTTCTCTGGAAGACTTCGCTGGCCGAATTAACGCCGAATGGCATTCTGAGAAATTTGAATCTGCCAATCGGAGTGGCAAATGTGGTCAGGTTTGATGACTTGTCATCTAGCAGTATCTGACAAAACGAGCTTTTTTTGCGTCGAGGACGGAAAGCACTGTTGCTCGCCCGATCTGCGCAGCGACGTCCTCAACAGTCCTCATAGGATAATGTGGATGCCTGATGGCAGCGTTTAAATCGTTTGGATTGATGCATACACGGAGCTCGTTTTTGTCCTTCTTAAGGGTGGCAACCATGGTGGAAACCAAGTCAGTTGGTTCGCTGATTTCGGCTAGTACGCCCTAGGAGACCATTTTTTTAATACACTCAATTCTGTCTTTCATAGCGTGTGGCACACGGTGGGGTACATGGACGACTGGGTCAACGTTGGGGTCAATTGATATCGTGTAGGTCACAGGCAGCTTACCTATCTTACCTTCGAATAGATCAGGGTATCCTTTTTTCGGGTCCTCAGATATTCGTAACTTGTGAACGGACCGGTCAAAGGAGACTAGCCCTAAGTTTTGGCAGAGATTGATGCCCAGTAGTCACAGACTCATAATTAAAAATATAGAAAGTAGATTTCTTGTGGTGTTTTTCAGCACGCACTTGAAGTGGTTCAAGTTGAAGTGGTTTGCGACCCCGACAAAGGGTCGCAGGACTCCGCGATGTTAGTCAGGGCCACCCGCGTTGTGAGGTCCGCGAGCCACAGCTCCGCGATATCGATGCAGCAGGCCCAACAGTACGCAGATCCATACGGCGATACCAGGTGAGGCATCACCGGCTCTGCTCCACGATGTATCCAGCGCTGCGCTGCCGCTGCTGGAGCTCTGATCGATCCCGGCAGGAAAGGCTGCGACAATCCAGTAGGTAGGCCGCGGGGGGGGGGGGGGGGGGGGTGGGTGTGGGGTGGGGTGGGGGAGCGAGGACGAGACTCGAATAACAGTCACATCCTCTCCAGGAAGCGACTGGAAGACTGTTTCCCCATTACCCTCCCCTCTTCCCCCCACATAAAACAACAACAAAAAAAACAAAAACATACTTTAAACATAACAAAAATAAAATAAGTTACCAGACTGAAGGCGGAGGCAGCCAGCTTACAGCACCACCTGATATATTGTTGTAGATGTGCACATTATATTCACGCGTGCCCCCGTGTCTAGCTTCGCCTTCACAGGCGTGTTATTTATTATCATCAGAACAGAAGGATCCAGAATCGTACCAGCTGTGTGAAGGAGTGAATGCACAGTCGACTCCTCATATGTGTTAATTGGATCGTCCTGATGGGCAGAGTTGAGCTGGTCTTGAGCTTCAGGAATTGTTTGGTTTTGTTGCAACAGGTGCAGATTAGACGCTGAACTGGAGGGTCTTTTCCCACGGGATCTGCAAACGACGGCGAAATGAATCATCTGTTTTCAGTAACTGCAAGTCTTTCCGTCAGCCGGACAAGTAGTTCACCCCTTGTTGTGGAAGTAGTTACAATTAGGGTCACCTCTGAGGGGCTTACTGGCACCATGTAAATAAATAACTGCACTATCTGGAGTTCAATATCATATTTAATCTGTACACATAGTATAGCGGTACACCAGGTTGTTAGTTGTTAGTTCATCGTTACCGCTTCCAAGACTGACCAATTTCGGAAGTGGGTGTTAGGCTAAATCATACAGTAAGGTGGAGTTCGTGATGCAATTTCTACTATGATTGGTTCACATGCAATAACCAATGTACACCTTCTAATTCAGACAATAGTCTGGTCAACGTATTCTGCAGACTCTTCAAAGTTTCTAAATCCTCGCCGAAATATTGATGTGAGGCGAGCAGAACTGGCCATGGTAATCCAAATGCAGCCAATCACTGTCATATGTAGCTGCTACATTTTTTCTGACTCTTATACTTAATGCTCCCGCTTAAGAAGTGAATAGTTTTACATGCCTTCTTTTCCAATATATGTACTTCTGTTGTCACTTTTATGGAGCTAGATACTTGAACGCCAAGATTCTTCTATACATCAATGTTCCCCGGGGTCTTGCCATTAACCTTTCAATTACCCTGTATATTCGAAGTCTCACAGTCAAACAACAGATATTTGCTCAGTATTGTATCACTTGCCGTTTCTTCGCCCAGGTCTGTAACTGATATAAAACCACTGCAAAAATGACTGTTATTATGGCCGAACTAACAGACACAGTAGGAATAAGGGTTGGTTTAACTTTTGCAACATTTCCCCTTCCCATAGAGCTAAAGCTGCGACTGAACGACAAAGGTAAGAATCATAAACAATCCTAATTAAATCACATTACATTCTGAATCACGGCAACCAAAGTCGCAAAATACTTTCGTTTGTATACGAAGTTCGAAATATCACCTCACACTGGCGGCCAATCCATCACCTGGCTCTCTACCGCCATGCAAAATTTAACGCCCGTATTTCAGTAAGCAAATAATTTAATCACCAAAGAATTATACTGCTACTGTTCGCTTGTCTTTTGTATTGGTACCTCATATAACGGATTCCATATAACGTCAATAAACATTTAATGTAGAACTTGAAGAGTTAAATAAATCGATTGGAGAAACAGGTTAGAGATCTAAATGAAAATCTTGCCACTTAACATAAGGGTGAAATAAGGTGTCTGCGGACGGGGCGTCGAAGGACAGGAAGCCGAAGTGAAAAAGTGGAAGGCAAGTTGCCGAACGGCAACGACAGCCGCAAAGCCAAATAACCGAACGGACGCGATGCAGAACAGTCAAATAACCGAACGGACGTGACGCCGAAAGGGCAAATATGGAACAGGCGCGATGCCGATAAGCCAAGTAACCTAACCAACACGACGACCTAATGCAAAATAACCGAACGCACACGACGCATAAAAGTAACATAACCTTGTCAGCGATCGGTCCAGACCCAGGGCCCATCATATCATTGGCCGGGGGAGGGTGGGGGGATTTTTAATGTCCGTTTCCCGCTTGTGGGCAGTCAAACGACGCTTTCTGGTGTTAGGAAGCCGAAATATCTCTCTCTCTCTCTCTCTCTCTCTCTCTCTCTCTCTCTCTCTCTCTCTCTCTCTCTCCCTCTCTCTCTCTCCCTCTCTCTCTCTCCACCGCTCTCCCTCTCCCCCTTCCCCCCTCTCTCTCTGTCTCTCTCCCTCTCACCCTCTCCGTCTCCCTCTCCCCCATTTTGTGTTTTGCAAAGACAATTACGTCAGCAGATCCCTCCATAGATGCCTGCTAGCCGCTGAGTTCCTCCAGCAGTCTGAGCTTGTTCTTTAAGTAGAAAAGTGAACACAGACGCAAAAAGGTGGAGTAACTCAGCGGGACAGGCAGCATCTCTGGATAGGAATGGGTGACGTTTCAGGTAGAGACCCTTCTTCAGACAATCACAAGTACTCTCACCGACGAGAGTTGAGTTCAGTCTGAAGAAGGGTCTCAACCCAAAAAACCACCCATTCATTCTCTCCATAGTCGCTGCCTGTCCCGCTGAGTTACTGCAGCATTTTGTGCCTATTCACGAGTACTCTTTCTATCTCTGTGGAATATAGACCCCTTGTATGGAATTATGTAACTGGTTTGGACTGATGGTGGGATGAGAGAGCTAGAGTGTCTGCTATGCATATGCTTTCTGTAAGAGCAGTCAATATACTGCCATTGTTTATGTTTCTCCCGTAACTTGATACAGTTCAGATGCTTGCTTAATCGCAATTTAAAAAGACGACTAATGCTCCTTCTACCGCGTCAGGCTTTGGATTCAGATCCTAGTTACTCGTTAAGTTGTTTTTTCGTGACATCCCTGTTTCTTTTGATAACCACTGGTCTATGTGTCTCTAGTTCTCAAGTTTAGTTTATTTTTGGATCCGCTTGTGTATTGAGGTACAGGGACAATGAAAAACGTGCTTGCAGCAACATCGTAGGCACACATAGACAACACAGGAAAACATAAATTATGCATGAATTGTACAAGACAGTGAAAGAAAACTACTGTGCAATGAAATCAAAATATTACATCAAACAGCCCAAGCTGCGGTGTATCCTGTTCCACCTCAATCCCTCTGCCCGCGATGATTTTGAACCAAATATCCGCTCAGCATTCGCTCCTACTAAGATACATTCTCCAGCATTGCAACCAAAGTTCCAGGTCGCAGGGCAGTTCTAAGAAATAGACACAAAATGCTGGAGTAATTCAGCCGAGACAGGCAGCATCCCCGGAAAGAAAGAATGGGTGATGTTTCGGGTCGAGACCTTTGTTCAGACCGAAGAAGCGGCTCGATCCGAAACGTTACCTATCCCTTCACTACAGTGAGGCTGCTTGATCCGCTGAGTTACTCCAGGAATGTGCGCCTACTTTCTGTGTAAACCACCATTTGAAGTTCCTTCCGATACTGTTCCAGTAAATCTTGTCTGCGCTCTCTACCGTGCTGTAGCGCTATACAGTGCAGATCCCGATATCCCAGCTCAATGAAACCAATGTTTTAACGAAGTTCATCATAACCTTCTTGCCTTTGTACCCTATATATTCAGTTATAAATCCGTGCAAATGGTTTGCATGTTGACACTGCATATTTTTTACAATTTCACCTATCACCCCGAGTGATAATTCTCCCAATGCATTTGATAAAAGTTTTATCTGCAACTGACACACTTTTCCATCCCGAAGGACATCCCCAAGCGTAAAACGACCAGTTCTGTCATATCACTGAACCGACGCAGGAAGTTAATATATTCTTTAAAAACACAGTAATATTTTTTCGTCTGGTTTCTCGATTCACACCCAAAGGACAACTGGTCTTCAAAATGCACGGTATGTGTATGTATTGTCGTAGTCAAATGTAATTGTTACAACGTTACTGTTGGTATAAATATTAATAGAACTAATTTGGATTATCATTTTTTAAGTCAACTGAAAGTTCCAATCCCACGGGGTTTCATTTTCTATTCGAGAAAGTCCAAAAGCGGCGAAGCCAAATTAAAAATACCCCCCTCCCTCCCGTCTCCCCCGGCCAATGATGTGATAGACGCGGGTGCTGGACCAATCGCTGACAAGGTCTCGGACAAATCTCGTCCCCGAAGACTTCGTGTCCCTTATTTGGCTTTTCTGTGTCGCGTTCATTCGGTTATTTTGTTTTTCAGCGTCGGGTGCGTTCGGTTATTTGGTTCTCAGGCGTCGTGTCCATTAGGTTGTTTTGCTTGTGGGCGTCGTGTCCATTCGGTTAGTCGGCTCTTGAGCGCCGCGTCTGTTCGTTTACTTGAATTTTCGTCGCCGTGTCCGTTCGGTTAATTAGTTTTTCAGCGTCGCTTCCGCTCGATTATTTGGATTTTCGGCGTCGTTTCCGTTCGTTATCTTGGCTTCCACTTTTTCGGTTCGGCTTCTCGTCGATCGACGCCCCTTCCGGGTAACGAAATATTGTGCAATCAGCTCCAATTTTAAGGCGCCTGATCACTCTTTCCAGCAAAGTGCGAGAACCGGGCTATTTGTATAATTTCACAACAAGATATTCGTTTCCAAAAATATATACCCGCATAAAGCGCTGAGATTCATCACATCAACAATAACTATATATGTGTATTTGTATATATATTTATTTTCCATCCACTGTCTATCTGCAAATACATATTTTTTTCAGAATCATTCTTTGCATATCAAAATACGAAAGGTAGTAACTGCGGACGTACTGCAGCATCTATCCTACAAACACATGTGCTCAATCGGAATACTAAATCCGCGTCGATCGTAATTCCACCTCTGAAGCTGTGTATGAGAAGCGTAGCGGGCCTGAAGTATTATTAATGTATCTGTAGATACCTCCTCAATTATTACACGCTTTCTGCCTTTGTTACTGCGCAAATTTGAAACCATTTCTATTATTATATGCTTCCACTTGCACTGCTTTAATTGTCCGATATCTACTGTGGCTGCCTTTATGCAAAAAAACTGATATTTAAGGAGTTACAGAAACTCATGTGTATTTGTGCGAATTCACGACAAGGTATGGGCTGTCCAGGATGCTCAGCTTAACGGTGTTGAATTTGAAAACTCCTTTTAACATGTGCTTTTAACATGCAACAGTATTATGCCTTACATGAAGGATCCCCCAAACGTTTCTCCCAGTGTACATCGCCTTTCAATGTAGGGTACATCAGGTTGATGAGAAGCCCGGGGCAAATACTATGATCAAAGAGAGAAATACTAGCAGATTCCACAAGCAGATGTACGGCAAACATACTTTTTTTTTAAACCATGTTATCAGTGATTCGGCCTCAACAGATAATACGGACGATCGGAATATATGTATTGACAAGAGAGCCAAGGCTATTATCTCAACACATAAGCTATCTCAGAGAATTGCAGTACTACAGTGCAGCTTAATAATTCAAGCTGCAAAGGCAACACACGCGGTAAACATACAGGGGGAAAATGGGAGCACAACTTCCGTTATACGTGGGGTGTCCACCTGTGTAAGTATATATGTAGAACGTACAGAGTGGAAGGGAGTAATCGCTTTGATGAAATCGTAATACAACCCCCAAATTTCACCAATAATCAGCTAGAATTAGAACAATCGATTGCAGATACCTGTAAGGTTAATAGGGTTGTATCAGGGAGATTTCATTGTTCTTCACATTAACCTGGTATTCTAAAGTCTAAGGGGATACAATTGGATTTGCACGTCTCAGAAAGCAGCGTTAATCAATACACAGAAGGCCCTACTGGATACGATGTAATATAGTGTAGAACCGAAACGTCGCCCATTCCTTCTCTCCAGAGATGCTGCCTCATCCGCTGAGTTACTCCAGCCTTTTGTGTCTACCTCCGATTTAAACCAGCATTTGCAGTTCTTTCATACACATCACGAAACATAGAATATCTTACGGACCCGGGTAAGGCAAATGACTGAAGTGTCAGTGAGGGAACACTTTGAAACCTGTGACGGCAATTATATTCGTTTTAAAGTTCATACCTGTAATATCAACATGAAATTAAGAAATGTTGAAGAGTCTTCACCGTGCGAAATATACAGGGTCGGGACAATTCGAAATTAATTTCTCATTCCCAATCTTACCTGAAAATTTATATACCTGGTCATTAACAGCGTTGTACTTCTCATCAAATTTTGGTGAGATCACGTTTAAAAATTACTTTTGGACAAACGCAGTTCCCATGGATATCATATTTCCAAGATAACCGGGAAAGACGTTCCAGAAATGTAGCCAATTGCAGTAAAGTGAACCAATTTACGAATTTTTACAACATCGGGTGTAAGTTATTACTAACGCATTTATCTACAACTTTACATCTATGATTCGGAGGCCTCTGATTTGGAACGTACATTGGCACAAATGTCAACGTGATTTTTTCCAATTGTACCCAATATGTGTAGTTTTCGGGTAGAATAATAATTGTAGTAATTGATCTCCAACTTATCTAGTGCTTTTTTATTGATGTGAATAATTTATGCACAACTGGATCTACTATTGTTATGGTTCGTTTCCTTGAAACAGACAAAAACGCAACAAAATGAGTAATCAAGTATTAACATCTTTATTTCGCCAATGCGGGTATGGTAGTAAACTCGTACAGTATATGGATACAGACTATACAGAACAATTATATCCCCACACAAAGGGGTAACGTTTAATCAGATATATTCGTACCCCAATAATCAGCTATTCCACAATCCTTAACTCACAGAGCATGGTAAAGCCTCATGCTTCTTAAGTTTGACGTTCTTCCGATAGAGGAAGTGTTATCCCATGTATGGCCACGATGAGAAGGCGATTTTTCTGCAGATTAAGCATTTTCGTTTTTTGACTTTATTAACGCACAGTATAATCTTATACAGCAAGGGTATGAGCCGAGAGTCTGAACATCCTACGGATGTTTATATCATAAAGGTAAAACATGCATTAAGTTGTGCTTGTTATCTCGATAGTGTTATGGGGAAAGGGCATAAACATCTTTGTTAGCCTTGTTAGTGTAATGGGAGAAAGGTGAAAACCCTTTCTCCCATTACTGTACAGCTGAATCAATGTTTTAATAGTTTAACTCTTGTAAACTTTCTCACTCTCACCTACGTTACTATGAGATATTGGCACCTGCTCGTGCTTGAGATGTACCTTATAGATATATGCTTTTTGTTTTGCAAAAAAAGAGATATATCATTTGTTCGACTTATCACAGCTCTCTCCTCGCGAATGTTATCAGATCCCGTAATATTTCTGGTATACGGGCTGTCGTTTTGATATACGGGCTGTCAGTATTGCGTAACGTCACTAAGTAGTTTAATGAAAGGAGTTGAATCATGTGAGTCTTGCGATCAAGCATTGACTGACATGAGCTAAATGAAAATTCCTAGCACCAATATGATTCACGTGAGGTGAAACCGGATCACCCGGAGAAACTCCACGTGCTAACAGAGAGGACATAAATAACACCGTATAGACAGCATCCGTAGTCAGGAACTACGTGGTTACTGGCACTGTGAGGCAGCACCCCTTCCACTGTGCCACTTTTCCGCCACTCAAATTAGCACCGACATCTTCTTGTGTTTTGAAAAAAAAAAGTGCATGCATATCCTGCTTCCAGCAGAAGTGGTGGAGGCAGGATCGATTTTAACATTTAACAGTAAAGTGGATAGGTATATGGACGTGAAGGGAATGGAGGGGTATGGTCTGAGTGCAGGTAGATGGGACTAGGGGAAAACAAATGGTCGGCACGGACTGGAAGGGCCGAGAGGGCCTGTTTCCGTGCTGTAAATTGTTATATGGTTATATGGTTATATGGTTATATTATTATTTAGCGAATTACTCACAGGGACATACACGTGTACTTCCGCTGGGTTCATTGCAATCTCTTCTCAATTGTATGCTCCTATGCCAACCTACATTTATATATTCTACAACGGCCTTTAAACCATGGTCACCTAAATGAACCAGGTGATATCGAGGTATTCAGATGGAATATCCAAACTAATGGATAACAGTGGCAACATACTATGTCGTTCTACATATCTTTGAATACACACATACCCCCGCAGCACCCTGCTTATCACTATCTCTTAAACAAATATGCATTTTCTCAGTTGTGCCAACCGACTTGTTCACCCGAAGAAGCTGAATTTGAATATGTGCCAATGTACAACATACAGGGCAAGGAACTAGTAATTTGCGCAATTACGTGTGATTTTTCTTCTGACAATCAAAATATTTAACACCTGGAGAGGGTGATGCGTATATGGACTAATCTGCCAGAAGAAGTGATGTATGACTGTAGGAATCTCAGTTTTCGTAATTCCTTTGTAGGTGTTGCTAAAGCGCAAAAATACACCTTATTCCCCAATGTTTGTCCTTTAAAGAACTTTATAATGCGCTTGCCGTACCAGATTGATAATTTTTGCCTGCAATAATATATTAAACGAAGTTTTTAAATATATTACTAACGGCATATTATGCTAATTAGTCTGAGTTACCCGACTCCGCAGCTTCTTCTGAACAATTGAATTACCGTACTACCGCTAGAGGGTAATGTGCCGTGAAGGACCGAAGGCCATGTCAGACCGCAACTCTACATATGTACTCTGTATATTTTACTCATTTTTGAAATTTGCTCTAGTTTACGGTGTCCACTTAATTCGATGTTCAAGCTTTCAAAGTCAGTTTATTGTCAAACGTGCCAATTAAGCGTACAGTGAAATTTGAGATCAAGAAATACATAGCCATATGTATGCTACTTTTGCTCTGTGTTACAAGGGCTACACCAAAGAATATGATTGATATTTTTCCCTTCTCTTTAGCTTATATAATTAATTCCAAACATATACCCCTGCATTCTGGGTAGCGCAGCATTCTTGTGTGACCTTCATCACTAATGAGTATGTCACCATTTTCGTTCATCAATTCATTCAAAGCTACACGTTACAATCGACAATCAAATGTACCATAAATATCAATGTAAACCATGCGTATCTTACCTGTCGAATACAACCTGCTATGGTTTGCTCAATTAAGGGTGAAATAGAGATTGGATTCGAGTGACCATCGCGGATGTTGAAACGACATATCCGAAATATGCAGGTTATCTGTCGGTATGGTCGCATCTGTAAACAGCCAGCAATAGACACATCAGATTAGCTCGAACATGTCCAGAAGGGACTATTAATTACTCATTATTTTATTACAGCTTTTATCTGTAGTGCAATATTCCCATCAGTTAATTGTCATTCTGCAGCAGCACTCTGACAATGAGTAGAATATATCTCAGTATGTAGCAATACAGCTTTATTGACGAAGTGTAGAGTTTTCTTTGAATCCGGATATATTTTTTAAGGAATGCCTCACAACGGCGTGCCGATTAGTTAAATGATTATGCCGAATTTCCAGCGGGGGTGGTAATAAGTAGATTATGTTGAAGTGACAAATAATAGCTTGCTGACAGTTAAAATCTGAGGTAACAGGTGGCGACGATATCGCAGGAGCTCCAGTAGAATGCTTTCTTAGATATGCTAGAAATGAGGTGAGATCTAAATTCTTGCATTTGCTTTAAGAAAAACATGTTTTTTTTTCACATAGTATAACTCAGTGGTCAGTATTCAGGAGTATTATCTTCCAGCTGAAATTTATGTAGGGGCAACAAAGTCTTGTAGCTCGTAGAGCTGCGGTTTCACTGCGTCGAAACGTCAGAATGGTGTTTGCACGACCCTTCTGTGATCATGCGAGTTACGTCCAATTGTTGCCCTTTCTCCCACATCACAAATATCTGTAGGACCTTCAGTTAATTGCCCTTTTTAAAATACAATTGTACTTAATGTTTATGGAGTGGATGAGGAAATGGGGTAAATTAAATCTAGAGTGAACGCGTGATCGATAATCTTCATGGACTGTAACTGGAAGGGGCTATTTCCATGCTGTGGCTGTAAAAAATAACCGGATATGCAAAAGGGACGTCCACATTGAAATCCCGCGCATAATAATACAAAGAGAATGGGAAAGATGGAGCATAAATGTAAAAAATTGTTCACTAGCTGACGTTTATTTCAGAATTAAACATTGTGAATTCGAGTCTCAACGAAGCAGGTAATAGACGTACACGATTCTGATCTGAATAGTGTAAGTTATAGTTAATATAGTGCCTCGCGCCATCAGTTCATAGGATCATAGAATACAACAACATAAATGAATGCTATGCCCTCATCCCAACCAAACAAAATTATCACCGAACTCTCCTGTTCTCGATATGTATTACTATGTACCTTACCCATACAAAGTATTTTAACGAAAATTAGAGACTGTTTCCATCTACCGCACAAGGAAGCAACTAAAATCGGTTCACAGCAGGATGTTTTTCAGTAGATTATTGCGCACTATTCCTTCTTGTAACCCTAGACTACAAACAACTGTTCACGTGGAAAATAACATCAATGCTGCATTCCATAATTTTGAGATCGTTAGTATAATTGTTTGATTGTTAGATGTTTACATATTTCCTATGCATTACGCAGGATTTCTTTCTGGCAAACCATTAGTAATGTACACATAGGACTCTGGAGGTGCTGGAATCTTGAGTACGAAGCAAAATACAAACATTGTGTGTTGGCCAGACGTGAACTTCCATGATCCATTTCTGGCCACGGAAACTGCCTGACATGACGAGGTCCTCCAGCAGTTTGTTTTGTGTGTTTATTTTGTTTTGTATTAGATGTGTTATCCTCAAAGATCCTTTTCTTATTTCATATTTTGTTAGTTACTACTCAGCCACTCATTAATCCGATTATTACTTGCCTAATTTATTGTGCAATGGACCGGAGCATTATCTGTAAACTCTATGTTTGTTGTGTGTGTGCGCGTGCGTTTGTTGCTTATATTTATCTTGTATAATGTGCCATTGCACATTCGAGATGTAAGCTGACGCCACCTAACATGTGTTGTGGCAATTTAGCACGGGTTTTGCAAACTGCAAACAATCAGCATTAATGTACAGTGCAGCATTAAACTACACACTCTGTCGAAATAAATGGCAGTAGCATATTTGAGGATTTCAACAATTTTACGTCCCTTAAAGCACTTCCTGTTCCCTCTCTTAAATGTTCTAATCGGAGGTTGGATTCACCAGAATGGCCCAAAACGTCTTTAAAATAGGACATGAAAATGATTGAAATGAGCATATAGACACAAAATAATTTAATTTAAATTCTCCATCAATCTATTTCGTACTAGCGGTGCAGACTCGAAGGGCCAAATGGCCTTCTTACTACACCTATTTTTCATGTTTCCATAAGGTTATTTCATACTAAACTCGAACCGACAAACGTGATGTAATTTTGGTAAAATGCTATGGTCTATAGGCACCTCCATGATCCTCGCCGCTGTGGATGCAACCCTAGTAGAATGGAATTTAAAGATATTAATATCAATACCTGCTGCATCCAGAATCACCCTGAACCACCTAGAGATCGTCTGCACCGTCACCCTGTGATGGGGCTTCTTATGGCTTATCAGCAGATCCTCTCCGATCCCCTGAGGGTATGCGTCAATTTTATGTAATGATGGCTATGGGTGGCTAGACAGAGCTTCTCATCAGCGGGGTATGCGGAATAATCTGTTGCAACCCCGTAGACCCATGTCTATGATGTTTGAGTAATTCATCAATATGGAAAATTACTCTTTCAGGGGTAGAGACCATCTTATCCAAGTGAGTCGTGTAAGGTCTGAACCCGCTGTGCTGATGTGAGGGCCATCAACATTACCAATTTCAGGGTTGGTTTATCCAGTGGTAGTCTAATCATCGGGTCCAATTCCTTAGGAGAGTCAGTACCACTTCAATATCCCAGGTAACGTTGCAACAAGGTCGGGGAGGGTTTGAATTGAAGATGCCCCTCATAAGTTTCGACACCAGCTGATGTGATCCTACCCCAATGCAGAGGTAGGAAGACAGCGCTCTCCTGGCGCTGTTGATGGCGCTGTAGCTGAGACGTTCATCATGGTGCAGTCCCGCGAGGAATTCCAGCACATGTGGTATCATGGCAGAGTCATACGTGATGTTAATCCTAGTGTAGTAGGCCTCCCATTTCCTAATATGTTTCAGGTACTGCCGTCTGGTAGACTCTCTACACGATGTTCCTATGGTGTCCATGGACCTAGATGTTAGTCCGTACTGTGGCAGTGGTATGTTCAAAACCTGCAGGCCAACAGGTTCAAATTACTGTGGCACGAATGGTATTCCCTTGTAACCGGGTTAGTCCCCAAATCTGGGCTCATTTTAAGAGGTGTCCAATGTTCTGTAATCATACCACGGACCACCGGATACCATGGTTGTGTAGGCCAGTCGGGTATTATTAAAATACCCTGTTGCAGAATCTGATCTGATTTTCCGCAATACCCGACTGATGAGGCAAAATGGAGGAAATGCAAATAAAACCCATTTCCCCCAGTGCAGCGAGAAAGCATCCATCGCTAATGCCCCAGAGTCTGGCTCCCAAGATACATTTGTTGGTATCTGATGGTTCAAACTAGACGCAAAAAAGGTTGATATCTGGTGTACCAAATTTAGCTGCGATTTTTGCAAATATTTGTGGATTCAACATCCATTCAATATTATCGTTGAATATTCGTTACCTGGTGTCTGCCACTGCATTGAGCTTACCTGAAAGATAGGTAGCTGATATCCAAATATGTCTTGGATATACCAGAGCCATATTGAATTAGCCAATTCATGACAATATATTGACTTGATACCACCCATATGATTTAAATATTCCACCACAGTGGTATTGTCTATTTGGAGATGGACGTGCTCATCCCAAAGGCCTTGTACAATTAGCACGTAGTCCGTGAAATGCCCCCAGCATCTCCAAATAATGTATCCCTTGTGATAAAAGAAGGGTAGATTCATGTGAATCCCATCTGCCCCCATAACTCGAAGTGGTGTCTGTAGCTCCCCAGCCTTGGGCGCTTGCGTCAGTTTGTAAAATCACCGATGGATTAGACACAATGATGGGTTTGAATGAATTACGAATGTTATCAATCCACCATTGTAACTCAAATTTCGCCTTGACTGGCAGCTGCATAGGTCCATCAAAATGTCCAGCGTTCATTTTTAATGCTGTAATCTTTGTTCTTTGTACATTTTGATAATGTAACGGGCCAAATTGTGCAGCTGGAAATGTAGCTACCAATTTCCCAATTACCTTAGCAGCATGTTGAATTGTCGGTGCCCTGGCGCAAACAAGTTCATTACATGTTCCAATGACATCGGTAGTTTTAGTAGCTGGGATCGTAATGATCATTTGATTGGTGTCAAACGTGAACCCCAAATAGTCCATAACATGTGATGGGTAGAACTGAGATTTGTCTGGATGGATTACAAACCACATTTTCTGAAACAATGATACAGTAGCTGATACTGAGAACTTATTTGACTCCATGGTATCCCTTACTATTAGATTGTTATATAAATAGGCCATGACAATATGGTTTTCCAACACTGGTTTCATTAGCTTGGTAAATAATCTAGGGGCTGTAGTAAGCCGATTGGGTAGGGCTCTATATTGCCACAGCTGATCCATCCAAACAAACTTCAAGAACTTCCAGTGATATTCCCTTATGGATACTGAATAATATGCATCTTTCAAATCGATGCATGCCATGAAACAACCTCTAGAAATCAGTGATTTAGCTGTTTCAAACGTATCCATTTTTAAATGGGTATATTGTACAAAGGCATTCAGATGGGTTAGATCAATAAAGATTCGACATCCACCACCTTTCTTAGTTTTGGTAAAGATGTTGGATACGAGCTCAAAGTGTTCGTGAATCATTTTTTCTATTACCCCTTTTTGTTCTAGCCTCAAAATTGCATCATGCCTTTCCGCTTTTTCTCTATGAGAAAGTGCAAATTTACGGTCAGGTACATGTTGAGGCGGGGGAAGTTGTTCGTTTATGAACTCAATCTGGTAACCAGAATACTTTGTAAAATAAACAAGTCTGAAGTGACAGAACTCCATGCATCCCAAAAAAAAAAACCGCAATCTCCCCCCAATTTGTAAGGGTTCACATGAAACCTGTGCATGAGAACCAGACTGCCTTACCTCCATGGTTACCTACGGTCCTTTACATTTTTGGGGTTTCGTGGAGGTGCCGGGTTTCGTGTCTGCCTCATCTTCCATGGCGGCCGCTGAGGGCCTAGTCCTAAAAAAGGCTTCTGTTGTTGATGTAGGTATTGATGTTCTGCTGCTGACTTGTTGGTCCTTCCTTGCCTGTCAGGCGGCCCCCTAGGTCGTGAATATGGCGTCTTCCGATATGTCTGCCTGCTAGAAGGAGGCGGTTTCATCAGCCCAACTGTTTTTGCTTGGTCATCCAGGTCCTTGACCTGCTTGCGCAGGTCTTCCCCAAACAACTGTCTCGGCGGCGGTGTTAGTGAGGCTTAGTATTCACAGTGGGCACATTCAATGAGTTGCAGTTGTTGGGTGCTTTATATTTGTTCATAGCTTCATTGAGGACCTGTTCTTGCAGCCGATGGGTGGTGAGGAAGTAAATGCTGGCCGCTAATTTAGGATGAAGTAGTTGACCCGAAGGCTTAGGCTGGGCGAACTTCAACACAACTCCTAGAAGTTCCTCCTCCCGCTGTTCAGGTTCCTGCTGTGCGCCTTCTACTTCTTCACCCAAATGTTGACCCCTCCCACTCCCCATCAAATATGGGGTATGCTGGGCCCCGCAGCCCCATGGTACTGCTGCTGGAGATTATGTTCCAGCAGCCGCTCCATCATGCGCTCCATACGTGCCATGCGACCGCCGTCACCATCTGCTGACGACAAGCGTTGGGGAACTCCTGAGGCTCCTGTCGTCAACCCACTCCACGTCGAGGTGATGACACGGGTGACTAGACAGGGTATCGCTCCCCTCGGCGCTCCGTGACTCCCGTGCGGACCTGCCGCTCGTCCGCTGTCTTCCGGACGGAGGCGGCCCGTTTGTCTGATATGATAAAAGCGGTGGTCGGACCCGGCCGCCGTAGCGTGGTGCCCCGACGTCCGCGCGGGTTTGTCCCAAGTTTTCCTTGGAGACAATGGCGATGCTTGCTCACGTCCCGCCCTTAAAGGGGGGTGCGGTGACCTTGTTGAGACTGCATCGGCCCTTGGTCTGGAGGGCTCCCCCGGTGGTGCATCTGTGCCGGCCCCAGAGCTAGCAGTCTCTCCCTCACCCGTCCGTGTTCCGGCGGCCTGTGGTAGGTCGTCCCCGGCTCCTGCAGCTGGGCTCACCGACCGGCGCGCGGCTCTTCCCCTGGTTCGTCCTCTGGTGACCTGTACTGGAGAGAGAGAACGTGCCCCTGAACGGGTGACACGCGCACGCACCTTGACGGCACTCCCCCCTGGTAAGGAGTAAGGGCCCAGCTTGCCCTGCTCCTGCGCGGTGGTCCTTCCACTCTGCTGTTCTGGCGGAGGTGGAGGTGGTGGAGCGTCGGGTCCCGCATGTGCGGGACTCCCGGTCTTCTGCGCTCTTTTCCCGGCCGGACGTGCGGGTGCTGCGTTTGCGGGAAGCTCCGCGGTATGCAGCCGCTGACTCCTGTCCGAAGTCCTGCTGCTAGGCATCCTACGATCCATCGTTCTGCGAAAAATCAAGTAATACACAGAACCAACCAGCTCAAGGTTAGTTTCCCTCACCTGAGCGGCCCGTAAGAAGAGCTGGTGGTGGAGCACGCTCCTCCTCCAGCCGTCGACAGCAACACACGTGACTACGAAATGAAATTTCAACTCATACCAACTTTGCTGGTAAATGACAAGTGGCTACAGATTCTAGAATCTGTTTGGAAATCGATTAATTTGGAGGGTGGAGGCGGTTAGGCACGACAACTGAAGGGGATGATTGGGCAGTTTTGGTTTAAGAGGACAGTATAGGTGCAACCTTTAGCGAAATTCGGGTGATGTGGGGCTGGTGAATAAAATATTGTTACTGCTGTTTAATTGTCACTTCCACGTGCACTAAGATCCTATATAACGATATTTGCTGATATCCAATTCAATCAAACAGTTATTTGCATGAGTACATTCATACTATGCACAAAGACAACAATACATTTTTTTATTTCGAAATCGAAAAGAAAATGGGCCAGAGAACATCTTCTTAGAAAAATATCAAATTTAAACATCAGTGACAAGAGTAGAACAAGGTTGCTTTTCTTTGCTACTCCGATTGGTGTAAAAAGGCAAGATATATAGGACCAGTCTGGTTGGAGCGGCCGTGTTAAAGACAACTTGCGGCTATGGCACGAGAAACTTCAGATAGAAGGGCTCAGGAGGAGACTGCTGATACGTTATGCCCGCAGAAGGACCGCAGCCAGTGGGAAATGTAAATAGGAGCTGTTCGATGCACATAAAGGAGGCATGCAGTATCACGTACTATGATGCAGCAAGGAGCTTCTGAATCCCTTTAGTTCCTGGTGACCATTTCTGCAGCAAGTATTGGTTGATTGAGGAAGACGGATTTAAATTTGGCGATCTGGAGTCCCCGCTTCAAACGCTGCCGCGCTTCAGGAATGGGGTAAAATGCCTGGACGCTGTTTTTCTGGACTTAACTGGTTTGGGACAACTCATCTACCCTGCAGAATAATTTGTAGTGGGTGGACAGCATGGGAACTGTCCCTGACGTGGGGGAGGGAGGTTCAGGCAGGGATGGACAAGATAGGGTCGGAGTATGAGATCACAATTACAATTAGACACCAGAAGGCAGATGCAATAGTACAGTAGACCAATCCGAGCAGTTTTATATGTAAATATTGGGTATGAAATAGAAACAAACAGCACAGGTTAAGGAAAAATCATGTTGGAAGCAAGGGGGGATCTTCTGAAATAATTGTTTTCGATGTTTGTTGATGGGGTCTAGATATATGAGGGGAGCGGTATTTCAAAGTGTCAAACAAATGCTGGCTAGTCTTTGCAGGAGACCCATTGTGTGAGTGTTTGGTGGCATGGTTGGAGTTGGTCTGGAAGCACGATAGGAGCACTGTCAGTTAGATATATCAAGTCGATTGATGACACATCGGTATTTACAAAAGAAAATTATGAGAAAGGGAACATGGTCAGCGAGGTACAAGAGCAAAATAAGTGTTGTCGTAGGAGAAAGTATTATCAGTGAGCAAGCGGGAACTGCTTGCCAAAGAAAGGAACGGATGCCAAGACGACGGATGGATATGACTGGACTCAATTGTGAGTGAAGCGGTAGTGAGGCCACTGCTAGCACAAACCGTCAGAATCAGTGTGTGAGAGTTAGAATGGATGGAGAAGACACAGCGAAGTTGTATCAATTAATTCCTTCCTGTGGCAATGTGTTAGACGACGAACAGTGGGAGATTTGGACATTCAAAGATGGATGCGCAGAAGTGCTTAGTATGCTGGGAATTCCGTTGTGTCAAGTGGAAAGAATGGAGCATATCTGTCCGAGATCCAGTCTGACACGGAATTGGGAAACTTGGAAATGGTATAGGAAAAAATGAGCTAAATGATGGGGACGAAAACACGGGTCATTTGCACTTAGTCTAGGTTGAGAAGCCGGAGAACAGTTGAAATAACTTGGAAACCTTTATTGTCATTCAAACCTTGCGGTCTGAACGAAATTTCGTTGCCTGCAGTCATACATATAGTAAATGACAAAACACACAATAAACACATATTTAACATCCACCACAGTGAGTTCACCAGGCACCTCCTCACTATGGTGGAAGGCAAGAAACTTCTTCCTCTTCCTCTTCCTCTGTGCTGAGGCGACCCTGGCCTCCGATGTTGTGACCGCACAGGGTGATGTAAATAAGTCCCGCGGGTTCAACTCCACGGCCCGGGGCGGCCGAAGCTGCCGAAGCTGCCGAAGCTGCCGCCCTCCAGTCCAGCGGACGCAGCTGTTGCCGCGGGAGCTTCGGAAAAAACAGGTCACGAACCTGTGACCTGCGAGCTCCCGACGATGTCGTCCACTGGGCCCGCGGCCGAACCTCCGAAGTCGCTGCCGCCGCCGCCGCCACCGGAAAGCCGCCACAGCTCCGTGTCGCGCCGCGGGAACGCCTGAACCCGCCGCAGCCCCAATGTCGGCCGGCCCCGCGCTGGTATGTCCTGGCTAGGTCTACCTCCGGAGCCTCGGGTCGATCGCAGTATAAGTTGGAGGCCGCCAGCTCCGCGATAGGCCTCAGCGCAGACGGAGACGGAGACGGGGGATACGACAAGAAACGTCGCGTCCCCCCAAAAGGAAGAGACTAAGAACGTTTCTCCCAACCCCCCCCCCCCCCCCCCCCCCCCCCCCCACACACACACACGCATACACTACATAATAACTCAAACTAACGCTAAAAACAAGACAAGAAAATAACAAATAAAAAGAAAAACAGACCGACTGCAGGCGGGCAGCGCCGCCACTCCTACTTGTAGGAGTTGTGAGAAAGGAGCTCGCGGAAGTGCCGTCAAAAGGTGGAGACCAATTGCTTCAGAGCAGGCACTCATTGAAGAGTCCGCAGTGGAACAGTAAAACGGGGGGATACGCGAAATCTGCTGGAGGAACGGAGGCTGAGAAATAATATACATTGAAGAAAAGGTTGAAGCTCCTGAAATCTGATCGCATATAATGTAAAGTGTGGAACTGAATGTGGAGAGTTCATAGCAGGTTCGAATAACAGAGACATGGAAGCGCTGGGCAATAGTTTGTAAAGAGGATGCAGTGGGATGAGAATGCGGGGGCAGTAGGGGAGGCAGCGTGTTGGGATCTAGCTGTAAAATGAGACGGGGTGAATGAGAATGTCTGTGTAGATAATAGGAAGGAGAAAATTAAAGAGTGTTTGTGCTTTTGGATATGGATATCCATGACATTGGATAATTCAATGTAATCCGCTTTCCTTCTATGAACAACATTACTGAAACAATGTTGATAACTTTACATAACTCCCCTGCAATACTTTTGTCAACAAAAGTACATTCTTTCAAAAACGTAAATTACAATAATATATTGCATGCATTACATGCACGTAGATTCATCACTATCATAATTTCCCAATATCTTTGTGCCCTCGTGACAATGAACATAGAAGAGAACTTAATCAAAACTGAAACAGGTAAGGTCTCAACACTTCGTTTTGCTTACCGCAACGACATCTTTTCCGCAAGAATCTAGGTATACTGCAAGAATAATCCAGTATTATGTTAAATTCAAGTATATTTTAAATTCAAGTTCAGTCTGAATGTCAATTCCACTAATTCAATTAACATGACGACTGCTGGTAAAATCAGCAATTTATTTGAGTGATACATCGCACTGACTTGAAATCATATGGAAAAGTGTTGCATTTTTCTTGGTCAATCTGAAAGTTGTTGATTTGATTCTTAATGTGATGTGTCCGGACATTTCTGGTAACCACTCTGATTGTTCAAAAACATAATATGAGGTTATGTTCATTTACAACGACGGTCCAAGTCTCGGCCGGCGATTTCAGTTTCCTTAACACTTTTGGTCGAAGTGTGTCGAAAGTGTCTTATTGACTTCCGCGCATATCTGAAAACATTAAAAACGAATTAAAGTACAATTTTCAAATTTGGCGAGTGTTGTTTATTTTTTATTTGCCTCAGGGAACACCGTGTTGTTCTTGCGTATGCTACCATGCATGTTTCGCCATTCAAGAACTGTTTATTTTACAACCATAATCATAATCACAATCATACGCATTAGCCAAGTACGTTTTGCAACATACGAGGAATTTGATTTACCACACAGTCATACCAATAAAAAGTAAAAGCACACACAAAATACATTTTAACGTGAACATCCACCACAGAGACTTATCCACATTATGGTACTACATATTAACTATATTTAATTGCACCCCAGAGCTAAAGAAGTTGAAAGAAAGTACTTATTGAAACGGGTCAGTACGTCGTAACACTATATAGCCTCAAGCAATGTCGGTATTATATATTTTCCTGCCATATTGTTCATTTCTATAGTGGTGATGATTCAAATTGTTTATTGGCCTGAGTTATATGTAAATGCTTATGTATCATTAAGTCATGAGAAGGTATATCTTTTCCAGAACACAACCTGGTCCAAAAGGGGAAAGGTATCAAGATAAATAATTTTGTGTCATACACTTTTGATATTCATGTCTGTTCATTAATTGTGTGACGCATGACTGAATAATGTCCGTGAATAAAATTAAAGAATCATGTATGTCTATGATTATCTATTTATAATTGTGAACATTATTTTTTCCACCATTTCAGTGCCCAGCCATTACTATTGTTTACAGATCAACGAATACATAGCTATGTATTGCCAGAACGTCTGGCCCATAGCAGTTCTGTCGGCTTATATGTTACCTCGCTTAGCTATTTCATTTTCATTTCAGAGCTTAAACGTGAAGAAACAGAGAACCTACCTTTAATAGAACATCATCAACCTGAAATAATGTTTTTGCTTTCTAATTTCTTCAGTCTGAATTTAGTACGCTATTTGTTTTTTGCCTGCAGCTCGTCTTTCCATCCTTTTTAGTGTCTAAAACTTTTATTTTGGAGGTGTAATCTTTTTTTATGTGGAGATGGGGGGCAGGAGGGGGAACTGTATTAATCCCAAGTCCTACTTGGTCAG